>RAPC01000085.1:0-558743 GCA_009806235.1 Neurospora sp. CHS-2018c | reverse complement strand
TTGAAGCGCAGCTGTTATGGTCTGGGAATGAAGTGTTTACACGAAGTGAGCGAGCATAGCGGAGCTTCTTTATAATGAGGGCACCCCCCCTGTAAGTTCTTCGTGCTGTGATTGGTCCGTCAAAACCGGAATCCGTTACTTGGATTGGTCAGAATTTTGGCGGCCTAGGTCCGTGCACGGGGGTCCCCGGGGGTGTCCCCCGGGTCTTATAACCCTAACCCTCTTAAAGGGGGGTCCCGGGGGGCGGAGCCCCCTGGTAAAAGGAAAAAAATTGCTAAGTCTCTATCGTCTTTGCTTACCCTATACTTTCCTATTAATACCGGCAAACTTTTTAATAAAAATATTAAGAAAAGAAGAGAGGATAAAATAAAGAAAAGAAGAGCTAATAAGATGAAGAAAAGAAGAGAGGATAAAGAAAAGAAGAAAAGAGAAAAAGAGTAAAAGAGGGTAATAGTAAAATAAATAAAAGAAAAAAAGAAAAAAAGAAAAAAAGAAAAAAAGAAAAAAAGAAAAAAAGAAAAAAAGAAAAAAAGAAAAAAAAAGGAAAAAAAGAAAAAAAGAAAAAAAAAATGAAAAAGAGAAAAAAAGAAAACAAAAGTTTTTAACCAAAARAATTAATAAAAAAATAAGAAAAAAAACTCGTAAAAAAAGGTAGGAAAAAAAGGGGAAAAAATAAGTAAAAAACTATAATAATAATAATAATAATAATAATAATAAAATTAAAAGTAAAAAGAAAGAAAAGATAAATACGATTTACTGATTTTGAAATTGGTATTTAATATTAATTTTTTAATATATAATAATAATTAAGACTTAAAGTTTATAAAAAAGAATCCAAATTTAAATTTATACTATACGGTTAAATTCTCAAAATTTATAGATTGAAAATCTAGTTTTAAAACGCGACCAAATGCTTATACCTTAAAAGATTAGGAATCTAGCTTCAACACGCGACTAAATACTTATACTTTAATAGATTAGGAATTTTGCTTTAAATTTATAGATTGAGAATCCAGCTTNAATTTATAGATTGAAAATCTAGTTTTAAAACGCGACCAAATGCTTATACCTTAAAAGATTAGGAATCTAGCTTCAACACGCGACTAAATACTTATACTTTAATAGATTAGGAATTTTGCTTTAAATTTATAGATTGAGAATCCAGCTTYAAAACGCGACCAAATGCTTATACTTTAATAGATTAGAAATCCAGCTTTAAAACGCGACCAAATGCTTATACTTTAATAAATTAGGAATCCAGCTTTAAAACGCGACCAAATGCTTATACCTTAATAGATTAGGAATCTATCCCTAGACTTATAATAGCTGCGCTTCAGTCTATTCTACCGGGCGCCCCGGAAGACGATGTTATTTAATTAGGAGAATAATTGTTAAGAGATAAAGTTTTCGATTAAATCGAAAGCTAAGATAATTTATTTTGTAATAAATTAGATATTAAACCCGAATCCGGTAATAACCCCGGCTATAGCCCTATTGACTATTATAATTAATTTTAACCTTTTTAAACCGAAACTGATTTTAGTAATTACCCCCTGAGGGGTAATAAGGCTTTCGATATTAATATTTCCAGACGAAAGTCTAATAAGGCCGCCCCCTATTCGGAGTTAAGGCTCTATAAGGCTACTATATTTAAGTATTAAGTATTTAAAGCCCGACCCGAATCGGAAAGGTAAGGATATTCGTCCTTTATTAATATTAGCCCCGAGGTTAAAGCCCGGCCCGAGCCGGAGAGGGCTAATTTTAATTAATCTATAGGGATAAAAGAGTGTTAAAAGCGGCTATATACCTTTACTAATAATAGGTTTGTACTTATAGAGGATACCTAATCGAATCTTAAGAATTCGATTTAATTACTACTTAGATTAACGATAAATATACTTAATTCGTTTAAATTACTAATTACAATTCTAATATTCTTACTTTTCTAAACGTATTTAAACGAAGAAAAGTAGAAATATAAATTAGTTTCAACTTCTATGTTATATATAGGGAATAATAATACGTATATACCTAACGCCCCTCTTTTCGGTAAATTAAATTTATATAGCCCTGACGAAAATATTAAAATAATTTTACTACCCAAAGAAATATAGACTTTTAGAAGCGATTTAAATTCTTTTTATATAACCTTAAGTACCGAATAACCCGAAATAGAGGAAGTTACGCTTAGGGTAACCTTTTAGAATTTACGTTAAGATAAGAAATAGTCGTCTTCGGTTCCGAATATTAATTTTATTTATAATAATTCTAATTAAGACGAAGAAGGAAGTCTAGTAAAATATAGTATATAGTTTAATATAACGGCGAAATTAAGTAGTTCGTTTAGTTATTAACCTCCTATAGTAGAATTAGTTTTAAATTTAAATAATAGTACTATAATTCGTACTTTCTTTTCTACTTTTAGGGATATAAAACCCTAATTTCGGACTTCGTTAATATTATCGTAGTTTAGCCGGACGGTAAGAGTACTAAACCCAACCCCGCTTTAATTAATATCGTTAAAAGGAGCGATTCGTTACTTACCGGTCTCCTATAAAATCCGCTTCGCTTCTACCCTAATAAGATCAAATCCCTTTAGATCTTTACCCTTTTCCTCCGATTTAACCTAAATTTCGAAGGCTTTAGGCTTATTCGAAATTGCTACTAAATTTCTCGATATAACTAGTATTAATTACTATAAAAAAAGTTCTACCCTTTAAATTTTACTAAATATTTTAAATCTACTACCCTAGGACTAACGGGTTACCGAAGAATTAAATATCGCTTAAAATTTCACTTTAAATTAAGTATAAAAAACTAAATTAAAACCTTCTACGGATAATGTTCTAAGGAGTAGTTTTAGGGATATATTCGCTTTCTACTATATATAAGTTAACCGAGTATTATTAGCTAAATTAGGCAAAATTTATACGTCTAAAATATCCGGTAATTAGGGTAATAGCTATAGAAATTGGGAAAGTAATTAAAGCGATAATTATAATAATAGGTAGGATAATTACGATAATACTAATTTAGATTTATTTGGTATTAATTTGAATAATTCGGCTTCTATAGTCCGGTTATTATCGTCGGTTATTATAATTAATATTAGGATTAGTAATTAATAAATTATTAGATTCTTAATAAATTTAGTTATAGAATTGAGAAGCGTTGGAAATAATAATAGTTCTAGTAGAAACCTTTAAGGTTAAAAGAGTTATAACGTCGGGTATTTCTACTTTAACGCTCTAGACTAAAATTATTAAAATAAGGATTATTATTAATATAAGGGTAATACCTATTTTAAATTTATTTTACTCTTCTTAAAATTTATTTACGTTAATACTACTACGGAAATTAAATATAAATACTTATGTTTTAACTTTTATAAGCTATTCTACGGAGTAGCCAAATTTTAGTAAATTGTTTAATTTATTAATATTTAATATATTAATTACCAAACTAATTTTAAGAATTAATTTAAAATCTTTATTACGAAGTAGTGCTTAAGTAAATTTTAAGCCTTGGTTATACTTAATTCGATTCGTTATATATATTAAAATTACTGCGATAGTAAATGCTTTAGTAATAAAATATTATAAATTGTTAAATATTTATAAGAATTCGGCGAATATAATAATTATATTATAATTACCCGGATTTAGAACGTTATTTATCCCGGTTTGTACGAAATTATTTAAAAACCCGGTAAAGAGTTGACTTTAGACGATTTCTTTAAATACGCCGAGTAGAAAGCTTAGATATACTATACTTGTATTCTTAATAATTTTATAGGTTATAACGAAGTATTTATAAGTAAAATACTTCGTTTCGAATTCGAGGGTAAACCCTCTATATATTTAGAGGCGACCCTTTATAAAGCCTTATTAGCCCCGCCCGGTATTAGACTTTTAGAAGTTGTAAACGCTATAACCGATTTATATAGTAATTCTATAATTATTATTATTAATACGGCGAATTAGGGTAAAAGTCCGGACTACCTACCCTATAATTAACGAATTTTCGAATTGTATACGGCCGGTTATAATAGCCGCCTAACGTTTGGGTCTAATATTTATCGTTTCGATTAGAATAGTAAACGACTAAATACGTCGTTTAGAAATAAATAGCGTATAAGAGGTAAAGGTAGGGGTTTTAGGCCTAATTTAATACTTTTCGTACGTAGAAATTAGCTTTATAAATAATATTACCGTCGGTAAATAAAATTCGGCCCTAGAAGAGGTAATGTTTATATAATTATTAACGAAAAGGAGATTGTAATTATAAATGCCGTTTTAAATAAT
Organism: Neurospora sp. CHS-2018c; assembly: GCA_009806235.1. Lineage (NCBI taxonomy): Eukaryota > Fungi > Ascomycota > Sordariomycetes > Sordariales > Sordariaceae > Neurospora > Neurospora sp. CHS-2018c. The sequence continues at coordinate 554,439 of RAPC01000085.1, read as the reverse complement.
AAAACGAAGTAATTTAAGGAGTTAAATTACGAAGAGGTAGACTATTATTCTAGTAAGGGAGAAGATAAAGTCTTTTTGGCTTTAGATATAAACGATAGTATTATATATATAATTATTACCGAGAATAATTCGATTAAATTTATTTACTATATATTCCCGGGCGATAATAACCGTATTATATATTAGAAATACAAATGAACCTTCCCCTTTAAAAATAAAATATTTCGTTATATTAATTTCAATTACTATATTAAACCTAAGCCGAAAAGCTAGAAATCCGGTATAGCTTTCCCTATAGCTAAGACGGATAATTTTAAAATATTACCGGTAATAAGTATAATTATTATATTAAGCCCGGCAATTTATATAGTTATTACATCCGTATACCCTAATGCTAATACCGATTAAATTCCTATAATTATAGCCGAATCCGCGCTAGCTTTATTAAAAGGCTATTATTATACTTTCTTTTAAATTAATATCTAATTTATAAAAAAGGATATAAATAATCGATTTACGTCGATACCGGTTATTCAAATATTTTAGTCGACGAAAAGTAGATAATCCAAAATAATAATATTACTTATAATAAATCTAAATATAAAAACTTCGATATAGTTGGCGGAAATATTACTTTGACTAAACGCGCTACCTTTAATATTTATATAATTAGTACTATAAAAAGTAAGCCTACTATAGCGAAATTCTATATTATAACTTAAATCTCTAAAGGCCTAACGGTAAATTTACTCCTAGGAATTTCGTAAATAGTGCCGAATTAGGTTAAAATCGATACCGAATTTAATTTAATATAAATCCCTATTTGCGATAACTTTATAGTTAAAATTTTTAGTAAAACGAAATTAGTTAAGCGGAAAATTATAATTATATATAATATAATAATCCCGGTTTATACTGAAATAAGGGTATTAGTCGAATACGTTTACGTTATAAACGTATTAGGCGTAGGAGTGCTAAAAAATTATATTTTCGAATTAAGTTATATTTACGTTAGAAGTTATATCCTTAATATATTAATTATAAAGTTAGTTTTTATATATAATCCTACGGCGAAACCGATACGGATTTATAGGAATTAATACTTAAGTATTATTAAAAATATTAAATTCGATAATTATAAGTCTATTTCTTTCTTATAAGCGTAAGTAATATTAGTAGTAATTAATAAGGACGTTGGCGAAGAATTTAATTATATAAAAAACTTAGAAAAAATTACTCTCATCCTTAATTTTAAATTAAATATAATAGTATGTAAAATCGCCAAAGAGGCCGTATTAAATAGATTTCTAATCGAAGACGATACTCTTAATATTATAAAAAATTTGTAGTTAAAAGTCCTAAATTTAGGAATTAATAAACCGGATTAAATCCTAAAGATTAAATCTATTTATAAGGTTAAAATTTACAATATTAACCCTAATTACGCCTAAAAGGTTAAGGCCGTCCTAAATAAATTCGATATTTATAATAGAATAGGTATTATTAAAATAGACGAGGACGAAATATTCCGAATCGATTTCGTTGAAGGCTAGTAAAAGGAGAAAATCGCGTCCCGACTATATTAATTAAATTTAAAAGATATAGAAATCCTTAATGAAATTTTAAATAAAATATACGAAGACGGTAAATTCGAATAGATAAAGCGTTTAATACCGTTCGGTTACCCTTATTTTGTAATTTGGAAAACGGTGGATAGAAAATGTAAGGTTAGAATTGTAATTAATTAAAGGCTAATTAATAGAATTATTATTAATAATTTATACCCTTTATTAATTTAAAATTCTATTATCGTTTGTATAAGAAATAAGGCGTATATTAATATATTCGACGGGTCGGTATTTTTCTATTAATTATTAGTATACCCTTATTACCGAAATAAAATAATTTTAATAAGTCTACGAAAATTCGAGCGCTCGAACGTCGCCTTTATAGGCTATAAGAATTCGCTTCTATATATATAATAATATATAGACCGAAGGCTACACTTATATAGAACGTTCGTAGTAATTTATATTGACGATATCGTTGTATTTAATAATACGGCCGAAGAATACCTAAAGTATTTCGAATTAATTTTAAATTTTTTTTAAGAGATTAACCTAAATATAATTATAAAGAAGTCTTTCGTTATATACCCGTCGATTTGTCTTCTAAGTTATAAAGTAGACGGATTTAGGCTCTCTACTACCGAAGACTATATAATATTATTACGAAATATTAAAATACTTAAAGACTTCGTTAATTTCGAACGCTATATCGGTATTAGAAATTGCCTAAAGAAGTTTATACTTTAATTTATTTAGAAGATTAAATTCCTTAAAAACTATAAAATTATTTTAATTACTTAGATAAAGAAAGAAGGGCGTATATCCGAGAATAAAAATCAACCGATTAGGTAGAAGTTTACCCGGTTTATAATTTTTATATTAATAAAGGCGGAAAAAGAGGTTTTTAAAATCCTATAGGATTAATTCTACAAAGAATTTATAATCTTCTACTATATCCTAAATCGGATTACGTTTTATAAAATAGACGTATTAAAAGAGTTTAAGTTCGGTTTAATTATTTTCTATATTAAAAGAGACGATTAGGACGGAAAGTTAATTTTGATTAGTAAAATCTAATTGATTATATTTTGTAGTAAATGCCTATTAAAGGTAGAAAAAAATTACTAGCCGATAGAATTGGAAATTGTATATTTCGTTTAAATATATCGGATTACGTAGTAAATTATCTAATTTTATATTAAATTAATTGTAGTTTTAATAAATTATAAAATAATAATAAGTATTATATACTAAACGACTTTATAAACGCAGGACTTGACTAAATTCAACCCGAAACTTATAATTATATTAATTTACTTATCCTAATTCGACTTCGACGTCCGGTATATACCGGGTAAAGTTAATATCGTCTTTAATATACTATTTAGACTACTTTTATATACCCTAGAACTAAATTTAGAAAATAGCGAATTAGACGATATATAGAAGGATTTTGTATATTCCGTTTATATTAAGATAGACTAATACTAAGGAATAATTTATTAAGGGCTACGAAAACGATTAAGTTTATAGTAAAATTATTACTAAATTTAAAGCCTATATTAAACGTAGTAGTAGATATAATTTACCTTAAAATAAATACTTTCTCTATTAATTATATAATGGCCTCTTCTACTACTACGCCTATAACGGCGTTATTAAGCTCTACGTACCGAATAATTGCCTAAAAGATATATTATATATTGTATATAATAATAGATATTATTTCGGCCCTATTAAGATAGTAAAAGAATTCGAGGGCTTCGCTTTCCTTTGCTTATTTCGGAGACTTCGAATTTATATTTCCTATTGCCCGTAATATAAGAAATTAAAAATAAATTATAAAGCCGTCCTAGGGTAGATAAAACCTATTAAGCTAAAACTAATTCCTTATTATATTATTTATATAGATTTTATTATAGGTCTACTAATATAATTATATTTATTAATAGTATAGGGAGGAGAGTAGTACAACGCCTTAATAATTGTTGTATGCGTATTTAGTAAGAAAATACTACTAATCCTAGGAAAGACGATTTATATAGTAAAAAACTAGGCGGAAAGATTTATTATAATATTAATATTATACGATTAGGGCCTGTTCCGAATCGTAATTAGTAATAAGGATTCTAAATTCTTTTAACGGTTTAGAAAGCCGTCTTTACTAAATTTAATATAAAACTAATATATATAACCGTTTAGTATTCCCAATTAAATAATAAAATCAAAAGGAGGAATTAGGAAGTCGAATTCGCTATATGGTATTATACTACGGAAAATTTCGATATCTTATAGCTAAATATAATACCCGCTATATAGTACAATATAAATAACTCGCTATTAACCCTATTAAATATAATTCTTAACGAATTCGTCTTAGGTTTTAAACTTAATACTGCGCTCGACTTCTTTAAGCCTATAAATTATACTGAGCCTAATTTAGAAGCCTTATAGAAAATATATTATTGGGAGGCTACTAAAGCTATTGATTAGGCTATTACAAAATTAAAATTACTATACAATAAATATTACCGGCTGTTAAATTTCGAAATTAGAAATAAAGTAATAGTTTAATTATATAAAGGATATAACCCCTTAGGGGAATTTTCCTATAAATTTAGTTAGTAATGAATTGGACCCTTTATAATTACTAAGAAAATCGGCGATTTTGTATATAAATTCGATATACTTAATAATTAGAGAATTTACAAAATAATTTTTATTACGTACTTACGAGAGTATTTTAAGGGTAAAGACCTTTTTAATTATAAAATAAATATTAAGCCCGGTAGGATTTTCGTCGAAAGAGATAATAAATAGTATAAGTCGTATAAAATAAAAAGGTTATTAAAGTGGAAAATTAAATAAATTGAAGGTAAACCTATTTTATTCTATTATATAAAGTAGAAAGGATATAAATATAAGGAAAATACTTAGGTACTATATAACGGAGGTAAATTAGGCCTAATAAATTATATTTAAGAAATAATAAAGGAATATAAACGCCGATTTCCGGTTAAAAACGAAGAATTGTATAAATTAAGTACAATAATTACCGAGGAATTTAAAAGTAGATTTATTACTTATGTACTAAAGTCAAATATTATTATTGTTTTTCTAAGTTTAAAATAGAAGGAGTTAATTTTAGCCGATATTATTTATATTAGTTATAATAAAAGTAATGTATAATTTGAAGTAGTTATAATAATTGTATAAAATTCTATTACTTATAAATTTCTTAATACGTTTAAAATTTCAACCCTACAATATAAACTATCTGTACTATAATAATTTATTATAAATATAATAATGTAAATTTATTAATTAAATGTATTTTTTATAATAAGTAGTAAAATTAGGGTGTAAACCGCTAAGAATAAATAGCCGGCTTCTAAGTCGAATACTAATAAACCCTAAATCGATATTACCGATAAACCCCCTATTATTAATTAAATAGAGAAGAGTTAACGCGCCTCTTAATTTTTTAAAGGCGAAGGAAAATATATTTTTATTAATTTGGGTAATAATTTATATATTTTTAACGAAGCTGAAATTAAAGACGGTAGCGAATATTTTAATGTATTCGATACCGATTCGGCTATTAAGGCGAGCGAAGTTTTAATTTGTATTATAATTTCCGAACCTCCTATTAATTTAAATTAAGCGAAGTATTATTGCTACGGCTCTAAAATTAAAATAGTTATTATTTAGGTAGAGCAATCTAATACGGATATAAGTAAATATTTGGATATAATTCTATATAAGCCCGTTATTACTTATATTTAGACTATTTAAATTGCGTATTAGATTATAAAGCATATTACCTCCTATAATATATAGATAAAAGGCCTAGAAGATTATAATATAATGTACTACTTCTAAAAACGTTTTAATAGGTTATACCCCTTTATTTAAAGTACTTATATTACTGAATAGGATTTAAGTATAAACGCTGTTTAAATAATCGAAGCTAATAAAGTTAATATTTATATATTTAATAAAGTAGTTTAAATATAGAATTAATATTATACCGAGGATAAATATATTATTGTTTATAAAGTAATAGCCGCGACCTTTTTAATTGTATTAAATTATATACGCAAAATTAATTATAATTTAAAATTCATTAAATTTGAAAAGGAATACGTAATTCTAATTACCAACCTTATTAAAACTAATTTCAATTATAGTATTAAATACCCTTAGAAGCCTTTACCTCTCAATATTAATCCTAAAACCGATACTACTATAGAAAAGAAGAAGATAATAAAGCCTAATAACGCAAAGGTTTTAAAGTGCGCCCGCTTCGAAGTAATCGAATTATCCTCCGAAAACGAATTTAAATTAAATAACTCTATTAATTTATCGGCTTCCAATACGGATAATTATTTACCCCCGGCAAAAGCTAATAAAACTAATACTTATAAAGCTAAATAGGCTATTACGCTTAAACCTACTATTATACTAATTATTAAATATACTATATTAATAATTATTATTAATAGCTTACCTATTTCTAAACCGGTTTTTACCGGCGCCGAATTTAGTAATAAATCGCTTAACCGATACTTTATATCGGCTACTAGTAATATTTACGTACCCTCTATCGATAATACAACTTTAAACTCCAAAATAGGTATACCTAAAGTAATTTTAAAAAGGAATACACCGATTAAGCCTATTAACGAATTATTTAAAGGATTTAAAATTATATTTTATATTGGGTTATAAGACGAAGTCCTAACTTATTAAATTAAAATTAACAACGTTAAGACTAATATTAATAAATTTAATATTATAGTCCTAAAGTTCTAAATTTTATTTACGGCTATAGATAATAAAAATAAGGCTTTTAAATAAACCCTTACTATTACCGCCTATAGTATTATTTTTACTATAAATAATAATTAAAAGTATTTGGTTAATATTATAATTATAAATATAATTGAAAAATTAGATTTTAAAATTATTATTATATTCGATTTAAAAACCCGTTAAGAAGTTATTAACCTAATAATTATAAACGACGGTCTTAACTTTTACAAAAGAGATTAGGACTTAGGTCCGGCCTAGGATTTAAACTATAGAAACGGGTACTAATTCGCTACTATTCCGAACGGATTCTTTACTAATTAGGAATAGTATTATAACTATAATAATATATTCGGCTTTAAGAACGTAGAATAGCTCAAAGAGGCCTTAATTAAGGTTAATTCGGCTGTAGCCTACTAAATTAAATATTAGCCCTAAAAGTATTACAACGAACCCTAATATAAGTAAACTATTTTATATAATTTAATATATTAAACTTTAAGACGACGAGCTTTAAGGTAACGGAAATATTGGGAGCGTTTACTTATAAATAATTTAATATAATAGGATTTATATAAGACGGATATAGAAGATATATAAGTCCGTTAAAACGACGGATAAAATATCGCGAAGGGTAGTTATTAGAGGTTAAATATAGTATTAAGGAGGAGGATAATACTAAGTCATACCTAACTCACATAGCAAATTAGACTTACTTTAGGGTAAGTACTATTAGTATACTAGTATATATGTAGTATAAAACCGGACTCGGAGAGTCCGGACCTAGATATTAGACTTCTCCTAATTATTATCAATTATATAATTATTATTCAGAACACTTATATATCTGACTTCGTGAGGTATCCATCATCTTACAAGTACCCTAATAAACCAAACCGCTAAAAAATTTAATTGTAAACCTATATAAGCTCTTTTAATCCAATAAATTATCCGCGTACGACGCGTTTAAAGCTATTTTAAATTTCGATAATATCCTATAGTAAAGGGAGAAATCAAAGTAGAATTAAAAGTAGTATAACACTTTATTAATAGCCTGATAATATTAAAGACTGGAGTTATAATTATAACGAATTAAACGGCTAATAATAAAGGCGATATTAAATCGGGTAATAATAATAGTATATATTATAAACCTAATAACGACTTAATACTCCTAGATTTTATTAAAAGAAGTTACGCTATTATAAAGTATAAATTCTTTATTATTTATCGGAATAAAGGCGAAGGTATAGGGATTTTTAATTAGTTTAGTAATTTTATAAACGTATTCCTATTAGGATAGTTAAATAAGGCCTACCTTTCGATTTCGAATAATTTTAATACCTAAAAACTATTAGAGGTTATTACTACTAGTGTGACGACTGGGATCCAGTGCCATGGACCACATCCCATTCGTCTCATCGACAAGACCCATAGGACCCACCGGTGCTATTGATACGAGTACCCTGATTGGTTGTACGGGCGGCATTGACCGTACGACTATTTAATTGGTATTGCGACCTATATATCGCATTTACGTATATTATTAGATTAGATAAGGAAGGCGGTCGAGGCTGGTAGAATTTAGGCCCATCCTATATAAAGATATAATTCCAAAGCCTAGATTTCAATCTCTCCCTCTTTCCTTTTTTAACTTTAATTATTTATTTTATTTATACCCAATTACGTAATACGGAACTATGTAAGCTAATATATCGTAATATTTAATTAAAGTTTACTATATTCGTCTAGGAAAGTATTATAATATTCTAATTTAAACTTAAGAATCCGATAAATCGCCTCGTCGACTTCCGACCCCGAGAATGTCGCCTCGCCGATATTGCGAACCTATTATTAAACCCGATATCTATTTAAACCCGATATTCTCCTACTAATTACGACGAAAATTAATTATTATAACTAATCCTGCCTAAGACGCGCCTTCGGGCCGTCCTCTCGTCCCTAATAATAAATAATAAATTAAATAACCCTATATTATTAATTATAATGATAATAACTACTACTATAATAACGAATCCTTATTCGAATAACCGGACGACGTCGAGGGTAACCCTAATTAAGAAGACGAAGACGACGATAAATTATTCGAAAAATTAATTAATACCTCTACCCCTTTTAAAAAGCGTTATATTTTTAATAAATAATTTAAAGGAGAACTATTCCTTTTTAATACCTTAAAGGAAACTCCCTTAGAATTCGCTATATAATTTAAGCGAAGTATAAAGTTTATTCCTAAAGTTAATTCGCCTTTAAACCCTAATATAAATAATAATAAGACTATAAATTCTAACTCTAATATAGTCTATAAATATATACCTCCTTATAAATAGTATACCGATAATAAAATTACTTATTAATATATCCGTCTAAACTATAGCGGTTTCGACCGGGTTTCCAATACTCGCCGCGATAGTATTATAGCCTATAATTCTTAAGTACGCCGTATTTCTATCGACGCTAAAGAATTTAATAATAAAATAGTCGATTTATTGGCTAAATCCCTATCCCCTTTTATTGCCTACTTAATGGGTAATAATTAATAATTTCGATAAGACCTTATTAACAACTTTACCCTTTATATAGATAACCTTCACCCGTTAATAGAAATATATTATTACGTATTAAAGGTAAATGAAATTATTATAAATAGTATTAACTGTATTAATTTTATTAGCGATAATAATAAAAATAATAAAGGAAACCGTATTATTAACTTTTACCCTATTACTTAATAAGGATAATTATTGTTAGCTATCCGAGATTAGAATAATTCCCTAACCTTTTAGGAATTTCTAATTCTAATTAATTAAGACCCTAATATTATATAGGGAGAAATTAATACTAGAGTTTATATATTAAAAGCTTTTATTAATATTGTTAAAGACGTAATATATGCGCTTCGCTATATTTATAAAACTATTATTAAAATAAATAAATAGGTTATATACTTCGTTTAAAAAGTTAAAGAATATTAAGCCAATATCGATAACCGTTTAGGCGTTAGTGATGATGAATTAGAATTAACTAACCAGTTAATTGATTTAGAATAATAATTAGCGGCGGCCGACGTAGATAAAGACGATTTAAATAAGAAAGTTTATAACTTCTAGGTTAAGAACGATAACCTCCGTTATAAATACAATAGGTAAAGTAAGAAAGTTAATAATATAATCGATATAATTATTAAGGCTTATAAGATATTAATATTAGTTATAGAGGTTCGCGCCCGCAATTAAGTAGAAAGTATTAAGAAAGACTATATTGAAAACCTTAAAATTATATAGGGATAATATAATTTTAAGGTCTTATATCTATAAACCCAAATCGATAATTTAAATCGGCTATTAAACGTCGCTAATATAAGCGCGAAGGAATTGGCCGCTATTAAGCCTAAACCCGTTAAACTAATTAAATTTAAACCTAAGGAGAGAATTACCTTTATCGAATTTATTAAATATTCTCCTAATTTCATCCCTATAATTAATATTATTCGTTGTAAAATTCCCGACCGTCGATTTTTTAAAACCCTTAATAACGGCCGCCGTAATAAAAATCGATGCGCCTTTTCTAAGTTTACCTTATATTACTTCGGAATTAGTAGCGGCGACCCTAATAATGATGGAAATAATAATCCTATTAATAATAACGATAATAACGATTATAACCCCCTTCGCAATCCGCGTTATACCCTTTATAATAATAATAAGTACTTCTATTGTAAAAAAAGCAATATTCCGTTTAGTACCGTCTCTTTCGAAAGAGGCCGTTGTCGAAGCAAAATAATTAAGGTAAATATCCCTACCTTTTTTAATAACGAAAATAATAAATTCGAATTCGATATATAGTATTTCTAAATAACTAACCGTTTTTATATAAATACCGATTACTTCGCTAATAATGAAATTACCTTTAGAGAAATTATCTTTAGGCTTTCTAAATAAGTATTAAAGAATTTCTACCCTTTTATTCGTCTTAACGCCGGTAAATTACGCTTTAATACCGTTAAGAACTTTATAAATTACTTATAATTAAATTACTATAATTTCAATACCGATAAAAAAGTCCGCGAGGAATACGAGAATTTAATAATGTATTACTTAGACTATTTCTACAATTTTAAAGTAGCTTTTACTCGTTTAATTAATTATTATAGTATTTTTAATTCCTAATAGAAGATTAAATTCCGCTGTAAAATTACTACCCGGTTTCGTAACTACGCCGAGGCCAATTATTGTACTAATTATACTTATAATGCCTACGTCGAATTTCTTCAAAGTTTTAACGAAAGTTTTTATATAAGTCAATTTAATAATAAGGATAAGAAAGTATCCGTAAGTAAAGCCTTTAATAGTTTTAAAAAGCTATTTAAAGATACTGCTTTCGGCCCCCCTTGTAATTGCCTACCCGGGTTATCCTTCTTATATAAAAAATTGTCTAAAGAGGAAACTTATAAACTATAATAAAAGGGAAAGTATTTTATCTATTGTAAGCCTAATTATATAATTCCTAATTACCCTCGTCGTAAGAAGCTCTTTAAAGCCTATAACGCCAAAATTTACACTATACGTACTAAATTCCTTAATAAGGAAATTGAATTAAATAAGAATAAAGGTAATAACGGCTACGAAATTAAGACTATTGTTAAAAAGGATTCGGATTCGGATTCGAAAAATTAAAACGCCTAGAAAAATTAATCTCCCGTCTAAGCGAAGTATTAATATATATATTGATAAGAAAAACGGATAATACAAATAAATTTAATTTACGAAATTATTTGGAAAAAGGCCCGCTTTTTACCGTTAAATATAGTATAATTTATAATAGATTATCTATTTCTACTTTCAACGTACTTATTAATATAGGAATAAATACTTATATTCTTCTAAATTAGAAATTTACTAATAAATTAACTAAGTACTTAAAATTAAATAGTAAGACTAACTTCTAACCGGGATATGTTCGGCTTTATAAAAATATTAAACCTAATATTATTTCTCAAATTATAAAAGCGGCTATTTAGGTATAAGGTTATAAATTTTTAAATTAATAAATAATTGTTCTACTAATAATATCGAAGGATATAATATTAGGAAAGCTATAGTTAAATAAGAATAAAATCCTACCCGATTATAGTAATAATTAACTAATCTTCCTAAAAAGTCTACTAAAAGTACTACTAAATAAAGATATCGATATTAGTAAGCGACCGAAATTACTTTAAGACCCTTCCTTTTAAGAAGATATAAAGTAAAGAAAACGTTTTATAAATATAGAAGACAAAAGACGAATAGATAATACTTTATTACAAATCCGTTTACCTAAGTAAGAAGCGGAAGAGGAAGTTAAAGAACTAAATACTGCTATTAAGGAACTATAAATTAAAACGGAAGAGGTAAGGAAGTAAAATAAGGCCGAGGTAAAGGTAATAAAAGAAACGATCGCTAAATTAGAAAAGTAGAAGTAAGAGTTTCCGTTAGTAATTAAAGAAGAGATTTAAGGAAAGAAGTATACCGAAACCCTTAAAGGAGCCCCTAATACTAATCCGAGAACTTTATTAAGCAATTCAACCCCAGCCGGCTTAAAGAGTTAGTCTAGGTTTAAAATAGCTTATTAATTGTTTAATTCAATTATTATAACTTCAATATTAAGTTAATATTTAATCGACTACCGCTAATACTTCCCGCTTTAGAATTTATACTCCTAAATTCCAGGCAATTTAATCTAAGGCTAGTCTGGCTCAATAGGACACCTAATATAAACTAGGAGGACAGCATTCACAGGTATATTATATCGTTGTATTCAAGACCTTGACTTTAATAACTTCAATACTTTAATAACTAAACTAATACCAAATATTCAACAGGATAATGAAGAGACTACTCGGGCCCATTAATAAAGAGAACGCATCTACCGTCATTATCGTATTCGAAAACGCAATAAAGAAAAAGGCATTTCGCCTATACCGTCTTTAATAACTTTAATTACTCAATAACACCCCAATCTAAAAAAGTCAACCCCTAGCCAATTTAGTAAATTCGTATACTACTATTATTATATTATCTACCCTATTACCGACCGCAACCCAACTATAAGTAGCTATCGGTTCTATAACAACGATTAACAATTTACTTACCCGAATTGCCGTATTATACAACCCTTTAAAGATCGCGGTCCTTCTAGTAACTATATTATATATAATAATAATAAACGATTTATCTATCCGAATTACTAGTACTCTCAATATATCAACGACCGGAATCCTATTACCGGCAACTATTTACTTTATCTATCAAATTCACAATACAATATCTTTTCTCAACGTAAAGTCTATTTTATTTATAATAGTATAGCCAAGCATTTAGATTATTTTTTTAGCGATTTCTTAGAAAGGGACTATTATATCCTATATATAAGAAGAGTTAGGGCTAAGAAATAGTCGACTCGAAGCCTAACCTAAGGCCTAAGCCCAACTAATTCTCCCGATATTCTAATACAATTGGCTAATAATAATAATACTAACCGACTTCCCCCCTTAATACTGTATTTTATATACCCGGCTTACAATATTACCCGTCGTCCTATTAACCGGGATAAAATTACCCAGTTTTATATAATATATATTTATACTAATCCCCGTTATAATATTCGAGAGGAAAACAAAGTCTATCTCAATTATTATCGAAACTTTAACCGTACTTAATTCTTCGACAAGTATAATATTGAACGCTATTATTATATAGAGTATTAGGAACCAGCTTATAACTCTAAGTCTAATAAGGGTAATAATTACTACAACTTTAATAAATACGATAACCTATTCTAACCTAGATTAATACCCAATTTACAAATGCGAAATCTATTTGATAATTCCAATTCTATAAATCCCTTTAATAATACAATTTCTAGCAGTATATATAATATTGACGAATTCGTATCTATTCTCTACACCCTAACTACTCAACCAACTCCTTTAGGGCGAAGAAGAGGTCAACCGCCGGGTCTAAAGCGTCTTCGGCCATCCCCCGAACGTAGTCTTCAATTCCCCGGCGTACCTAGTATTAATTTCGAATAGGACCCCTAATTTACTAGCGATATAGCTATACGGGCTATCCCAAATTCCTACCTCTAATAGGTTTGTAATTACTAGACTATACTAAATATTAAAGCTTAAGAACGGTATAATCGTTATAATAAATAGTAGTTCAACTTAAGGGTTAATACTTAAAGTATTTATAAACGCTATTACTGTACTGATATAAATTTGCAACCCGAAGAACCCTTTAAATTCAATATTGCGAATAATATAGATTTCGGTATATTTATAAAAGACGACGAGGAATATTATTTACTACCTCTTACGCCTTGTAAAGAAATACTTATTTTACGGGTCTATATCTACTATAATAAGTCAATTCTTATTTAAAAGACCGTTCTATTCCCTATATTAATTAATTACTAGATATTTACACTTTTAATAGTTAATAACACAAGTACAAAGGCTATTATATTAACTACTTTCGAAATATTATATACGTCTATATTCAATTACTAAAATTACCCGAGGAAGTCGATATTATCTTAATCCGGCCTCGCAATTACCGTAGCTATTCAAATATCGGTCGTATACGTAATAAATTCAAAATTAGCCGTCGGAAAATCGAAACCTAGCTAAGATTCCTCAAAGTATATTATCCCGGCTATATAAACATCGAGATTAACGAGGCCCGGCTTAATTAATTGCTATTAAATAGTAATATTCTAGATAATATTAATTATATTGATATAGAAGATATAGAATTTAAAGACTTAGACGAATCCTAGGAAGTTGTATTAGAGGAGTTACTAGTTAAAATTAATATCGAAATTAGTATTGCGCTTAATATTATAAGTAATCTATTTAGGGATATCGATTAATTTAAAGTACAACTTCGTAGGGACCCCCTACCCGACCTTAATATTCTACCGGTCTGTATTGTAAATTTACCGGATAATTAACGGCCTAAACAAAGTCCGACTCCGGGTCCGGTATTTAGCCTAGATCCGCCTCCTAACTACCCGGCTTCTATACCTAATATACCTATTCCTATCCCCCCCTAACGTTATTATATCGAATAAGGCCCCCTTCGCAATATACCTATTAACGAATTTCGTTATTAGTAGGCATTATTATCTTAGGCCTTTCCTAATCTTTACCTAAGGGGTAAGGGTGAATTTCTTAATCCTCGGCCTAAGAAGGTCGAATATAGTAAATATATCCGATATTATATATATTAATATAATAGCCGGTTTACTAAATATAATAGATTTCGCTATATCGCCTTTAACTCCTTTATATATACCCAAATTTATAGTAAAAGCTTATTTTACGTCAATAATCGCCAATTTAACCGAAAAATCTTCGCTAACTAGGAAACTTTTTACAACTACTTTAAAGCTAGATCTAATAAATCCAAAAAGCTTTTCAATTTTATTACCCGTTTTACTAACCAACTTCGAAGTATTCGGTCATTCTAGATCAAAAAATTTTACAAATTGTTATTATATATTAATTTCTTAGGAATACCGGCTATATTCATTACCTTTAATACAGCTAATTTATACTAGGAAAGCTTAGTAAAGTATATACTAGAATATAAGCTTTAATTGGCCTCTAATAATAACGAGCGCTGTACAATTTTTCGAAGAAATATTCTTCAAAACCCTTATATCGCTACCTATTACTTTATTAAGAGGTTTGAACTCTTCTTAAAATATATTCTAATTCCCAAATTCAAATTTAACAATTATTAGTAGAGGTTAGAATTCTAAGCTCGTAATACTAGTTATACCTATAATATTTACTAGTCTAAAAATATTACTATACCTAATCTAACCGATTCTTAAATACGACGAGAATATACTAAAATGTAGGGTTTTTATTGTATAGCTTAGAATCTAGTATTCGAAGGTGTTGTACAACCTCTAAATACCTATTTTACCCAAGGCTAAAATCCCGAAGGGATTCCTCCTAGTACTACCGGTCCCGGTAATACTAATAGTAGTAATACCGGTAATGCCGGTAATACTGGTACTACTGGTAATACTGATGCTATTGCTATTGATCGTATTAATTAGAATAACCCCCAAGATAACCCTCTTTAGAATCGGCTAATCCCTATCTTAGAACTACCTCGCCAAATTAACCGAAGTAATATTTTGAATAGGAAAATAGGTAATTTTAAGCCTACCTTCGAAGAGTTTATAGCCTTGATTAACTGTATATAACGGTACGTTTATAACGATACTTACTATTTTCGAGCCCGTTATCAAATTCGAGGCCTACCCGGTAATCTACGATATATCCCTAATCCCGATCTTCCAAAACTTAAATAAAAGGTCTACCGCTTCTACTTTCCTAAGAAGTTTTATAAGTATCCTCTACTTACGATAAGAATTAACCCTAAGTTCTAGCTTTTTAATAGTAGAAGAAATAATACTATTCTAAATTAATATAACCCGTTTATAACCCTTAATTGGATGGCCAATACGGATATTTAACTATATATTAATATAAACGCTATATTTAATTACGTGGCCAAATACGTCTCGAAGGCCGAAAAGCGTACTAAATCTTATAACGAAATTGCTAATAAATTAATCCCTTATATTACTAATATTAGAAATCCAATTAAGCAATTTGCAGTAAAATTTATAAATAAACTTATTACTAAGCGAAATTAGTTTGCCTAAAAAGTATATCATATTCTTCTCAACTTACCTCTTTAAAAAAGCACCCGCTATATCGTTACTCTAAATTATCGTTATAGAAATAACCGGGGCGCTATTATTCCTAATCCTGAGGTAGATATATTCTAAGTAGACCGATAAGTAGCATTTAATGCGGCTGGCGGTAATAATAATAATAATAAAGAACCAACTAGTATTTATATTAATATTACCGGTTAAATTCAATAGATTCGGTTATTCTACCAAAAGTATATTAATCGTAAGAATATTTATACTCAAGTTTTATTATTCGAATTTATTACCAAATTCGATTATAACAAAATATATCCTAAGCCTCTTATAAATCGAACTAAGAAGAGGATTATCAACTACTTCCCTATCTAGAAGATAAAGGATACCTTAAATTAAAGGAATTACAACCGGGTTAAACTAATACTATATTACCTTTATAGAAGGCCTAATAACCTTTACGATATTAACAATCTTCGATTTAATATACTTAATAAAATATATACTACTTGCCGGGAAATCTATATTAACGAACTAATTTACCCTAAAGACTATTATAATAAACTACTACTACTTAAATTAGAGGAAAACTTCGAAGAGGGTATAAAAGAACGCCCAAATATACCTAATTAGGAAGACATAGCTAAAGATAACTCCAATTATATTAACGACCTAGATAATAATAATCTTATTACTAATTTTAGCCGTCGTTATATTAATATTAATTACGACTAGTATAAATATCATACCTAATTCTAAGAATTTATTCCTTTAGACAAATTTAATTTCTAGAAGAATTGAACTAACTGTTTCAACCTTTCTAAAGCCGATCCTATTTCATAAGGAACCTTTAATACCCTTAATACCAAACAACGCATAATTTTCGATATATTTATCAACTATTATCAAGCTATATTCAATGGCTAGAATTTAAATCAATTACTTATATAAGTTAACGGTCGAAGTAGTACTAGGAAATCCCATTTAATTCGTCTACTTTTATATAAACTTAGGGAAATAGTAACTAATTATAACCTTTCCGACCCCGTTATACGTATTGCCCCTATTAGTATAATTACTAATAATATAGAAGGCGGTATTCTATATTCGTTATTTAAGCTTCTATATAGTATTTCTAATCTAGTTAACTTAGAAAGTCAACTTCTATCTACGTTATAAAACAACTTTAAGCCTTACAAATATTTCATTATCGACGAAAAGTCTATACTAGGTATAAGGACTATATACTTTATTAATAACCGCCTACGTTAGGTATTCATTAAAAACTAGGATAAGAAATTCGGTAGTACTAATATTCTATTAATTAGGAATTTCTTCTAATTGCCCCCTATCGGTTAAAAGGCCTTATTTTACCAAAAACCCTTTAAATTTGCCAATAATCCAAATACCCCCCTTAAAGCAATTAGGGAAGAGGATAAAAATAGAAATCTCCCTAACGAAATAGAAGAGCAAAAACGTAAAAAAAAGGCTAGGAAACTGGATTTAATATAGCGTAGTAGCCGTATAGCTTATTTCAATTTCGATTAGAATATTAAATTATAACAGATCGTCCGTCAATAGGGTAATAACTAAGCATTATTTCGGCGGGCTTTAGAGGGGTTACGAAATAATAATTCTACTATAGCCGACTGGAAATTATTATCTAACCGTTATAAATCTATATTAACGATCCCCTAATAAATTAAATTTAATAATACTTTACGAATTTACCTAACGAATACTATAGTTAACGAATATAATACTAAGTATATAGAAGGCTTAGATAGCCCTACTTTTATTATTAAGGCTACTAATTCTTCTACTACTACAAAGAGCGTCAAATATACTAATATTAGTAATTTATATAATAACCTTACTATTATTAAGGGTACTAAGGTTATACTTACGGAAAATTTCTAAATTACTATTAGCCTTATTAACGGTGTTATTAGTACTATTATTGACTTTATATAGAATACTACTATTTACTATAATATTTAATAAATTATCTAATATTTGAAATCCAATCCAATTAATTTATTAATATTTTTACAATTTAGAAGTTGGCGACCCTCCCTTCGTTATATTCGTATATTTCCCTAATTATAGGGGTTCCAACATTTGGGAAAACATTAATATAAAAGCTATATATCCCGATATTCCTAATCCAGTATATACAATACCCATATTCCGGTCTATACGAGAATTCACAAAGGGGGCCTATTATTATAGAAGAATCCAATTCCCTTTAATAATTGTATATACTATTATAGTATATAAAGTACAAGGTTAAACTCTAGATAAGGTAGTACTCGATATCTCAATTAAGCAATTTATACCGGGTTTATTATATATAGCGGTATCCCGTATCAAAATACTAGAAGGCATTATATTTAATCACCTATTCGAATTCGATATTCTTCGTACTAAAAACACCAAGACTATTACCTATCGAACTATAGATATCGCTAGACGTAAGCCTTAATAATTAAAGCCAAGCGAGTTATTACCTCCTTATTATATACGTAGTAATCTCGGCCCTCCTCCGGCTTTTAACTAATTTCGGGAATTACTACTGGGACCGGGAAATATTAGTAATAACCGAAACTAGCCGGGACGGGTAGTAATACAAGGTAAATTACGTAGCCGACTTCTTAATATTTCTAAGCCTAGTAGACGTAGAAGACCGCCCGGTAGTAGAACTAGTAGTACTCTAAGTAGAGCAAGTAGTATTACTAGTAGTAAAGTAAGAAATATAACCCCTTTTAATAAAATTAGTATAGGAAGGCCTTATAGAAGACTTCGTAAGAATACGGCTAATAGACCGCCGCAATTAAGAAGTAGATAAATTAATACAGATATAGAGGAATTAATAAGGATATAGAAGAATTAATAAGGTATTTATAAAGATAGATATAATAGTAGAATTTATATTAATAAATACTTGAATAAGTACTTTCGTAACCGTAACGTTCAAAATTAATAAATATTTGAATAAGTACTTTTATAACCGTAACGTTTAAGATTGAATAATAAATAAGAATCAAGTAAGTAAATAGTTAAATTAATACTTTTATAATTATAACTAATGTTCAAAATACTTGAATTAATACTTTTGTAACTATAATTAACGTTTAAAATTAAATAATAGGTAAGAACTTAGTAAAAAAAAAGCAAAAAAGAATTCAGGACTTACAAAGTACGCCCGCCCTTAAATCTCTAGAGCGCAAAATATCCTAAGCCTACTCTGAGGGATAGTCCGTTTGTTGCGGAAGTCTGGCATATCCTGTAGAAGACCTTGTATTCTAGTATTCTAAATAGGAAAGCGTAATGGTGAAGGAAGAGAGTAGGCCAGATGGAGTGCGTTGTAGCCTGGTTAAGCAGGTGGCTGCAAGGCTTCCAAAAGGCACTGCCTTTCTTCCCGTGAATAGGCGCCTTAGCAAAGGCGGTTACAAAGGCTATAAGAACCTTTATAGCCGACAAGGCCGGCAAAGCCGGCCGGGCCGCCCGGGGCCTACCGGTAGGTTCTAGAAGGTAGACCTTCCAGGGTAGGCGGGCATACACTCTATCTATCTATTGTATATATCCTATATCAAATCCCGGCTTACAAAAGGAACCATCACTATCCTTAGTAATTATTAATCCTTCACATATCCCAATCCATCGTCTGTAACTCCGCCTAGTCCGTATCCGACTAGCTTTCTTCCTCTAAGACCATATTGGCCAAATCTCCTCGGCGAATACAAACGCTACGACTTCCCCGGCGAGTGCTAGGCTACACTTCGGGGCGGCCTCCTTTCCGTTCCTAGTATTCTTCTACCAATTCTTTACTATTTCTCAATTACTATTCCGTCTTCTATTTATTATACTTATTTCCCTATCCTACCTACTTAATTAAGTACTACAATTTATATCGTCCGTTTAAATAGTAATCCAATACGGCTTCTATTTCGTACTTCTCCCCTTCTTCTCCGGAGTCCTAGGAGTCCTCTACTAGGTTAGGAGGAGGAATTTAATAGTTGAATAGGTCCTCTTCCTTGGGTACCGGTAGGAGGTAGGCGTAAGAAATAATTAGGTGGATTTTTATAGTATTAGGTAATTTAAGGTAATAAGCCAAGCGGCCGACTTGTTCGATAACTTTAAAAGGACCGGAACGTTATTGAAATAGTTTTCTAGATAATTGCCTAGGTAAATAGTATTTATAGTACAATTAGAGGAAGACCTTATTACCGATTTCAAATTCGATATTTTTGTAATTATCGTTATATTTTACCTTTGCCCTAATTATAGCGAAGTTTATAGTGAATTATATATTTTATTTAAAGTATTCTTTAAAAATAGTATTATTATCCGAGTCTTCCGGTATAGTTCTTATAATAGTATCTAGGGGTCCTCGAAATTTGAATCCGTAGAGTAGTTTATAAGGCGAGGTTTTAATCGTTTCCGAGTACGTACTATTGAAGTTCTATTAGAGAAGGAGGATAACGCTTATCTAAAAAGTATTTAGGTATTTAAAGTAGTAGAATCGAATAATTATTTCTACGCTCTGATTTTTGCGTTCGGAGAAACTATTACCTTAGGAGTAGTATACGGTTATTATAAGTAGTTTAGTGCCCCAAATTTTCTATATTCCTTACTAGAATTCGGATATAAACTTCCTATTTCTATCCGAAATAATACCGGTTGGAATACCCTAATCTATTAGGATTAATTGCCTTATAAAGGATTATCCCTAGTCGTTAGCGGTATATATCGCGTACCCTAGTATTAGGAGGGATCTCTTCGAATTAGGGCAAATTGTAATTATTAATGCGTTAAAAGAGTTATAGCCTAGAATTTGCTATAGCGTTCCGGCGGAGGGGACTTCGGGTAATCCGACGATAAAGTCGATAGCAATTAAGCGTATAGGAAGGGTATTATTGCGGGAAGGTTAGTAGTTGCCGATAATTTAAGTTCTATTAGTCTAGTTTAATTAGTAAGTAGGGTAGTATTTTATATATTTCTTAACTAAATACGTTTTATTATTAATTACTAATCTTCGAAGGTTATAGAGTATTCTATTTCTTCCGAAGTAGTACTTATCGTCGTATATTAAGGCGAGAATTTCCTATATATATAATTTGGGTATATAAAGGTTCCTAGTTTTATTACCGCTAATATTATAGATAAGACCGTTTACGGCAATAAGGAAGGGGTACTCTATATAGAAGCGACTTTTATCGTCCTTAATAGGTACGTTAATTAAATTCTTCTTTACTTTAGCGAATTTAATATCCTCCTTATAGCCGTCGACGATATATTACTTTAAGGAGGGGTTTATTTAGGGTTTAGCAACGGCGAACTATATAGTATCGAATACAACTTCGCCGTCGGGGTTTCCGTTATCGCTAATATACTTTAATTAACTTAAGGCGTTTAATACGAAGTTTAAGCGTCCCGGGATATAGTAGACCTTGAAATTATATTAGGATAAATAGATAGAAATATTAATTAGGCGTTTATTAGTGCGGTCCGTTAAATAGGTCTAAAGGGTTATTTATTCTATAATTCCCTTTGTAGCGGTATAGTTAATAAGGACGATAATAAGGTAATTAGAGGAGTGGATATAGGTACGTAGTCTTTTTACCGCTTAAATAAAGTAGGCTACTTCTAATTTAAATAGGCCGTATCGTAGCTTAGCCTTAATTAGGCATTTGCTTAAGAATATTATAAGGAGAATTATTGACGACGGGATATTAGTTCCTAGGATTTAGGTATAGCTAGCTTTGAAATAGAATAGTATAATTCCGTTGCTACGCTCGAGGGATCCGTTAAACTATAGAAATAATTAAAGGTCCGGGTCTATATAGTATAATACTCCGCTAATACCGTCCTTTCTACAAATCGTATCTTAAACGGTTTAAAAAGCGATTCTTTCTTTATCGGTTAATTCGTACTTAATTTTAGTAATATAGGCTATTCTTTTACCGATATTTCCCGTCTTTAGAATTCCGGTTTTTCGTCCTTCGGCTAATAGGGTGACTTTCTATAATTATATCGGTTTAATAAATTAGGCGTAGTAGGGCACTAAATATCGTAAGAATCCGCTACCGCCGATGTAAATCTCTAAGGCTTTAAACTAGTCGGGGAAATTTAGGTTCTTTATAGCTGCAATCCTTTCCTTCGTAATAGATAGTCCTAAGGCGTCGATACGGAAACCGAAGAGTTCGACGCTAGGGAAACCGATAAAGGACTTTTTAGGGGAAATAGAAATATTCTTATTATTAAATAAAGCGAAAATAGTATCTAAATAATATAGGTATTCCTTAGCTATATTTAAGGCGATAATAATATCGTCGATAAAAGTATAGTAGTAATCCGAATAGGGTCCCAATAGCCGATCTATAAACCTTTAAACGTAGGCAGAGGAATTCTAATAACCTATTAAGGCTACTTTTAGAGTTTCTAATCCTCTATAAGTAATTATAATCAACCTATTTCTATAAAGGGGCTAAACGCCGAATTGGTAGAAGAACGAAATAGCGTCAATAACTATAATAAACCGCTTACCTCTTATTCGGGTAATAATAGATTCCTAGCGGGGAAGGGGATAATTGTCTAATACCGATACCTTATTTAGAAATCGGAAATCGACTACCGGGCGGCCTTTAGGTTTATCCTTAATAATTCTCTAAACGATAAAGACGGGGTGAAAAAAAGGGGTAGCTTCTAAGCAGTCGTCAAATTTTCCCTATACGCGAAGTTTATTAAATACTTTATTAATAATTTTTTGGTCTTTACGGTTTAAAGGGTATAAGCGGGTACTTATTTTTTAATTCTACTATCCTTCTACTAACGGGATCTTTATTATTTCGTCCTCGGGAATATCGATTGTTCCCCCTTCTTTCTATAAAGTAGGGTATTTATCGACTAAGGCCGTAATTTAGCGTACCAACTCCTTATCCTCGGTAAAGATATAAATACTATTAATTATTACGATTTCTAATATGTCGGGAATATAGCGGAGTCCTAAAGGGGAATACTTCTCGGGGATATAAGGATAGTTATTTAGGGTACTAGGGGGTAGTCCGGCCGATTCCTTATCTATTATCTCGCCGGATATATTAAAGTCTTCGGAATTATTAATATAATTGAAATCGTCGAAGTCGGACCAATCTACGGCGGTATATATAATATTTTTATATTCTGTAATTGTACTAATTCTAATACGTTTATAAATAATTAATATATTGAAGGGGTTATTATTTCTTACGAGTACAATTTAGGGGGTTTTATTTATTATAATAGAATCGAAGGCTTATAGAAGCTTAACTATAAATTTGAAATTTCTACCGGAAAGTAGGGGCTTATACGTTATTAGGATGTATACTTACTAATTTAGCCGGATAATAATTTCCCTAACTATTATTACTTTATAGTAATATAAGTTAAATCTTTTATTAATAGTAAAATCTATTCTAAATCCTTCTAATCGTACAAAGGTAATCCTAATACTACTATAATCAATAATACCTCCCCTAAAATCTATAAAATCGTTGCCCAATAGGGCATTAACTTCCAAAGAATCTATTACCTAAGTGGACTTTTTCACCTTCATCAGCGTTAGTATCAAATTAATACCGGAATCTTTACCGACGAAGTATAAATAGAAAGTAGCCCATTCCTAAGTATAAGAATCGCCTCCAATTCCTCGGATCCGCCTAATAATCTTAATCGTAATAGTATACTCTAACTTATTTAGCAAGTCCTATAAAATCATAGATTGTCCAGTACTTAAATCGATATAAATTTCTATACAAGGCTAGTTCGGTACGGCCTTAATATTAATCTTCAAATAAATATAAATTAATAATAGGCCGTACTCTACGTCCTCTTCGTTAATTTTAGGAGCCTCCTTAATAGCGTATCCGGTTAGGTAGGTAATAGGATTCACTAGTAATATTAGAGGAATATTGTTAATACTATATTCTACGAAAGTAATTTAGTCCTTAATATCGTTTTCCTTCTTTCGTTCGCAGACCTTCAAATAGGCGAACAATTTATTCCTAAAATTCAATTAAGTATTACAATCGCCGTACTTAATCTTTAAATTTTCGTCTATCCTCCTAACCTCTGTCCTAATTGCCGTAGATCGCCGACATTTCCGAATATAGGCCCTAATCATTATATATAAGTCGAAGTATTTCAAATATTTA
Source organism: Neurospora sp. CHS-2018c (assembly GCA_009806235.1). NCBI lineage: Eukaryota > Fungi > Ascomycota > Sordariomycetes > Sordariales > Sordariaceae > Neurospora > Neurospora sp. CHS-2018c. The sequence continues at coordinate 530,108 of RAPC01000085.1, read as the reverse complement.
CTATAGGTAGATTTAATATCGAAAACGTAGTAGTTTAAATTAATAATTGACAATTTTAACTCCGATATATTATTTGCGAAATAGATTCTATCGTACGGTTTAATATCCTTAAAAGTATTATCCCGGCGTGTATTATCCCGGCGCGTATCGTTTCAATACGTATTGTTTCCCGGGCGGTCTTTAGAGCAATCCTTAAAGTATAAGCGGTCCTTAGAGTAGTCCTTAGAGCGGTTTTTAGAGTAGTCCTTAGAAAAAGAACTAGTTCGGCCCTACCTAATCGATTTATTAGAAATAGTATTGCCTTTATCGTCCCTAAAGTCCTTAGAATCCCTAGAATAGTCTTTAAATCTATATATTCTATTTATTAAGTAGGAGTATCGGTTTAAAGCGGCCGTATATAGTAATATTCTAATTTTTTCGAGCAATTGTATATAATTAGTAAAATAACCGGTTTTAGGAGGGGCGGGCAAGAACCGGCGAATATTAATGTTTAAATTAGATTAGATTTGAACTATAACTCCGTACTAATTATCGCTGTTTTTATTAAAAACGCCTATTGCCCTACTATACCTAAATTTACGTTAGACGAATTTAATAAGGGCGTTTTCGTTTTCTACGACTTCTCTCAATTTTAATATAATTTCTATAAATTTATAAATTACTATAGCTAAGTCGGGCGTAAATTGCGTAGTCAACGCGTCTATAAGGATGGATAGACTTCCGATACGTAAATCGCGTCGTTTATCGGAGGAGATTTCGTTAGTCTATTAACGGACGGCTGGCCTATTTAATAAAGTTTAAAATATAGCGACGATTTACCTCTCTATAGTTTTGCCCGAAATAGGGTCTTCGGTAAAAGATTTTAAGCGATCTATAAAAGAGTAAATATTAGTATAAATTATATTCTTCCTATTTGAAATAGAATTAAAGTCGTCGGGGTTTTTATAATAGGGGTTAAATTAGCCGATATCTTCTCTATAGAAACGGTCTTCCTTAGAAGTAAAAGTGCTGGCGTCGTCCGTAGGGGTTTAAGCTACTTTCTAAGCGGTTGAGAGCTTAGGGGTAAACTCGGTATAGGCTAGATTTCTACGAAAGGTTTCTATTACCTTCTCGAATAGGGCATCGAAACCGGTAGTAATAGTGTCGTCGTCTACTATATTATAATAATATCTTTAATTGTTTTTATTTCTTATTATCGGTATTAATAAATATTATATCTTATTAAAGGGGGGCCTTACGAATCCTTTTAACTAAATATTATTTAGGACGTTTTCTAATATTCGTCCTTCGTATACTTAGAACTCTCTTATTGATTCTAGAAATCCTTATACTATTTACTCTAAATTGTCAAACTTTCTTTTTATTACTTCTCTAGCTTTATTGCAACCCGTATAATTAACTTTTGTTATTCTAGTACTTTCGATATTATTTACTAACGCTTTTAAATTTAATATCCTATTTAAAGCGCTAGTAACCTTAGATTCCGTCTAGGTTAACCTAATTTCTATAATAGTAATACGTAGATTTGCTTAATTCACTACCTTATTAAAGCTTTCTATTTATTTAGCGGTCTCATTAGCGGCTTCCCGAATATCGGTAAATTTATCTTTTAATTACTAGTCGAATAGAGTATCCTAGTCATTGCGTTTTTACAATTTCTCAAATATTACTGTTATTCTTTCGGCCTAAATTATAATATTATCTATTTCTTCGCGTCTTAAGGTGTAGATATCCTATTTCATATAATTAATTAATTATTAGAGAAAGAACATTAATAATTTATTATTTCTATAGTTATTTAGCTATTTTCCTAAATTTTCCGGCTCCTCTTATAGGGCGCTTACAGTCTTCGACTCTCGATCTTAGCGTCCTTGGCTCTCCTATTATCCCTAGTCCTTATTTATATTTCTCGAAAAAACTCTAATATTAAATCGGTAGCCGATTTATAGCTTAAGTAGTAGTCTAGGGGCGAAGGCTTCGTTTTCTGATTCGTCGCCGGGTAGTAAAGGCGTTTAGGCCTATATTTCGGAATCGGGAAATTGCCGCCGGTTATAACGTATAAGTTCGGGAGGGAATATATTAGGCGTAAAGTTATCCGTAGTCTGTAAAGGGTTATTAAGAGGTTATTTAGGAGGTTGGTTATTTAATAAGTTAACTATTTTAATTATTACGGAAAGATATTTAATAATATAGAATTTTATAATTAACGATAGAGAAGAGGGGCCGCCGTCCTATTACTATATACGTTTCGGAAGCGGAGGAAACCTTTAGCGTCGGAATAATATAAATCAAACCGGATCTAAGTAGTAAAAATACGTTGCTACTTTTCTAGTAAGCCAGTTTTCGTCGAGGTAGGGAGATAATAATAGGTAATAGATACTTAGATCGTATTGCGCGATAGATTATTTAAATATCTATAATACTATTGCGCTTATTTATCTATACTTCAACGGCTAAAATAGATAAGTATAAAGTATTAGAGTAATAGTTTCTATTCGTTTCGGAATTTAGGGCTTAACGCTGCGAATTCAAACAATTAGAATAGTCGGTAAAGGTAATAATTTCTCGTTCTACTCGAACTAGAGCTCAACGCCGTAGTTAAATAATTAGAATAGTCGGTAAAGCGATTTCTCGTTCGTACTTAAATTAAGGGCTTAACGCTACAATTAAACCGTATTTAATTAGTCGGTTATACGTTTATTCGTACTTAATTAAGGCTTAACGCCGTAATTAGATAATACTAATCGTACCGGATTACTACGTATAATAGTGAAGTCGTCAATTAATCGTAACGTTAAAAATTTATTTGGAAAGTGGGCGGTCAATTTAACCGTTGAATTACAGCTACTATTTATTGCGGAAGTCTAGTATATCTTGTAGAAGACTTTGTATTCTAATATTCTAAATAGGAAAGCGTAATGGTGAAGGAAGAGAGCAGGCCAGATGGAGTGCGTTGCAGCCTGGTTAAGCAGGTGGCTACAAAGCTTCCAGAAGGCACTGCCTTTCTTCCCGTAAATAGGCGCCTTGGCAAAGGCGGTCACAAAGGCTATAAGAACCTTTGTGGCCGGCAAGGCCGGCAAAGCCGGCCGGGCCGCCCGGGGCCTGCCGGTAGGTTCTGGAAGGTGGACCTTCCAAGGTAGGCGGGCATGCACTCTATCTATCTATCGTACATGTCCTGTATCACCGTTTTAACTACGCTTTAATCTCTTTACCTTACTAATATTATAGGACTTTTGTAAGTAAATTCCCCAATTCGGTCACCCCAATTCGGATAAAATAGAGAGTTAGAATTAGTATAGTCTTTAAAAGAAATTAGGAAATTAGAATTAGTAAAGCTAGAATTAGTATAAAAACGGCAATTATAAATAGGAATCGAACTAAGGGTTTTTATACTATATATACCAGTAGCGACTACGTACGTCTACGCAAACCGCTATACTACGAACGTCCTTATAGTACCCCTTATAGGGCTAGTAATAGTAAAGTTGAGAGATAAGGGTTATAAAGAGTATTATTTAGTATTATTTAGAATAATAATAGAAATCTAAGCGGGAGAGTGAAATTTAAGTGAGAGAGTGAAATTAAGATATTTAGTAATATTTTAGCTAGTGTTTTGGATCTAATAATATTTTTCTTGGTATTTTAATTTTAGTATCTCCTTATTCGTTTGGGCAGATATAGGCGTTTTACTATCTTCCTCGGGCACATTAGGCTCCGCCCAAGGAAATACTATTTTATATATTTTATAATTATAAATACGTAAATAGTTAAAATTAGGCTTATAAAATTCAATTTATACCCCTTTATAATAATTATAAAGGTATAAAACCTCTCGTATAATAATTTCCAATTATAAAAATATTTAAATAATTAATTAATAAAGTAAACCGAGGTTAAAACGATTTAAAATTAGAAGTTATTAAGAAGGTAAGAATTATTCGTTATAATACGCGCCTTTCCTTTAATTATACCCCTTAAATATTTAATATTACTATTTTAAATTTGAATATTAAGTATTAAAAACTCGAGAATAATAAAGCGTATAGCGAACTTATTCTTAACATATTAATTATTAAATTCGTTATTGTATTCAATATATTTAATTTTAATATTATATTAGTAATTAATTATATTGATAATTAAAAGAAGTCTTTTAATAATAACTTTAATAATATAATTTACTATATAAATATCCTAAATAAATTTAATCTATCGATAAATAATAAGTATAACGTATTTAAAGCTTCTTCTCCCTTATTCGTATTCGAAAAAGTCGATAACGAATCGCTCTCCTAGACCAAATCCTCTATTACGTAATCTTTATTTAATTTATTATTTAATCTTTAAAATACCGTACGTATTATATTAATAAGTAGCAGGGCCTTTAAATTTAACGCCTTCGACGTTATAAAAATATTCGAAGATTTAAAAATTATAATAACCGAATTGTTTATACTAAAATTTAACGGGTATTTTATACACGCGGCGGCTAATAAAAGAATTAAAACGATTTTAGTGGGTAAAAAAAGCAATACAATTAAAGGAAAAGGGAAAGTATTCGAGAACTATTTAATAATAGATTTCTTAAAGGAAATAAAAGAGTAAGCCGTTTAGTCGATAGAAGTAATTATTAGGCGGTTTATAGTCCTAGTAAAAACCTTACTTTCGAAATAAGCGTAATAATATAAAATTTATAGTAAAGTTAAAGTAAAAGGCTACTTCTTTTAACTATAGCTTTAGAATTCCCCTCTCTCCCTATATTTTTACGTTAATATTCCTAAAACCTTTAATAGGTATTTGAGAATTACTAACCCAAATATAATCCTTTAGGAACGCTATTCGAAATAAAAAAAAACAATTAATTTCGTTAAAAATATAAAAGGAAGCCCTAAAATCGAGGATTATAAAGTTTTTAAGCGGATAAATATTACCTTCCCCGTTACTCGTATTAAAAATACTTTATTTAACGAAAAATATTATATTGTAAATACTGATTTTTTATTTCCTTTAGCTCTTTAAAATAGTAATCTACGCCGAAGCGATAAAGTAATCCTATATTTAATTCCTAGCCTTTTTAACTTCTTTACTAATTTTAAAATATTTTTCAAAATTCTCGTTAATAAATTTCTAAGTAGGGCCACTAAACTTCTAAGTAAAATTATCCCTAATTTTAAATATTAAATACTAATAATACTTTATTAAGTAAAGGCTTCGCTCGTAAGCCTTATAAAACGGTATAATACCTCCTCTCTTTTTCGGCTGTAAAAAATCTCTTGCGTTTTTATCCGCGTTGTATTTCTTCCTTACGTTTACTTTCTATTTCTTTTTACAATTAAAATTAAGAACGTCTTCCTTATTAAATGCGAACTCTTATAAACTAGAACGGCTAATACCCTAAATGCTATAAACTACAACCTTCTTTAAATTAATTAATAGTATAATACATTCTAATATACTAACCTTTTTAAAATTAATGGATATATTTTTATATTTTAAAGATATATCTTCAAATTCGTTATCGAATTTCTAAACGTTACTTATCCAAATAAATTTATAATTGTAAACTATATTAATAAAATTTATAAATTAAGAAATAGGAGAATTCGCTTCGCTAATACCAAATCTCTTCCCGTTAATAATAAGGACTTCCTAATCTAATAACTACTTTTCGAAGTCCTTAGGTTACTTTTTATTAATTTCTTTAATAAAAGTTTAATACTCTCGCCGAACGTTAGTAATTTAATCGATAGAGTAGTAATTAATCTTATTCTTAATTTCTCTAAATTAATTGCGTATAGATTTATCCTATTCGAAAGAAGTATTAGTATAATAGGCGGTAACGTAAGTACTTATCCAATTCTTAATTCGGGTATTAATGTCGTTGAAGTCTTTCTAATATTTATAACGGGTATTATAAGTATTATTAGCTTAATTATATACTACTTTTCTAATAGTAATTAAATTAGTAATAAGATTAATAATTATATCCTCCCTAATATTTTATTCGGTATAATATTTATTATTATCCTCCTCTTCCTCTTCCTCTTCTTTATTATTATTATCGTCTTAATTAACGCCGACGGCGGCTTCGTTTTAGAATTAAATAGTAGTAGTCGTTTCGGTAGCAATACTATTTATATTAATAGCAATACTAATAGTAATAATTATCGCGGGGGTAATTATAACCTTTTTAATTCGGATTCCTCTATTAAATCTAACGAATTCCTTCTTTACTACTTAAATACGGTCTTTTGCTTACTTAGTAAGGAAGAAGTCTTCTGGCTTAGGTAGTCGAACTCTTTAAATTATAATTCCTCCCTTAAGTAATTAATTATTAAAATCCTAATTATTATTAATGAATCTCTTAAGGGCTTCGTATTAATTAGGCCAGTCGGATAGGGTATTAAGGATAATTGTAATAGCCTTATTGGTAAATTCCTTTAATAAAGATATAGCTAATATTATCGGTTTCGAAGGGATATTACTTATAATCGTTTATCGTAGCGTATTTAATCGTAAATACGCAAATCAAATTATTAATTGTCAAATATAATTATGTAAAATTGATTGATTGAAGAGTGTGTATAACCGATTCGCCTAGAAGGTATAGGGGGTGCTGGGGTAACCTAAATATGCCTAGAAATTAGGTAATATTAGGAGGCTGGGCAGCTAACCCACATAGAGTATAGCTAGAAACCTAGAAATCCACCCTCTACTCTAATAGCTACCGTAGAACGGGGAGGGTGGGGTTCGGAGGTTAAGTGGGTCTGAGAACTGAGACTAGTCTTCACCCCTCCACTCCTGAGCACTCCGTGTAAATCGACGCACAGTACACTCGGACATGATTCCTGGTCACCATGGTTAGCTGCTACGGGATTGGGCCACACCACATGTTGAAACTCCGTCTGGGTTCTTCGGCCCCGCAGCTTCTCAATCATGAGCGAGTCAGGCAATGGACAACGAGTTCACGATGGCACGACAACAACACAAGACGAACCAGACGGACGACAAAACGGCAACTGCCAATGAGCACACCCGTCGGTTGATCTTCAGGTCAGTGTCTACTTATATATCTCAATGCGTATACTTCGTCGACATTATGCTGACAGTTGTGGGAATCTACAGGCTAAAGGTTTGTTTGTCGACATCATCCTTGATCCCGCCACAAGCAAAACCACGCCGGCGTCCTGCCCAGCCCGACATTCGGGCTTCGGCCGATTTACCACGTGGAACTCGGCCCTTGGATTACAAACCACCCAGGAAGCGAACGAATTGGCGGAAAGAAGCAGGCATCCAGGTACAAACTTCCTCGGAGACTTGCCATCCACATTCACTTCGGTATCGATACTTGCGAGAACATCCTGACAGTCGAACAACCAGTTGCACCCGCTAAACCTTCTAGGAACCGTATCCGTGACAGGTACTCCTAGTCTCTCATAACAGACGCTCAACCTAATTGGATATCAGCCTCCATTTTTTGTGGACCGCTAAGAGTGGGTCTAAATAGTGTGACATTAGGATCCCATGGGCGGCTCTGAGAGAATGAGACTAGGTACTCCTTCTTCGGCCGAGCTGAACACGAATGCCTGTGCATACTCGCCATCTTATTGTTCACTGTTTCCCGGTCGTGAACCAGCAAGGTGCACATATGTAAGCATCGTCAGAGCGAGGTGGGCGTACATGCGTCCCTGAACTCTATGCAAACGCTTCTTGGGGTTCCCAGCTCATCATCCTGCCATTTGCGGTCACAGTTGACTTCTTGGGTTACGGATGAATGCGTTATTGAGTCGCCGACCTTTGGGAACCATGTCCCTGCAAGGCTATCTCCGTTCATCTTGAAGATGGGATTGATCCTCTTGGCAAAACATCCAAAAAGACTTGCCAGCGTTTTGGTTTGGGGCCACGGGAACAGCACCCTTCGACTTGGCTGGGAGTCCCGACTGGACATGAGGAGAGGTCTGCGAACAGACTCATACGATTAACTAGAGTGCGTACACCATGGTGGCTTCTTTCACACATTCATCTCCGTCGCTTTTTGATCGCTCGATGTCAGCTCTTCCTACCTACTGAAGCAGAAGATCATCTTCTTGAGGAATCTCGGCAAGGGCAAGCCAGCTCTCTTTGCAAGCACACCTCCGTGCGCACAAACCCCCTTTTCAACACGCGAATTCTCGTTTTTCATCATCAGCTTGCAATACCTCGCACCACTCTCGGCCACACCTAGGCTTGGTCCAATTCTCTAGCCGAGACAGCTTGTCTATGATGTCGCGGTTGTTGCCAAGGCTGGAACACATGGCTCTACGTAAGCTGCCAAAGATCGGACCGTACCCACGCACCATCGCCAATGCGTCGATTTGGCGGTGGAGAGAGTCCCGACAGACAGGTTTGCCGTTAAAACACCCTGCTATACCAACCCCATTGCGGCAGCCAGTTGACAAGCCCACCCACAACTAGCGTTGACGCCATGTTCAAGATTTTCCTTGGCACGGTTTACAACGTTCGGTGACTTGCTTTCAACGCTGATTCTACACTCCAACCCTGGTTTGATTGTTGGCGTGGTAATTCAACTGACACTTTTCCTTCTGAAGTTTGGTTCAGTGGACTTTGACGATGCAAGTCTTGAAAAAGCGCTGGAACTATGTCCCTTTCAGGCATTGTTTTTGGAATACCGAGGAGGCTGCCCTGAAGCTCTCTCTCTCTCTAGTCTCTACCCTAGTGGTGGTCAATTCCCGAAAAAATAACAGAATTTCCGAAATTATCGAAATCTTGAAAATATCGAAAGTTTCAAAATGAAAAAGACGGCCCGTGCATCTCACTACCCAAATTGCTTTCACTCTCTCTCTCTCTCTCTCCAAAGCAATTACCTTTACGTTACTACCAAGTGTTTACAGCTAAGTATATCAATGATGAAGATTGCCGGTCAATACCTGCTATTGTCGAGGCCGTTGTCGAGGCCGTTGTCGAGGCCGTTGTCGAGGCCGCTATTAGATGCCGCGCCGGAGGCAATACGAGCCGGAATACCTACCTCTACGAGAAGTAGCAAAATTGAGTGGTAGCTCCAAAGGCAACTCCAGAAGCAATATTAGAGGCAATCCTAAAACCAGTCCCAAAGGCAATCTCAAAGCTCTCAAAAGACTTACACTTAAAAGGGTATCACGTGTGGAAAGCTTGGCGGAAATAATCATATCTTTTTCCTTACTTTTCCTTACTTTTCGGTTCCTTACCCTTTCGGTGAAATTCAATCCCAGCACTACTCTACCCTGGTTTTTCGACGGTTTGCACCAATCATATCCTCTAGATGGCACATTTCTCCCCTGTTCAAAGCCGGAAGAAGTGCTAACAAACAAACCAGTATTGAACTGTACATCCACTTTGCTGACAGGAGATGTCATAAGCATCAATAACCAAAAAGAGTGTCTGGTGAGGGCATTCCAATCTGCCAGAGCTTGTGAATTTCGTGGAGACTCTGCAGACTCTGCTGATCGGCGGAAAGCTGTGATGAGCTACTGTCGCAACCATGGGGTCCCAACAACCCAGTCTCAAAAGGGTAATAAAGTCCACAGAGAGAATTAGCGTCGGCACCTCGGGATCATCGCGAAGTCCCATTTGTCATTTGTTTCTTTCCAGGATCACACAGAGGAGAAAACAGGACTCGTCATTGTGCTGGGAGTGCATAGCATGAACGGGGACCCGTTGGCGACAACAACATGGTTCTATCGGACCCACGTCCGGAGCTCATGTAAGTGGTTTAACGGGAATATTGGCCCTCATGCAGTGCGTCGAATACTCGAGCCCTAACGAGTCAGGTCTTTACCTCAAGTCCGGTGTTGAAGCTGAAGCTCATTTCGTCCGCTTTTGGAGCTATGGCGCTGACTTATACTGCGTATTTTGCCTATCCCGGCGGCCGGGAGTACTGAGGTCAGCGAAGCTACATTGCCAGTTCAATATCCAAGGAATCATTTGAACTGAACGGAATTTCCGTAAAGCCTCCCAGTCGAAAAAGAGCCCAGGAACGTTTCCACATTTCTTCCAAAGAATAGTCGATGACGAGAGCCTGATGGGATGGTCGCATGAAGTCTTTTCGGCATTGATGAAGTTATCGGTCTGTTGCACCCTTTAAAACATCGCCGATGCCGCTGCAATGTTTACCTGTCACAATGGCTTGATGTCACCTCACCGAACCCAAGATCGTCATGACGCTTGGCAGGCCGGTCTGACGGGCGAATGAACTCCGTTTCAGATCATGATATCTAGCGAATGCGACACTGCAACCTTGCCTTAACCACATCAGATACCATTCCGCCAGTACAAGAAGCTACGTATAATGACGATCAAATATCGCAAGTCCCAATTGGGGATACACAGCCGCAGACTTCCACCTTTGATCAACGGAAGCAACACCACCGTCGACCAAAGAGGAACAACTAAACGGGGTTCGTCAAGGCAGTGTTCCTGATCGGGACGTGCGGGTCCCACGCCGACCGATGCGGCACCGAGTACGGGCACGCTGTTCGGTTGAAGTCGTTTCGACCTTCAGCTACAATGTTGTTCCAACGGTTTGGGATAGTGGGGAAGCTTTCTGATGTGTCATTTCCATGCTGTCTCTAGCTTCAGCTGGTCCTCAGATCTTTACGTTTTGGGGAAACCAGGCTTCTGGGTTAGGATGGATGGGAACGGACTCGGACTCCGGCTGGATGGATTCCTCCGGACGAGATACCGTCTCAACGGTACCATATCGCGTGTTTGGTCCGCCGTCAGCGCCGTAAGCCCCTTGAGTTTTGGACGCGACTGTCCAGATAACAAAATCGTGCGATAATCCGCTTGTACCGCTTTCAACGTTTGACTGTTCTACCTAGTCTTCTCAGACATTCGGTGAAGCTGGACAGACGCCGAATTATCAAAAAGGGGCCGGCCGGTGAGGGTCCGGGGTACCCTAACGGCAGGCGGCCGCTGGGCGATGGCCCTAAGCGGCAGGGGTTACAGTAGCGGGAGCAACAGGTCCTCAGCTGCATTTGCTGTACTGTTAATCATGGGGATCCTGAAGTACTTCAGGAAGTTCAGGCTGTATTGGCCCGTTCAATGAGTGCTTGGTTGTGCGAATGGCCACATTTACACCACCACAGAATCACATGCACGTTCGCGGATTCACTACATGCTCTCTTCCCAACCTCCCGGAACCCTACCAATATGTGAGCCGGTCTCGTGGGTCGTATGATTGTGTGAACTCCGACTAGCCGGCCGACGATCGGCCGGCCAATCTGCCGCATTGCCGTTTTAGCGAATCCTTCTCGGCAGCCTTCCAGGTCCATCACTCGTCCGAGCACACTGCAATGCTACCACGGACGGACTTCTGGAAATTTCAACGAAGGATGTGATTCGAGTGGCTGCCGCGTCGATGAGTAAAGTTATCTGCTTGGGCCTCTCACCGGTGGGCAAGGTTTAATTGCAGATACGATTTGGCGTGTTGGTACAGTACGTCGGTTAGAGTGACTACACTACCTGTAGGCTATTGACTGACATTACACGTGTTGGTGATCACTTATACACCCCAGAGTCTACCAGGTTCATTACTCGGAGGATGCTCGGTATTTCCAGGGGAATACCATCGTCATTACCGCTTAGAGTCTCTCCCATGTGAGGAAGCCCTCAGAAGTGTTAACTGGCACCCGAGCTATCGCGTATGGCACAATGTTGGGGTTCATCGCTCGTGCTGAGCCCATCGCCTAAGTTAGCGCTTCTACTGTTGGTTCAGGTACGTTGGTGTCCTCGACGTCTCTCCAGATTGCTACTGCCGGACTAAACAGAGTCCAGCGGTGTGAACAAAGATGCATCCATTACAGACTGGCTGGAAGCGGTATATACTAGCTTGGCTTGGGCAGAAGAACAGATGGTTCGGCTGTAATCTACAGCCTTCACAAGTTGAGTGAGTGCCTTAGAGGCAAGCACTGACGAGCTGAACACCAGACAGCAGGGAACGCGGTCTGATTACTCAGCGGCATCTTTGTCTCCGACAAAACCCATGTTGATATCTGGGCCTAAACGATTGATGCGCGAGAGATGCTGAAACTCATCTTCGAAGGGCCCTAGACGCCGTCCGTACCAATGGTAACGACAGGACAGCAACCCAACAAATTGGACTGGGTCGCCTAACGGTCTAGCTGCTGCTCCTCGGGAAGCTCCCTTGATGGACCCCTACCTCTGGGATTTGGAGAAGCCGAGACATCCAAGATGGCGTGATGGCGAATGGGTCCATACAGTATGGAGGCGTCTTGCAAGCCCTCTAGACTACAGTCTCAGCTCATCTACCTACCGAGCTACACCAAAGCTTCAGTCGCTTGCCACGAGACAGATTGTTCGGAACATCTCCACAACTACTCTGCACAAAGGCAAAAATAGGGGTCCTTGCCTTACATGTGGAAAAGATTCCCGCATCAGGAAGGTGGTGGAGGTCCACCAGAGGCCTAAAGAATTAGAACATTGTCGATCAGCCATGTGATCGACCATGGGTTACAATCATATGAAGATCAAACGTTGGACGAATTATGCTAATTCAGCCAAGGTCCGTACAGTATGTCTAGACCCCCTGAGGCTAAAGACCTTACTGCGAACCAGGCACTCTGGTACTCTGTTGACACTAGCAAAGAAATCGGCGACTTTTGGGCGAGGGTTTCTCAACAAAACGAACACCAACAACAGCGAGAACAAATGACTTTGGGGTATGTTCGGAGCGGTCCCTCCTTGGGTTTGGTATGTAGAGGTACTTACTAGGGGCTAAGATGATCCGATTTCCATGCCAACAACGGCCTGATTACAATCTGATAACCGCAAAGGGGGAGGACAAAAGGCCGTATACTATGCGGAGGAACTCTCTGCATAGAATGTGCACCCTTGAGTGCCTGCTAACAACTAAACACGTACGGACCTTCACCAAATCCAGGGCCAAAAGGCTACACAAGTGTCTCGACATGTCGTCGTGGTGGTACAAGGGCAACTCAATCCCTCCAGAAGCTCTGCTCAATTTCGCGGTTCTGACGCTCCAAGACATGGTCGAGCGGTTCTCGTTCAAGTTCACCGAGGGAGGTATCGACGTTGCCTTCGACAAGCCCTCCTACTTCTACGAGAAACACTTTGGACACCGGTTCACAGTACACAAGGCATCTTGACTGTTGGAAGTGGGAAGCGTTGTACAGGTTGACAGGTACAGTACCTCTAGGCCGCATGTACCTTGGAACTTTAAATGGCTCTGAAACAAGTGAAGACGCAGAACGGGGAGCGTATCAAGTTCCTCAATTTCTCTATGAAGCCAGATACCAACGATCACGAAGTCTGTTGGTGAGAACTTTGTGGGAGAATACGCTTATACAGCTACGGAAGCAAGTATGAAGCTATGGGATATAACATCCCTTTCTTCTCGACGGGCTTCCCCATGTAAGAGCCCCTCTTAAAGCACAAACCAACAGTCTGAACTACGAAGACGAGCCCTCACCCCACATCTTGTTATCCTTTCCAAACTCCATAATCCGCGAATGCAACTCTCCACTTCGAATCGCCTCATAAATATCCGACGCCATGGTTCCAAGAATCTTGTTCCTAGACAAGAAGCCTTGAGCCTCCTTGTGGTACTCGGTACTTATTTCTTTCTTGCCGCGGAATGCCTCCCACGCTCTCCCAATCTCCTCCTTCAGAATCGGCGGATGGTCAACCACGCCCCGGTTCAGCGGAATCTTCAACTCCTTCCTGACAAACTCGTAGACGACCGTAGAGCCTTTGCTGAGCCACCGCCCAGTGTCCTGCCGACCCTCGAGCAGGGCCCTTCTGTGGCCATCATAACAATCTGACACCACACGAGCGGTCTTCAAGTGGTAGGCTTGCAAATCACTGATGCTCAGCGTTGCACGGTCGTACTCCCTCCCGCAGTGAAGAAGTCCAAGTGCGTCCAAGGCGGACTGCTTAGTGGCCACAGATGCGCGCTCGGTCACGTCCAAGTGAGCCAGCTTGTCCCATTGGTCGAGGATGTTCTCTGCAATCATGCCTGCCAACCTTTGGCTCTTCGTTATGTCATCCTCAGACAAGCAGCCGTTCTCTTCCTCTTTTGCCTTAGGCTCCGGCTTCTTGACCGCAGCAACATCGGAGAGAATCCCGCTTCCAATACACTCCGGTAAGTCCTCGCGGAATTCCAACTGCAGAACCCTCAGGTCCAGCGCCTGGCAAAGCACATAGATGTAGGTGGCCGCCATCAAACTGACAACTTCCACCGCTTCTAGCGCATACCGAGCCGCAACCAAGGCCATCGAGTTGACAGTCTGATTGCTCATCTCAGCCACCTGGACATGCGAGCTGACCGGCTTGGCCAGGTACGCCAGCTCGGCCATGTACGCGGCCATGTTGACGTCAAAGCCCTTGCACGTGTAGCTCTGGCTTGGCTCATCCGCCGACAGGTTCGGCGGCAGTCCCTTGTTGGTCATGTTGTTCAGCAGTTCCGAGCTCTGCGCGTAGAGCAAGCGACCCAGGTTCTGCAGGGCGAGCATGGTCTTCTCCATGGCCGATGTGAGCGCCATTGCCTGGAAGTTACCGCCGTGGTGGATGAATCCGGACGCGAGGTCGATCAGGGGGTTGTCCGTGGTTGAGTTGAGTTCTGTTTCTACCTGCCTAGTGGCGAGATCCAGGTCCTCGAGCTGAGGACCGATCCATTGCGGCGCGGTCCGTAGAGCGTAGCGGTCCTGCGCAAGACCCCGGAACTTAGCTGGTTCGCCGTCAGAACCGTGATGGGCCTCGCAGGGTGCAGCAATCTTGGACCCGGCGAGAAAGGCTAGAATGTTGGATGCTGCTTCTGCTTGGCCCGGGTGCGGCCGGACGGCGGAGATGAATGGATGGTAGTTTGCAGCTGTGCCGGCCAGGGCTTCGGTACCCATAGCAGTTAGGAGCTGGACGAGAAGGGCCAGCTGGTTGGATTCCTGGATGACAATGGAGGCGGTTGCGCAGGAGGGTGCGGTGCCATTAGTGATGCCGAGTCCTTCCTTGACTTGGAAGCGCACGGGTTTCAGACCAGCAAAGTGCAGAGCTTTATCGGATGGTAGAATCTCCGTCCTATCGCCTCCTTTTCTGACTTTGAGGTAAATGTCCGGATTTCCTTCGAGCGCGCCGGCAATGTAGGAGAGGGTGGACAAGTCACCCGAGGCCGAAATACTCCCCCGCAGCGGGATGATGGGGATCATGTCTCTGTCCAGGAGGTTCATGATTCTTTCCATGACGGAGGGTCGAACACCGGAGTGGCCTCTCATCAGGGAGTTACAGCGTATGAGCATGGTGGCCCGGACCACGGGACTTGGGAGAGCATGGCTGCGAAGAAGCTCGTTGACGTAAGGCTTTCCTGTCCGGGGGTTGACCCCATCACGATCCTTATCGGCCTGTGTAAGAATTCCAACGTTGAGGTGCTGGACTAAGGCGCCTTGTAACCGCATCAAGGGCTCGGCTCCTACATCGGTTCGAGTGTCGGCACTACCGCCGAAGCCCGTGTTGACGCCGTAGATGACGTCGCCTGCTTCGATTCGTTCCTCGAGTAACGCGATGCTGCGATGGACTTGTCGGGTGTCGGCTGAGAGATGGGCTTTTGCGCCATGCCTGTTGTTTACAAACTGTCAGTGACTGACTGGAAGGGCGCAAGATGGGAAGGACGTTTGTGGAAGGACCATACAGCGAGACCGCAATGACATCGGCAATGGTCAGCTTGGAACCCGATATCTCGATGGGTTGTTTTGACTCCTTCAGGTCTTGGAGACGTGACCAGGAAGTGTAAATAGCTTGCGCGTGGGAGTTGGGCGCGTCAGACATGCTGAAGACCTTGACCGTCGGTCGCGGGTTTGTTTTGTCCTGCCCTGAGCTGCAGTTTGGAAAGCACGCGCCCTTGTGTATCATACCCCTCCGGTGATAACTTTCTGCAGAAAGTGAAAGAGAGTGTGAATCAAGTGGGAGCGGAGACTTGACCCACTGGGTGTTTGCTGCCTGTCCGTTGTCGGCGCCGTCAAGGCCGTTCTTTCCAGGCAATCACTGGTGACCGTCACTAAAACAATAGGCAGCCGCCGGGATGCAGATACCCGCTCGTGGTAGCCGCAACTCCGTGTTCAGTTGGAAGCAAACAACATGAAACAATGCCTGCACTGTCTCATAAGCTGTGTTATCACAACTTTCACCAATCGTTTGGAACATCAAGACATGAATGACCAGCGCCTTATTAACAGCAACATAGAGCTCAGTCTATTTGTATGTTGACTAAAGAATGAATTTGCTATCATGGCGCAAAAACATCTTCATGTATGCTACATTCTCTACCTGGATCCTCTACCGTGCTTCCACCCCTCTCCCGCCGCATTACACACAAGATAGCTTCCCCCTCCCATCTATCCTCAGAAGCCCGTTCTCTCTGTTACTGATGCACCCGGATGTGGTTGTACTACAGTGTCTGAATCACTCCCTTACATACAGGCGCCGCCATCAACACCGAGAACCTTACCATTGATCCACTCGCCATCTTGGGAAGCCAGGAAGCAGACAACACGAGCAATGTCGATAGGGAGACCCACGCGGTGAAGAGGCGACCACCCAGCGGCATACTCGTCGACACCCTCGTTGTCGAGCTTGTCGCCGCCGGGGATGTACTCCCTGCACACGGCGTGGTACATGTCCGTCTTGATACCGCCAGGAGCGACGGCGTTGACGGTAATCTTCTTGTCCCCGAAGTCTGGTGTTTGTGGTTAGCATTCATCCCCGAGAAGCATCCAAGACAACCACCTACCAATAGCCATGCAGCGGACAAAAGTCTCAATGGCACCCTTGCTAGCAGAGTAAACAGTGTGCTTGGGCACGCCCTTGGCCTGGCCGGTGATGGATCCCATGAGGATCAGGCGGCCGCCAATCTCAAGGTTCTTGTAGGCCTCGCGAGCAACAAAGAACTGGCCACGGGTGTTGATGTTGAAGACGCGGTCGTACTCCTCCGGGGTGACGTCCTTGATGTGACCGAACGAGACAACACCCGAGTTGGAGCACACAATGTCGATCTTGCCAAACCTGTTCTTGGCCTCGCGGAAGAGCTTCTCGATCTGGCTGACGTCGCTCACGTTGGCCTTGATGGCGACCGCGTCGGAGCCGTTCTTCTTGATGGCCTGCACAACCTCGTTGGCCGAAATGTCGCTGTTGGCGTAGTTGACCACCACCTTGGCACCGCGACGCCCAAGCTCGAGAGCCATCTCCCTTCCGATACCGCGGCCTAGAACCCTCAATGGGCCATATCGTCAGTCTCTTCGGCCCTACATGGTGATGGTGCATGAGGTGCATGTTGTGGTATGCGACTGCGCAGCCCAGACTGGACCAATGACACGTTACGCAGCTACGCCTTGCATCCGCACCCTTCAATGAGAGAGTTGTCGGTGTCTAAGGGGCAGGGTGCCATTGTGTTTCGAATTGCCGTTGGGAAGGGATTGAGATGCGGTGACTGAATGGATTGGGGGAAAAGGGCGGCGCCGGAGCTGAACATGGGGAAATCGGACTTGGGGTTGGGGTAAAGCTGCCATCCCGTCCGGTGCGGGAGCTCCCTTCTACCCCTTGTCCATCACCCTTTGCCCCTTGCAGCATTTCTTGGCACGACATGACATCCCAAAGGAAAAGATAACAACAACAACAACAAGAACAGAAAGGAATACGTACCGGCACCGGTTACAAGCGCTACCTTGCCACCAAGTTGGGCAGACTGGATACCGAGAGGACCGGGGATCTGATCATACTTGCTAGTACCGGACGGGACTGTTACACCGGGCATCTTGGCGGCTGGAGTGGCTTTGATACTGGAACTAGTCGTGCTTAAGCTGTTAGATGAGACTGGTACTGTCTGCTGTTTCTTCTCTGTGGTGTTGGCTTTGTTAGACGAGAAGTGGGACAGTAGACGGGCGAGAAAAGCAGGGAGGGCCATTGAAGCAGCAAACTGGATGGGACAGGTTGCCTACTGACAGTCGGTTGGTTGGAATGGTGATATTCTTTGTTGGCGTGACTGGCAGAAGATTTCTTGAGTACGTTTCCTGGGGAACAGGACGTTCTTATATGCCATCTCTGTCGGTTGTCCCTGGTCAATAATGTGAGACCGAGTACCCGCCGACTTTGTTTCTGTCCGTTCCAGGGCGAAGTGGTGATCAAGTTCGATAGGATCATGACCTTGGCGGTTCCCGGACTGCGTTGGAGGAATGCCGGATTGTGCAGTCACTACGCGCGAAGTAGCGCAACACCGCATTGAGGCGTCAGCCGAGACCGACGATATTGTAGCTTTGTCATTGGAACACGGACGCATCCTGAGATCGTCAAGTCTCGGATGACCTTGGTATTGGTAGTGATCCAGGGAAGAGTTGCCGAACTTAGGGAGACGTCAACAAGCATTTCATTTTCTGACTGCAGCATGCGGATATCTGACAGCTGACACAAGCACGGCAAGCTTAAAACGATCTTCAGGTGACAAGGCGGGAGAACACAGTCCCTCCTCGATCTGTGAAGAAATCCCTGATTTGCTTCCATTCCACGGCATCCCTTTTGAGAGTTGCTGTCGTGGCAAGTTCATGCCCTTGTTGTGTTAGTGTTAGTGCTAAGCGGGCAGTCACACTATATCACTAACATGCAGCTGCCCTGGAACAGCGTCTATAGCATCCTTCATTCCAGGGGCTCTTGCTCTGATTCCCACACTTCCGTTTCCAGCCCACAGCAGATTGAACTCTCCCAATAACTGTACAGTCTTTTCTCCCTCGGTCCGAGCTTGCGACTTTCATGAGATCGTCACGTCAACACCGCCGTCGACGTGCTTCATGTCAAGTTCGGATGCACTTCCACAGTACTGGTAACTGGTATTTTTGGCAGGAGACCCTGTGACAGTTGCTCGGCATCGTGTAGAGGTATGCAGCACTCCCACACCTGCAAGTGAGGGCGTTGACAGGCATTTTATAGGCTCAGAAGTGGCTTCAGGCACGCCTGCCACGGATATTGCAAGGTGCATTGCACAGGCATGCCTAGAGGTACACCACCCCGCACGTCCCTGATTTTGATCCATGGCACCTGCACGCTGCGCTCAGTCCACATCATCGGATGGTTGATGCCCAAAACCACATCTTAGAGAAAATCGAGAAGCTGACCCCTCGGTACGAGGATTGCAATGGCATTGGATCGGTCCTTCGCCAGAACCACTTTCGCAAGGAAATGGCGACCTGCCAATCCGGGCACACCTCCTGCCAGCTCCCCAGCTCCGCACCGCCTGGGCGCTTGCGGAAACCGAAGCCCACACCGGACATCCGAGCCGGAGTTCAGCACCTGTCCGTCACGGCGTCACCCACACCAAACGCCAAGGACAAGCTGAGTGGAAGTTGGATCTTTGAAAGAAACAAAAGAAAAGAAGAAAGAGAAACCGCATTATAAATAAGAAAGAAAAGGAAAAGAACAAAAAACATACAACACCAGGGATTCGCTGGTCGTCACCGACCCAACTACTAGTCTGGCCCTCACTGGCTTATCTATGGGAGAGCGGACGGGATCCCGAGTTTTCCAGTGGGTATGGTCGTATGTGATTATTGTACCCTGCGGTTCTCTTCTTATACCCACTGTAACCCCCATGTCTTCTCGCATGCCCTGCTGCTGGCGCTTTTCAACTCCCATCTCATCTTGCACTTGCACTTGCACAGGGCTGAACTGCAGTGTTCATCCCTTTCCTGTCACCCCTGGCCATGCAAAGAAGATCACCGTTGCGGCACGACGTGGTCACCTTCGACGGTCCGGCCATATCCTCCCACTCTGGACCACTGCTCTTTCAACTCGCACGCAAATTCTGCCCATACAGCGTGACTGAACAGAAACGAAATGCCTTGAATTTTTACTTTATCCAGGTACCCAAACGTACTCCCCATGAGACCATTTATCCTATAAACAGTACATTTTTCATCAATCATGATCCGAACAGCCCAAAAACCCGTTCTGTTACCCAGTTTTCCATTCCTTAACCCCTTTTACTTCCTGTAAACATCACCAGTCCTCTCAATCTCAAACGCCTTATCCTTTCCTCTGCCCTGCTTCTCAAGCTCTCTTACAAGGGGAATAACGTTTTTGCCAAACGCCTCGACCTCCTCCTCATAGTTAAGGAAGCCGGTCAACACCAGGTTGACGCCCAAGCTCTTGAGCAAAACAATACGCTCAGCCACCTGCTCCTTGGTGCCGATCAGCTTAGTCTTGAACCCATCGTTGTACTGCACCAGGTCCTTGAACGTGCTAGTCGCCCACATGCCCTGCTTGTCACTCGCGCTAGCACCGGCGTTCTGGACCTCCTTCTTGAAGGCCTCAACAGCCTCGACGTCGGCCTTGCCCTGAATTTCTTGAAGAGTGCGGATGGCCTCCTCCTCGGTGTCGCGGACAATGACAAAGGCGTTGACGGCGAACTTGACCACGTTCTCGCGGCCGAACTTCTTGGCGCGCTCCTTGACGTCCGCGATCTGCGTGCGGAACCCTTCGAGGTCCATGCCGTTCATGAAGTACCAGTCGGACACCTCGGCGCCGTTGTTCTTGGCGTCGTCCGAGTTGCCGCCCTGGAAGATCTCCGGGTGCGGGTTGGCGATAGGCTTGGGGCTGAGCTTGTAGTTGCGGAACCGGTAGAAGTCGCCGGCGAAGCTGAAGCCTTCGTCTTCCGGAGCGGTCCAGATGCCCCGCAGGCACTTTATGAACTCGTAGGAGCGGCGGTAGCGCTCGGCGTGGTCGAGCCACCATTCACCGACTGGTAGAGCGTGTTAGTCTTCCCTTTGCGTCAAAACGAGCTACCGGTTAACTTACTGGCATGGAACTCGCTCTTATTCCATCCCGAGACAATGTTCACAGCAATACGTCCATCGGTATAGTTGTCAATGCTCGCCACTTGCTTGGCAACGACAGCAGGGTTCCAGGGACCGGGAAGGATGGCCGCAATGACCTTGAGCTTCTCGGTGTGGTGAAGGAGAGCCTGCGAGAACGAGACGGACTCGTGCTGGGAGGCGGCACTGTACGAGGCAGTAAAGCGGATCTGAGTGAGAGCGTACTCGAAGCCGACGGACTCGGCGGTACGGGCATAGCGGACGTTGGACTTGAGGTCCCAACCAGTGTTCTGGGGGATCTTGGAAACGACGAGACCGCCGGAGACGTTGGGGACCCAGTAGCTGTTTTCAGGTTAGCACTGGCCTGGATAGAGAAGAGGGAGACGAGTGGCTTACGCAAAGAAGAGCCTGTCAGGGTCGCTGTTGAGTGTGCTGGCGTCGACCATTGTGTCGTTTTGGGGTATGCTTGGCAGGGGTATAATGGTTGTTTTGGGAAGGCAAAAGCGACGTGTTGATGACCTTTCAGTGGTGCAGCTCAGGGGCTAGAAAACAAATGGTAAAAAGGGGCGAAAGGGGTCTTGGCTGGAGGGGTGAGGCTCGATATTCACCATTTCAGCTCGAATGGCGTGCGCATAACTGGCCTCCCGTATCCCGTATCCGCGTCAATCGCCGTGCTGTCGTCTTAGGGGTCGTCGCCGTACTGATGATCGGCGTCTTGTATTTATACCACATCATTTCCAAATCTGTTTAGATGATCATCTTTTCTCCTTGTGTGCGAAGTCGCTCCTCTGTTCAAGAGCCGCCGTCGGTTCTCACAATGGCGCGACCAGATGACGCCATTTTCGTCGCAATCCATCTCATCGCGGAGTGATGGGCTTGGCGTGGGGAAGGTGGAACTGACGATCGTACTTGGTGTTGTTGTTGTTGCGGCTTCGGGGCGCTCGAAAGGCGCTATTCAGGGCGTTCGCTCCCCTATAAGCTGCATTTTGGTGAGTGGTGAGATCGACTGCAAGAAAGATCTCGGGATGTCGGAATGTAAACAGTTAGCCAGTTCTGGTTTGGAGCGGTCCTTAACGGGTTACCTCGAGAATCATCTTGTTCCCGACTTGGTTTGGAAGGGAGCATTGGCGAGATGGTATCATCCGTCGAACCGGTTGCACAATACTGACCTGCATCTGGTGAGTAAACATTCACCAATGGCGAAGCTCTGAGAAGGCGATGTCGCCGAAAGGGTGGTAGTACGGTAAGGCTTAGTAGCAATGACTTACGAGAAGCCTAGATGCCTGGGGTCCGAAAGCGGTGATGGTTTGGTACTGAAAGCCCGAGGGCCAAGACGACATCTTGAGGTTCAGCCTCTCCCGAAATCATGAGATGTCGAGCTTCCTCCATGCTTGCGAAATGTTGATGTCTGAGTGCGCAATCCTGAAACAGGAAGATGACTGGAGGAAGGAGAGAAGACGTGATGGCGCAAGGCGAGCCTGTGTAGCCCAGAAAATCATATAATGAGAGGTAAGCCACCATCTCAGCCATCATGGTCGTGGATCTTTGACATTCGCATCCTTCTCGTTGTCATAACTTTGTCTGGTGATCTCCTTGACTTGCCCTGTAAGACCAACAAGGCCACCACCACACCGCCAGGTATCACAACCTGACATCAACACCATGACCTCCTCCGGTAGCACCCAGGACACCGTCCATCCAAGCAGCGACCCGTCCATCTACCAAGAATACGAGTCCAAATGGTCAACTCTCCCCTCGGACGCAGACGGTTGGATCCAACGCGCCAAAGACGTAGCCGCAGTGCTTGCCCCCGACGCCGCCGACCGTGAGAAAGCCAACAAGACTCCCCGTGCCGAAGTGACTCTCCTCAAACATTCCGGCCTGCTCAAGATCCTTGGTCCGAAGGAGTGCGGCGGTGGTGAGCAGTCATGGAGCGTGGCTTACCAGGCTATTCGGGAAGTCGCCAAGGGTGATGGGTGAGTATAATGTCTTGATGTGAAGACACCACAGTCTTCCAGTCTTCCAGTCTCCCATGCTGATTGACATACCTCCTCGAAAGCTCAATCGGCATGCTCCTAGGCTACCACCTCCTCTGGGCCTTCTCCTCTTCCATCCTCGGCACCCCCTCCCAAATCGCCAAATGGACTCAGCTCATCACCTCTCAAAACCTCTTCGTCGGCGGCGCCGTCAACCCGCGCGACAGCGATCTAGTCATCACCTCTGACCCCAACGACTCTTTCAAAATCATCTTCAACGGCGGCAAACACTTCACCACCGGCGCGGCCGTGTCCGATCTGATCATGCTCGAAGGCGCCCTGTCCTCCTCCGGTCAACACATCTTCGCCTACGTCCCCACCACCCACCCCGGCATCACCTTCTCCTTTAACTGGGACGCCATCGGTCTCCGGCTGACCGAATCCGGCTCAGCGCAAATCTCCAACGTCTCGGTCCCTTGGGAAGATGCTTTAGGCTGGGACTCATCCACAAAACAACCCCTGCCTGACGTCCTGGGAGTCCCCTACGCCACCCTCCTCCTCCCCACCATCCAACTAGTCTTCACCAACTTCTACCTCGGCATCGGCCGCGCAGCTTTAGACCAAGCAGCCTCTTACACGCGCCAGACGACACGCCCGTGGCCTTACTTATCAGGCGGCGAGCGCGAAACCGTCTCCCCCGCTGAAAAGGCTACGGACGAGTTTTACATCCTTTCGACGTACGGCACGCACCACGCACATTTGCTGGCTGCTACGGCGCTGGTTGATCGGGCTAATGAGGCGGTTGGGGAACTGTTCGCTGCGTACAACCATGAGAGGGGGAACAGAGGCGAGTTGACGGCGCAGCGGCGGGGGGAGATTAGTGAGTTGATTGCGGCTGCGAAGATCGTAGTGACGGATGTCGGGCTGAAAGTGACTAGTGATGTGTTTGAGGTGACGGGGTCAAGGGCGACGGCGAGTAAGGTCGGGTTGGATAGGTTTTGGAGGGACTTGAGGACGCATACGCTGCATGATCCGGTGGCGTATAAGCGGAGGGAGGTTGGAAGGTGGGTGTTGTTGGGAGAGATTCCGACGCCTACTTGGTATACGTGAGATCGTCCGACGAGAGTAAATTGAACATGAAGTGGTGGAGGAGGACAATAGGATGCCAACGAAGGACGCTGGCGGACTGCAAAGAAGTGGCTTCTGTAGGTCTGAATGCTAGAAATACAAATTGCTTAACAAGTAAGGGATCCCGCACCGGTTTGCCTCCAACCACCCATCGCCGTCGTTCCAATCATAACATTGACCGTGTTGTGTGTATCTGTATCTCATCTACTCTACCCCATACCGACAATAACCAACCGACATATATATCATCTCCAGGGGTATGGTATGGATCAGCGTGCTCCGGCTGGCCTGCTGACAAAAATCTCCTCCGCTTCATCGTCATCAGGATCCTCAATACTTGTCCTCCTCTTTGCCTCCACCGCTCGGTTGATCTTCTTGCCGTCCTCGCCGATAACCAGATCCTCCATCATAGCCTCCAGTTCCTCGGGCTCCTCGGTTATGGTAACACCGCTTCCAGGGCTAGCATTTTCCTTTTGCTTTTCCGAACCCTGCTCGCCCGTCGAAGACGCCATAGCCTCCTTCTCATCCTTCTTTCCGAATCCAGGAGTGGAGAAAGGCCACAAGTTGCCAAACGGACTACCGCTTTTGCTTGGATGGACAGGGAGTGGTTTGACGAGGATCTTCTCCCGCGCAGGATCGATGCCAGAGACCATACCACCCGAACCGGGAGAGTGTTCCGAATCTCGGCCGTTGCCTTCGACCTCGGGCATGGCAAAGTCTCCAAACTCTTCGTCGTCGATATCATCCACCACTTCACCTCCGTCACCCCCATCATCAGACTCACTGTCGCGCCCATCTCCAAATCGTTCCGCATCCTGGCTATCCTCCCTGCTCTTGTTCTTCTGCCCACCGGGAACCATACCACGCCACCAAGACCCACGGTTCCACGTACTGCCTCCCATGCCATTATGGGCTGTGTTATCCATGTCTCCATCATCGCTACCGGACCCGTTACCATCGTTTTCCTCATCCTCATCCTCGTCCTCTTCATCCTCAAAAGGATTCCGGAGGCGATCGCTAGCCGACTCATTTGGGAGGCTAAATGTACCAGAACCGGTGGAGTTGTCGGCCTGAGCCGAGCCGCCCTCTTGTCCGCCATTCGCTGCAGCTTCAGCGTTGCGCTTGTTCATAGCTAGCCTGGCAGCAAGTTGGAGACGCGCACGAGAAGGAGGGATGTTAAGCGGGGGAGGAGGTGGTGGGGGCGGTGGAATCGAAGGTGGGTTCATCGAGTTCGACAAGTTGGCGTTAAGAGGGTCGGTGTAAGCACGGAACTGCATGCTGAATTAGCATATTGTTCGTATCTGGAAGAAAAAGAGACAAAGGGAAATGGTTAGTGGAATGTGAATCAAGAAAAGGTGAGAAAAATTAGGCGGCATGGCGACTGGCAACGGCGTGGCAATACGCGTAAGGATTTGGAGACAGAGAGTATGCCATCGGG
This sequence comes from Neurospora sp. CHS-2018c, assembly GCA_009806235.1. Lineage (NCBI taxonomy): Eukaryota > Fungi > Ascomycota > Sordariomycetes > Sordariales > Sordariaceae > Neurospora > Neurospora sp. CHS-2018c. Next base: position 504,708 of record RAPC01000085.1, on the reverse strand, counting down.
CGGGATGTAGGTGATATGCAACGGTAGAAGGAACCATGGGGAAAGAGATGGGGTCTACATGACGTTGCGGCACCCTTGGTGTCACAAAAGAACCGACCACGGCCCCGAGGAAGGGAGCCTGATCACGAGTATCCACTGGAGTGAGGAGAAGGAGGAAAATGAGAGGAAAACATGTCCGAAGTTGCTAGCCCACTATGTCCTTGGCGCCCTTTAATCATACAACACCCTCAACCAAAAGAATAATCCTGACAGCTCGGACGATATGAAGCAGATGAGAGCAACCTTTGTTGCCCGAGTCTCGCATCAAAGGGTCCAGATCGGGATCGGACCCTCATATCCGGTCGGCGTCCTCTGTTCGAGAAGGAGGAGGAAAGTGGATCATCCGGTTGATTTGACAAAGAAAGTGATTGAGCTCGAGTGTGTCTGTAGGACTTGGTTCCGGCCTTGTCCATTGGCCCTCAAAATCGTCATAGAGTGGAGCGTCGATCTCATCAACGCCCCATGCAGGCTCGATAGGACTCTCCTGGGTTGAAGATTGCGGTCTCACTGGTGACAGTGCCTCGGGGGATCGAGCTGGCGGTGGCGGGTTTGTCTGGGTAGTGGGTCGCTGTGCGAACGTTTCCGCTTTCCAAGCAACGGCTGGAGAGCAGCCATCAAAGTCGGCAAGACCTTCTTCGAAGTCCTCCAGGTCCAATCCATAGCTGCTTGGGTCGTCTGCGTAGTCTTCTTCGTCGAAGGGCTCGTTGTGTTCGACATCGACTTCGAAATCAACATCCTTAACATGGTGGACCTCGGCAAGCTCCTCCCCGTCGACGAAGGAGCCGTGGTCGCGTTTGCTCGGTATCAAGGGCTCACTTGAGCCTAGGGGGAACATGTCATGGGGATGTAGAAGAGATGAGACATAATCAGAATAACCAACCTCGTTGTTAACATCCTCCTCGTTGTCCTGTTCTTCGTCCTCGTCCTCGTCGCTCGAACTACCAAACCCGCTCATAAGAGTACCGGCGCTGATGGCAAACGGCCCGATCCCATTTCCACCCGAACTGTCCGCAACATCCTGTCCTCCGTTCAAGCCCGCCTCAGCAAGGGCGTTAGAACCGCCACTCAGACCAAGAGATCCAAGAGCGGAGAGTCCGACGCCAGACATCCCAGAGCCAGAACGACCCATCAGGCTCTCCGGTCGCACACCTCCGAGCACGGCGTTGTCGCGTGTCCGCGTAGCGCTAAGCGGGCCTTCAACATACTCGATCCAATCCCGCGCCATGACCTTCTCCAGAATACACTCTGTGAGAACTTCGGTTTCGTGGCGCTCGGTGAACTTGACCACCTCCTCAGCGATGAGGGTCAAGTGCCCCATGTATCCCATACGGGTCTTTCTCTCGTTCTCGGATTTCTCGCTGGCGAGCTGTCCACCAATGATTTGGTTGGTAATGTCGGCCGTCTCAAAGAGGCTGATAGCCAGCTTATGGTTATAGCTGTCCTTCATAGGGCCGTTAAACACTTGCTGCACAATGTCGTAAACCACGTTATGCAGGAAGTTGTTCCACGGATAAGAGAAGAAGAAGCTCAAAATCGTGGGGACAACTTTGTATTCGACAAACTGCATCTTGAGGTAGTCGCCGACAACAGGCTCGTGCTTCTTGTCGGCCTGGGAAGCGTCGTGGGCGATGGTGGCATCGGGGTCGCTCTGTTCTACCCCGGTAGACACTTGACTAGTCTCCGCCTCCTCCTCCTTTGTAGTGGCCTGATTAGGCTCCGAGGTGTCTGTTGTTCGGGCGGAGGTCGAAAAGAGCGGCGCGGGAGTATCGTCCGGGTGGGGAGACATCTCTTCTGGAGCTACGGGCTTGTCCGAGCCGCCGCGAAGTTCCAACTGAACGTCCTCGGAAGGCTTGAGATCCAAATCACCTCCCTCTTTGCTCGTAGAGGTTTCCTTGGTCTTGTTCACATCGTCGTTCTGTCCTTCGGAAGCAGAAGCTGTCCTAATAGGCACGGATGCCTTCTTGGTGGGGGAAAGAGGCGCAACCACCAGGTTCGGGTCGTCGAACTTGATGGGTGCTGTATCCTCCATGGGATTATGGAGGTCGCGAACACGCAGCCTTGGAGAGCTCAGCGGCTCGTCAACAAAGTCGTCCTCGTCCTTATCCAGGAATGACGATGTCGGGCCTGGCAAGGAAACTTCGGGAAGCTCCTCGATGCCGTGCGTGATGTCCTCGTCTGTGGTATGCGTGACCTCCTCAAAGCCATCATCATCTACCGATGTGTTGGTGACCCCCAGCTTCCTGCCGGTATCCGCCGGGGAAGAGTGCGACGCGCGCATGGTGATATCTTCCGCCGCAGATAGGGGTTCCTGCTCCCTAACAGGCACGAGCCGGCCCTGCGTGCGAAGCAGCTGTCGCTGAGCATCACGCTGCGCAATGACTTCTTCGGCGCCCACCTCATTGAGCAAGCCCATATTGCTGCAATGGAGTAGCTCGGCCATCAGCTCACATGTCTTGAACCTGTCGAAGCCCAGCGGCTCGATATGATCGCCAAACGTGGAAGTGAAGCGTTCCTTTTGCGCGGGGGCGTTCATGATGAGGCTCATGAAATCGGGGATATGGTCGGCAAACATGCGAAGCAAGGTTCCAAGGTAGATCGGGTCGCGGGTTGAGGGGGTCGAGTTGGGCTCGGTTGCCTCTGGGTCGTAATCGGAGTTGTTCTTTCTAATGACTTCGATAACAATGCCCACACCACACGTGAGGGGGTTGCCGCCACCAAGCATGTACTTGATCAACTGCTCCACGCAGGGCTTCGAGACAAGTTGTCGTGTGAGCTCGTTCGGTCCGATGCAGGTCTGTTCATTCTGCGAGGCATTGGCGGAGACAGTAATGATGGCCTTGATGAAATCGGCGGCGGAGGTCTGGGTTGCCCAGCCATGCTCTGGGCCGAGGAAAGAAAGCAGAGTGGGCATAACGTCTTGGGTATAGAGCCACTAAAGGATGAGGACGCTGGTTAGTAAAAGGCAACTCGCAGTACCGGAACTGATCCACTTACCTCGACTATACCATGCCCAGCCTCGGTTCTTTCCAGGCTGATAATCCTCAGCAGCAGGTCCATAACCATCGGGCAGTCGACGTGCTTGAGCATATCGGGAACCGCATTGTCGAGAGATTTAAGAAAGTCGATCATTTCCTCGGTCTTTCTGTCGAACAAGGACTCGTTCACCTTGGTGAAGTAACTGGCCTGGAGGGGGTCGAGCGGGGCAGGGCGCTTCAGGAATTGCCAGAACTCGCGCAGCAGGTCTTTGCTCTCCATAAGAGCCTCGAATATTGACCAGTTGTCCGACGACAGAATCTCGGCCGCGACAAAAGCATAGCGGTTCCGTTTCTTTTCGACGGCGCTGTCATCGTTGCTTGCATCGGTGGCCCGCGATGAGGCGCGGGGTCGAGAAAAGGGTAGGGAGATACCCCTCTGGTTTTCGTCTTCCTCATCGTCCTCGTTATCAGCAGCCGCCACGGGCTCCAGCTTGGGAGCGACAACGTATTCTAGCAACCTCTTGAGGACATCCCGGTCGCGGAGATACTCAACAAGCTTCGCATTGTGTTGCTTGAGCTCCTGGATCAAGTCGCTCTCATCGAGAAGCTCCTCAAGGGCAAAGTCGCCGCGGTCGAGGATGTTGTCTATTGTGCTGGCAACAGCGTAGCCGCCGAACCGCCAGAACATGTTGGGCGAATGTTATGAGTACGTTGTGGCGCCAGCGGTGAGGGGCACTGACACCGGACACGATTGAGGTGGCTCTTTTGACGGTTGTATGCAAGTTCGGGGGGCGGGCATGCGGCGGGGTTGAAAAGCAGGTGGGATGCGAATTGCGGATTGACCGGATTATTTGGCCGTCCTGGTCGGATGTGGTCTAGCCTAGCTCGGATTTTTCGTCTAATGGCTTTGGTCTGAGGGGCAAGTATCGAATCGGGTTATGAGCTTGTTAATCGATCGGGCAAAGGGTATCTCAAGATTTAAAACTGCAATGAGGAGTAGACAGCGTTAGCTTGTGAAGCGCGAGGCCAGAACAGCAGAGGTCAAGGTAGAAGATGGATAGTAGCGATGATGTAAGATGAGCGCCGAGCATTGCGCCAGTCCGGCCAGACTCAAGAGGAGGAGGAGCAGGTTCAAGAGAACGAGGACAAGGCAGAATAGGGCTCGCTGGAGACGGCAACTAAAGAGCAGGCAGCCTTGAGGATAGGGGCAGCACAAAGTCTCTCGAGGGACTGGAAGGGGAGCTGGAACAGATGCAGGGGGGGCACGTGAAATGACTGGCTGGGACGATGTTTGGCGCCGACCTGAGGGTCGAAGGGTAGAAGCACCTTCTCCAAACCATTTGCTGCTGGGTTTCCGAGGCGCGTGCAGGAGCAGCTTGCATTTCCCAGCCGAACCGGTTCGCAAGCGCGATACGTATGCGCACAGAGGGAGGAATGGGTAAGGAAGTTGCTAGAAGCGATGTTGTTGTTGACGGGGAGATGGTGATGATGGTGATGAGGGGCGATGGTGGTCGACTTGGTGTGGTTGTGATGATTGGTGACGGGGGGGCAGGACGGGGGGCACGGGGCAACATCCATCCCACACAAGGACGGGAGGGCAGAGGAGGGGAAGCTGTGCTTGGCTGCGACGAGCCCTGGCTGCTGCCCTGCGTGGTAATGGGACAGGGCGACGGCGGGCACGCACTGGACTGCCCTGGGGACTGGACTGCAGTGACCCGGACTCGGGGGCCTGGCCAGGAAGAAGGGGGCTTTCGTCGACGGACAGAGAACACGTACAGAAACTTTTTGGTTGTTGAAGGAGGCAATCAAATATCTGACTACCCGGGTTGAGAAGTAAAAAAGGGCGTTGCCGTCATGAAGAATCCACTGGGCGACGGGATAGGAGCAATCGGAGCGCGTGGGCAAAAGGTTGGCACGTTGGGTTGTTGAAGGGTCTGGGGCAGATTCAGCCGAGATTCAGATTCCAGATTCCAGATGTGTTGATGTTGACGCTTGACGCTCTTGTCCGTCCGAGTCAAGTCTGCGAAATTGGAATGGAGTGGGCGATGGGCTTGGTCACGCTTGATTACGTCTCGCCTTTCTCCACAGCACTGCGTATGGGAGCTTGTGATTGGTTGATTTTGCTGGGGCTGGGCGCTTGGGCCAGCTTTGGTCTGCGCTTTTGGTCAAGACTGAGAGAGAACGCCGACTGGGCTCAATGGTATCGGAGTGCCATCCTCATCACCCTTTATCAGTCGGCATCAAAACAATGATGTTGATCTCTTCCACTTTCTTCACGTCATCTCCAGATCTTTCATCGTGAGAATGCTGTTACTTATTCAGCTCTACCTAATCGAAGGGGTTCAGGTTGGCCCAGGAGCAAGCACCACTTGCGCCCTCCGATAAGCCCCCCGTTGAGTCGTCGACAGCAAGAATAGGGATACCTCAACTCCCAGCTCATGCCCAATGCTGGTCAACATGAAGGTTCCAACATATGGCCGTCTCTAACCTTGGGCTCATCAGTGATGCTCCCTTGCTCTCAATGGATTGTTAAAGTCTCCAACCCCTTCATCAAGCAAGAAATCGGGTCTCCAGGCAATCCAGGCGAGCCAGGCTCAGGCCACCAGCGATTCTCAACATCCATCCATCCAATCCTCGGTCCTCTCCGTTGAAAGCAACCTGTTGCGCCGCGCCCATTCGCCACGTTTTTACCCCTGGCTCAGCACGTGTCGACCACAGATGCCATGCCACTGGCAGCCGCCAACCCCCAGATCCCGAAGTGCCAACGAACCAATTCTCCGTTATCTTATCGTATCCGCAAGTCAGGTACCCAGGAACTCATCACTCGCAAAACACACCACCTGTGTGTGGAATTCCACCCGTGAGAAATATTTGGGCTGGTGTTCAAACAGTTAAGTATCATATTATTTAAATTCTATTACATATGCGCGTCAGAACGCTGGTATTATGATGATTACGTTGGCGATCAGGTACAACGGGAAGCAGAAATAAAAGGTGAGTGAGATCCAAGAATGACATTTCGGGCAAATACCGTAGATGATCCAAAACATGGTCCCCCACGTATTCCTCCGAGTGTAATAGTTAAGGATAATTATAGACAGAAGGAAAAGAAGGAATGGAGAGCTCGTCCACAGGACGGGGTTTGGCCAGCCATCTGAAACTGTCCAGAGAAGGTGAGAACCAGAATTACTTCTCATCCACCGACGCAGTGCCCGGATAGATCTCTTCGTCTGTCACCTCGATATGAAGCCCCGTCATCTTTTTGCTGTCATCGTACCGAGTGTAAGCAAAGATAGTCCCTCGCATCGGCCTGCAATTACTGCAGCTCATGGAATCTTTTTCAGTGTGACGATGGCCTTCTGACTTATCGGCATCAGACTCTGGCAGAAAGTATACCTTCATATCTTTGCGGCTGGAGTCAACGCAAAAGTGCGTGGGATCTCGATAAACGCGGCTGCGAAGACGCCAAATATGGCCAACTGCTCGGCACCCCCCATTGCGGTACCGGAAAATTATGCCCCGGCACGTTTCCCCAGAGCCGCTCCCGTCATCGAAATAATAAACCCGGGCTTCCGTTACTCCAGAAAGGGGTGAGTAACTCATTACCCCGCGCAAAGGAGCATTGCGATTTCTTATAGGCACACTGGGGTAGTGAAAGGCGTTGGGACTTCTAGGCACACTGGGGTAGTGAAAGGGGCGGATTCTGTGTTCATTGGGGCCTCCAGCATTATGGGATGCGGGTCCTGTTGCTCCGGGATTGGCGAGGTCATGAACTGTCGCAAAAACGAAACCCTTTTCGAGAAACTTACACCCATGGCCATAAATCAGGCCTTTGGGTTTCTTTTTGCTCCAAAACACCGGTAGCTTCCTGTCGGAAGAAATCGTCATCATATTGATAACAACATCTCCAGAAAGACGCATGCGAACAAAGATGCGGTTGTCCTCGGTCGGAATGACGCCAATGTAGAGAATCTGGTCTCCGGGAGTAATTGGCAGATACGAGAAGCCCTCCGCCCGGTGCTCCTCGAATACCAACGGGTTGTAGTGGCCAGTGTACCCCGAGAAATGGGGAAAGGTCTTTAGCAGGTCACCGTTGTGGTTGAAAATGAAGGTCAAGCCAGTGACTGACTTAATGTCGATGGTGTGGCACATAGATATCCCCTTGTGAGAGGGGTAACGTCCAGAGAACCGGAGGCCAAAACCCAGGGAAATCAGATGTTCAATTTGGTCCGGGGAAGGAGGATCTGGTGTATCCCACATGGGTAGTTCGCCCTTGTAAGACTCAGGGAAACGGAGGCGGAGTAAGCCGTCCTTGACACAGGCGGTAAACTCACGCAATTTCGAGAGACTTTCGACGATGAAACCATGACCCTCGAACCAAGTCTCAGTAAAGGATGGGTGACGGGAAAGCCGCTTAATCTCTTTAATGCCGCGGTTATCAAGCGTGATGCGCATGACTGACTCTGCATTATTGATAGCATACACGTGCTTCCAATCGGAGGGAAGAAGCAGGTCTCCTCGCTTCCACTTGACGATGTCGACGAGAGGAATCTCTGTGAAAGGCTGTTTGGGTAATAAAGCGAGTTGCAAGGCTAAGGTGTAAGTCAAGATGGCTCTCCATAGGAGAACACCCGGCGAGGAATACTCGTGAATGAGGTTAACCAGTTCGGTCGGACAAGCGGCCAGTTCGGGCAGACCGTAGGCACGGGCAACCTCCCTTATGGCCACTTCCGCCATGTCGTAGACGGTGGGACTTGTGACCTTGTAGTAGTACGGCCGGGGACCGGGATACCTCGCCATGGAAGCCAGCCAGAGCCTCTCCCTGGCCAACTCTGGAGAAAGCGGAAAGGCGTGGAGGAAGATAGCGTAGCAATCGTGGTGATAGGCGATGGCGCTGTAGCGAGGGACGATATCGAAGGCCCAGCTCTCACGTTTGATCGAGGGGCGTGGTCTCCAGGGAGGTTGGGTATGGTAGAGACACCACTTGCCATCTATGATGGTGTAGGCAGACTCAACTGTGTATCCAAAGTGTGAGCTACCGGAGCGAAAGAAGGACGAGAATGGGCCTATGTGACCGACGTAGCTAAGCTGGTCTTTCAAGCCATACAAGACTGTTATAAGCGCTTCGGGTTGATCACCACCTGTCTCCGGTTCGTCCATATCGACGAAACAAGCTCCGCAGCACGGCAAGACCCGCATGGCTTCCGTACAGTCTGCGCCCGGTCCATCGTAAGGAGAGGGGGAAGAAGGCTCGGGAGCGTCACGCATCGAGGCTCGAAGCGCCGCCATGAGTCCCTGGCGGCGGTTCGAGAGCACACGAGCAATGGATCGGGAATCGTGCTGTGAGACGTTTTGCGTGACATTTTGCGAGTCGTTGGAGGAGTCGTAGGCAGAGTCATTGGCAGGGTTGTTGGCAGGGTCATTGGAAGGGATGTTTTGTGAAGTGTTGGAAGAGACGTTGGAAGAGACGTTGGAAGTGTCGTTGGAAGTGTCGTTGGAAGTGCCGTTGGAAGTGTCGTTGGAAGCTGCAACGGCGTCCATTTCGAGGATTATTTTTTTGAGGGTTCGATAAAATGGAATGTCAGTCAGAAGATATCCAAAGCAGACAAGTGAGGAGAACCAACCGAAATCAATGATAGGCAAACCTGATTGATCGGAGGTTGAAGAACGAAGCAGGGCAATGCCCGTTAAAATTTGAATTAAATCCAGGAAGTAAGAGTACTAAGGCTGGTCACGACTGCCAATGATACCGATCTCCCTGGTGTACACCGGATTTTGAGGTGAGAGGTGGATGGTGAGAACCTCCAGACGATGTGAATCTCTAAGGTAAGGGGGTGGCTGGATGTTTGTGGTAAATTACGCAACGTACATGTGTGTATGTACACTGTACTGGCTGTAACCTCCACTGAGTGGACATCAAGTGATAGGGCTGCATGGGCGGGCCACCCCGCTATACGGAGCCCGTGAATCCCCCGCATTTCAGGAACGAATACATGGTGGTAAGATTGTAAGGTAACATTGACGACCTCTTTCGTCGTCGACGAAACAACAATTTCAATTTCGGTTGGAGACTCTTATGGCAGTCACCATCAAGCATTCCACTCTACCAACTCCCACCCGGACTGGATCTCCACCCGTTCAAACATTCGATGATGGCGGCGGCGACCAGGCCCGGAATCCCAGCTCTTCCTCGGAAACATCTCTTCGATGTCTTCCCACCGAAAACTCTCTCGTCAACATGATTCCGCCCGACTCTCTCCATGCTCCCGGCATCTCTGGAGCCTCACGCAGAAACTGCTCCAGAGAGACTGTACTGGATCTGACGCCATCGTTGGCTTTTGGTTTCGGTAGTCGCCGGGCAAGAGGCACCTCGTCGTCAGCATCATTACCATCCCTCCGAACTATTGTTGACTCGGACGTGGCCGGCTGTGTGCCGCGAGTCCCGCTGACCTGACTGGTGGTGTTTTCTGCGGATCGTGCTCGCTTTCTCTTGAAGTAGTCTTGCACCGCTAGACGACCAAATGGGATCGAGACGGCGATGATGGCGACTGCTAGCTCGGCGGATTCCCAGACGACTAGATCTGCTGCCGCGTCTGGCTCACAACGACAGGTTAGTCATGATTACTGATTCTGACAAGAAACAAGACAAACTAACATGTGAAATCATTTTCCAGGTCCGAAGCTTTGATGTACGTTGTCTTGATGGCCGCAACAATACCGGTCCTAGGCAAGTAGGCATCATCATCTCGTCAGCACACAGTTACAAGCGGACGGCTAGACTGCCAGGAAGAGAAGAATCCCTGGAAGACCTACAGAAGCCCCAGGCTCAAGACAAAACCGAGCACAATCTTCTCAATCCTCTTCACCTGAAGGTGCCAAATGATGCACCAAGGAAGGATCACCAAAGCCACATCAGTAACCGCCGACCACGCTAATCACCCAATCAGTCAGCTACTTCTCCCATTCGAAAGAAGCACCACATGCAGGCAAACTCACCTCCCGAAAAAGACCAATACCGACAAAGCACATTAAGATCCCAGCACGTCCCCTTCACCAACGGATTCCACCTCTTCTGCACCGGCGTGCACGAGACGAAGATAAAAATACCCGACAAGAGCTTGGTTACCAGCACCGATACCGCCACAAACACCAGTGCCCACCTCTGCCATTTTTTTCGTGCGATGTTGTACAGCGTCAGGCAGATGGACGTCTTGGCCAGGGCGATGCCGAAAAACACAAAAGCGCCCCCTATAAAAACGATCCGGGCTGCGGTTATGGCTTGGGTGAGAAGGGGGATGGTCCAGATGTGCTGGCCGAAGCCGTGGCGGGTGGCTATGGCGGTGCAGATGGCGCCGGCGGTGAGGATGAGCTGTGGGTAGAGGTAGGTATGTTAGGATCTGGGTGCCATGGTGTTGGGGATAAGAGATGGATGTTGGTAACAACGTACATAAGAGATGCCGAGGAGGAGGTCGTCAATTCCCAGCTGCTTGGAGTAGCGGTGCTTGCAGTAGTATCTGAAGCCCAGGGTTATGCCGGCTAGGGAAGCCAGTAAGGTGAAGACGATGATCAGGCGGGTGACCGCCGAGTCGGACTCGGTGGGTAAAGTCATTTTGGTGAGTGTCTCTGCTGGGTTCTGGTGGTCGACATGGAGGCCATCGCTGTTGAAGGTAGGTAGACGGGAAGAGTACGAAGTAGATAACTTGACGACTGCCAACTGGGAAGCAAAAAGGTAGAAAGCCCTAGGTGCTATGCGTCTAACTAGGATTCACCAAAGACGATGCGCGCCTCTTCTTTCCATGGCTAGAATGTAGTTAGTCTCTTCAGTTAGGAATGAATCACAGTAATGATCCCTTGAACCTCTTCCTAGCAGACTTTCAGTCACCTACCAGCCATACCGCCTAGCTCTGTTCTTTGGTGATATTATACACCGTCAGAATCCATTCCAAACCACGACGCCGTGGGGGGCAGCGGGAAAGGGATAAGAAAAAAGAAACGACGGGTTAGGTTTAGACTTTACACGGGCTATCCCGCCCGGCACGTTGATATTCCAGGGCAGGTTAATTGTGTCCGTTCATTGTCCGAAAAGCAAACAATGACCGCTGATCAATGATGCATCGGTCCTCAGAGTTACGGCTATGGGTAACGGGACAACGCAAACGAAGGGATGAGCAAGTGCGGACGGGCATGTGCCGGTTGGTACAACATGGAGACGGAATGGCGGTTGAGGTTCGAGTTGGCATTTCGCGTCAAAGGAGCGGTGACACACGACAACCGCTTGAGCTGCTTCGTGGGTTGGCTTTTACACACCACAACTTCACGATCGAAGATGAACAGTCCGTAACACCTCGTTCTGCAAGTAGGTACTACTGATCGGAGAGGCGTCCGTCATTTCGTGGAACTACCTCTAGCTGACCATTGCCGGAGATTCCTTCCAAACTTCTGGTCTGACTTGCTGCCCGGCGGCCGGCGCTGGGTCCTCCTGCTCATTACCTCTTGGGTGCTCTATAATGTGTTTAGGGGTACATTGGCTGAGTGTCCTGTAATTCTTTTTAACAGTCAAACAGTGGAACGGTGGTCGAGTGGTGTGGTGTACTGCACCAGTTCCCGAGGATATGAGCGATCTTGGTTGATGCATTCTTAGTAGGTGGCTCAAGGTCCTAATGAGGGAAAAGCATCAGGGTTCGATTCCGGGCTCAACCCTTCCACGCAATCTTTTTGCCATCCTTTTTTTTTTCACTGCTGTGTGCATCTTGGTGATATGGAAGCATCGATCGTAGCCAGCGCATCTGAATTCTATTTTTTCTTTTCAAACTAGACAGACGCTTACTGCGACAGATCGTCACCCCAAACCTCCTTCGCAATCTCGACCTCGAGGCGCACCTTGGCCCACTGCTCCTCCACTGTCAAGTCGTTTCCTTCCTTGGTCGAGCTGAAGCCGCACTGGTGCGACAAGCACAGCTGGTCCAAACCCCTAGGGCAGTAGTCCGCCGCCTCCTCCAACCTCTGGATCATGGCCTTCTTGTCGTCCAGCTCGGCCTTCTTGCTCGACATGACGCCCAATACCACGATCTTGTCCTCGGGCAGGTGACGGAGCGGAGAGAAATCGCCTGATCGCGCGTCGTCGAACTCGAGGAAGTACACATCGACATTGAGCCCCTTGAACAGCGTCTCGGCCACGGGCTCGTAGCCGCCCTGGGCGAACCACTGCGACCGGAAGTTGCCGCGGCACAGGTGGATGCCGATGGTCATGTCCTTGGGCCTCTTGCTGATGGAGGCGTTGATGATGTCGACGCACTGCTGGGTCAGCTCGGCGGGAGTCTTGCCGTGGCGCTGCGCGGCCTCCTTGCTCATGCCCTCGTCGCAGAGGTAGGCCAGGTTGGTGTCGTCCAACTGGACGAAGCGGCAGCCGGCCGCGTACAGGTCGTCGAGCTCGGCCTGGTAGGCCTTGGCGATGTCGTCGAAGAGGGGCTCGAGCGTGGGGTAGGCGTCGGCGTCGATGGCGTCGCGCCCGCCGCGGAAGTACACCATGGTCGGGCTGGGAATGCACACCTTGGCGGTGACGGTCTGGCTGGCGCCCGAGGAGGCCTTGACCGCCTCCACCTGCTTGTTCACGTAGTTGAAGTCGTCGACCTGGATGGCGTTCGGGTGGCCCAGCTTCCCGACAACAACCAGTCGGGGAGGAGTCATGCCATGCGACGTGACGTTGGTGGACGCGACATGGCCGCGCTTCTCGACGCCGGCCAGATGCTGCAGGAAGTCGATGTGGAACCACGCGCGGCGGTATTCACCGTCGGTCACGGACTGGAGGCCGTTCTCGATCTGTTCCCGGACGACGGTAGCAATGTGCTCGTCCTCGACCTTGCGCAAATCCTCGGCGGTAGCGGCCTGGCTCTCGACCTTTTCGCGGGTCTCGAGGATGGCCTTGGGGCGGAGGAAGGACCCGACGTGGTCCGCGCGGTAAACTCCGGCCGGAAGAGGCATGATTGGATCTGTGTGGTGGTGGTGGTGGTCGAGAATCAAGAGGGTGTGAGCTGCTGAAAGGGAGGGCGACAGACAGGGCGGCTCGATATGGGCGTCTCTTTTGCTATATACCACTTGGCTGCCTACCACCGTACCTACATCCAGTCATCCCTGATCCACCTATCGTGTCATTTGGCGAGCAATATGGGTCCAACCGGCGGGAGGAGGCTCATGTTGAAGGGTTTCGGGGTCCGATCATCGCATATTGGGAGGGTCCTGAGGAGGAGCGGAGGGTGGTGAAAAGGGCATTGCCGTGTCCAGCTTCAGCTCCAAACAACCATTGCCGTTGTGCGGGGTAGGAGGCGATGTTGCTTTGCTGGACGCTGCTGGAGTCTGGGCATGGGTAAAGCTTTTCCGGAGGAATGATAACCCCCAGCTCTTGTAGCTGTTGTCGGCGACTCGGCCCCGTTTTGCCCATCAAACCCCTTCGGCGGCTCGTGATGTCATGTGGAGGCCGTTTGGCGATAAAGCTGACTGCCGAAGAAAAAGCTGTGGACGGGAAGCGGAAAGTCGGGACACTAGCCCACCAGCCCACGCCAGCATGCCGGCTCCAGTGGACACAGTGGGGTGCTTATCACAAGATACAGTATTCAGGGTAGTCCAGCATGGGAGCAGTCATACCGACGGCATTGCGAGATCGGCCGCGACGGACTTGAACACCAAGAATTGGGTGAAGGGGGACATCTCGACCACTGCGCGAGAGCTTCATCTTTATATGCTGATTTCTGGCAGGCCAAGTCGGCAGATGTCGTCGTGATCGGGGCCTTTGGTGTTGATGCCGGGCCGGGTTTTCTGTCCAGATCCCCGCCCCCACTTACCGGTTTACCGGAATGACTGAAAGAGTGGAGCCTCTTCAGTGCACGTGCCAGGGGCAAGCATTCAGCTGCCCTGCAAGAGTGGCAGTTCCCGCTCCCGCTTTTGATGACGACCTGTTCCTGAAATGCATCTGCACCGACGAGCGAATGATGCTCTACCGCTTTTTTTCATTCAAATGGGATTTATCCTATCCCCCTTACGGCCTAGTAGATCTGGCACCTGCAGGCAAGGCGGCCAGCGGGGCCGGTGAGCTGAACAAACCACTCAGAGCGACTGGCAAGTCTGTCATGCAAGTGACACGCAGCTGATCGAAGGACAGCTCATGCCTTAAACTGTGTTGAGCCTAGTTCCCGCTTTTAGATAAATCCCATTTGAATGGAAAAAAGCGGTATGTTTCCTTCCTCTTGTTGTTTGTATCCAGTCAGTTTCTGTAGACGCCGCCAACCGTTTCGAACAACTCATCCATTGATCGGAACTGAATCCCTTCCCCTGCCGGCGACCGCGGTCTTCTGCATCGTGTGTCACCTTTTTCTCACCGAACCGGCGTATCACGGGTCTCACCTCCAAAAATGATCCATTCCTGGCCTCTTTGGGCTCTTTGAGGATCAACATTCCGCGCGGCGTCTTCCTCAGTTTTCTTTCCTCTCAATATTTCCCTTTTATTACCGCTTTCAATTCGCGGCACATTCCCGTCATTTTTGGGGTTCCCCTTTTTGTCCCACGGTTACTGTTACTCCAAGCCAGCCCTCTGTCTAGGGTTTCCCCCCTGAACACAACGTCCCTCCCAGATAACGACAACAAGGCTTATTGCATGCAGCTTTTTTGTACACATTTGCCTTTTCTGTGTTTCTGTGTTCAGTTACCACCCCTCGCGACTGGAGGTTTCCGTGTCTTTTAGCGCGCACTCGTCGTTCGTTCTTTTTTAGGCAACTGGCAAAATGCCACGATGCTTGTCTCGGTCTCCGGCGTCGACGGCGTGAAGAAGGGCGTTCTAATTCCAATCCTTCCACTTCCATCGGTGATCGGTCCCTACTGGTACCATACCAGACATACCCAGGTCCCAGTCGTGCTGCCAGCCTCGTCAGCTTGTGTACCTAACACATACATGCCTCCAATCCCAAATTCGGTTTGTTGTCTCAGTCTCACTTCACGCTCTTTTTTGGGGGGGCCCGGGCTCAGCCGGGTTACTCAAAATCTGGTTTCGGCACTCCTGGAACAACTGGAACAAATTAGCTAAAGAAGCGGTGTGTTTTGAGTTTTTCTACCAAAAACCTCCGATCAGAGGAACATGCATGGTCTTGTTCAAGTGTCTAAGACAATACTTTTCTTTCTTTGCTTTCTTCCTTTTCCGGAGCGCGGCAGCGCTTCGCATGTTGGCAATTTGGCGATTCTAGCCCTGACGAGTACCTGCGACGGGCGAGAGCCGAGAAAAGCGAGAAAAGAAATGTCTCCCTGGCGGTTGAAGCAGCTGCCGACCTCGCGATTGATGGATGTGGATTTCTTCAAGAATTTTAGTGCGCTAGAGAATCGCTAGGCGTTCACTAGCGACGGGCCATGGGAGTCGGGATCAAGGTGGACAGCGCTAGCGTAGTGCGGAAAACGCCACCGTCTCGGTAGATGCTTGCTTCAACGCCGCTTCTCCTGTGAACCCGTAAACCGACAACCGGGCGACCACTGGTGAAGAACTGTCGAGACAGGCTGTTCGTGGATCGCGGTCGCGAACCGAAGTCGTGGAGAGGGGGGATTTACATGAAGCCATCACAAATATTGATCGGACGAGTGTTATCACGTTTCAAGGGACAAGCAAATGCCGTGGAAAGGACCTTGAACATGCTGAATAACATCCTGCACACGTCTGTTGCACATTCCATCATGAGGAGCTCAAAAGATGCGGTTGATATAATCAATTAAGTAAGGTTGGTGGTATAGTTACGGTATCCAACCAAGGTATACCAAGGTATCGAGGATTGACAAAGAAAAGACAGCAACAACAACACCAGGACAACCACCACACACCAGCGCCATCGTACATCACCCGGCGCAAAGATATCATCAACAACTTTAAGCCGATCCAACCGCATATCCAGCAAAATCATTCCCATCACACGTTTCATTCCCATCGTTCTCGTACTCGTGCTTGCTCATCAAAATCATTCGCTCAAAATACAACCGCGGGGTATCCATCATCTTTCTTCTCGAACGCTGACCGTGTTGGTTGAAAGCGTGGGTGGTTGTCCATCTTCTCTCTTCTTTTCCTTCGTTTATTAAGGTGACTCATAAGTCTCAAGGGATAGTATTACATCCCTCGATTTAAACCTGCTTCTCAGCAGGGACGTTGAGCATGCCCTCCTCAGCGGCGTGGGCGAAAGTGGTGGTAGGCTTCCACTTGGCCGAAGTCCTGGGGGTGGTCTCCTCCATCATCTTGTCGACCTGCTCGAGCGAGAGACCCTTGGTCTCAGGCACCAAGAAGTAGGTGTACACGAAGGCACAGGTGCAGAGACCGCCCCAGACGAAGAAGACGGACGACTTGAGGTTGCCACGGGTTGGGCCGACCATGTAAGGGGTGATGACGGCGATGATGGTGTTCCAGAGCCAGTTGGAGGCGGTGGAGAGACCGACACCACGAGAGCGGATGGGCAGGGGGAAGATCTCGCCGATCAAGATCCAGGCGCCGGGACCCCAGGTGGAGGCGAAGAAGAAGATGAAGATGGCGATGAAGGCAATCTGGGCGTTGACGGCGTTGATGTTGTTGGCGATGGAGTCGCCGTTGGCGTTATGGTGGGTCTTGTTGAAACCGACGGTGACACCGATGATGGCGACGAGGAACTGGCAGATGGTCATGCCGAGGGCACCCCAGAAGAGGATGGTGCGGCGGCCGAAGCGCTCGACGGTCCAGAAAGAGATGGGGGTGGAGAAGACGTTGATGATGGTGAAGACCATGGAGATCAAGAAGGTGTTGGAGATGGCGCCGGTGGACTTGAGGAAGGGGGTGGAGTAGTAGAAGATGAAGTTGACACCGGTCCTGGTTTTTGTTAGCTCTTCTGTTTGTCTGTTCGAGGAGTAAAAGGGAAGCTCACCATTGCTGCATCATCTGAAGAGAAGTACCAAGGATGGTCTTGCGGAGGTTAGAGTTGGGCTTCCAGAGAGAACCCTTGAAGCAGTTGGCCCACGAGCCGAACCAGGTGGTGGAGGGGATGAGCTGACGCTCGTACTCCTCGTTGGCGACAATCTCAGCAAGCTCGACCTGGATATACTCGGAGTTGGGGTCCTGGCCACGAAGACGGGACAGAGAATTGGTGGCAGCAGCGAGGTTACCCTTCTTGACGAAGTAGCGGGGAGAGTCGGGAAGCAACATAAGACCACCGGCAAGGATAATAGCCCAGATGAACTGGATGGCGATGGGAATACGGTAAGCACCGGTATCATTCCTGTTCTGGGTTCCGTAGACGACGCAAGAAGCAAGCATGAGACCGATGGTGATGCAGAATTGGTAACCGGCGACCAAGGCACCACGGACCTTGCGAGGGCACTGCAGACATTCGGTGGTTAGTTGATGGACCTGGAAGTAAACCGGTCAAGGGTAGGAAAAACTCACAATCTCGGACATGTACAGAATGACGACGGCAGACTCGAAACCCACACCGATACCAGCAATAAGACGACCGGCAACGATAGCACCGAGAGCATCACCAAGACCAGTGATCATCTGGATCACGCAACCGATCAGGTAGATGAGGCAGCCGAGAATGACAGTCCACTTGCGGCCCATCATGTCGGCGAGATCACCAGCAATGAGGGCGCCAAAAAAGGTACCGCAGGACAGGATAGAGACGACGAGGGACTGGTGAGATTCCGAAAGCTGCTTGACGTGGGGAACGGCGCCTTCGACGGCATCGATGAAGATCTGCGAGCCGAGAACGCCGTTGATGTAACCGGAGTCATAACCGAAGAAGATACCACCGAATGAGGCGAAGGCGCAGATGAGGTAGGCCTTCCATGTGACGGGGGCTTCGATGCGTTCGACATCTTGAGTGTGAGCGAGCGCGGAGATGTGGGCCGCTGTAGGAGCCGTCTCCTTCTCGTGGGTGGACGACATGGTGTTGTTGTGACTCTTGTGTTTGTTGATTTCCCTTTCTTGTCGTCTGGTTGTCGTTATGGGAAGAAGAGGAAGAGTAGACGAGAGGAAGGAAGAGGGGATGAAGGGAGGTATATCACTTCTCGACGACACAGAAAGGGGCTTATGAAAGGGGGGTGACAGACGGGATGCGAAGCTCTTTATGTGAATTGAGTTTGCACTAGCATAGCCCATGGCCGTGGTTACCCTTCGGAACCTTGTCGACTTTTTCGGCTTCCCCATGCCCATACCATGCATGCCCACAGAGTCCCAAGTTGGAGAAGACGGGGGAGGGTGGGAATCAGGTGGCTGCGGAGGGCTTGGTCGGATCCGGCCAGTCAGAAACGGAGATACGCACCTAGACCAGCCAGACCGAGCCAGACAGAGGGCGAGTTCCCCGACTTGGCAAGGTGCTCCTTGGGGATTTCGCCGCTGTCCCGCCGGGGTCGCGTGCAGGACCGCTCCCATTTGTTGCGGAGAAGGAAGATTCTACCCCAAATCCAGCAGAAGCTCCATCGTGGGGAGAGTCTGGAGTGTTGGGTCTGGGGTTGGGTGGAAAGGCGGAGGTGGATGGTGGAGGAGTGGTCCATCCCATCTCTCCCCGGGCTGTTCAGGGGGGGGCCTCCATGCTGCTGTTCTCCATGGGGTCTCCAGGTCGTGGTCATCCTCCTTGGGGCCCTGGGTCCCATCCATGCAGCGCCATGCACGAGAGATGCAGAATAACGCCGAGCGAGACTGATAGAGCTTGACCCAGACCTTGGCCTTGAACCGTCTGGTCCGCCCCCTGTCCGTTCCCGAGGCTGGTGGTCCCCCTTTGGTTCCCCTTGAGATGTCTCTGAAATTCTGAATCATACCCCCTTGTAAGCCGTATCCGTATTGTAACGTCATGTGAAAGGACGCATCCGTACAGCGCTTCTGAACCCCATTTTGGTGCGTTACATTCCTTACGCAAAATTACCTGAGACACAACCGCTGAACCCCCCTTTCGTTACAGTTACAGTGTCTGGAATCGCAGCAATTCTCCCTCTTCTTCCTCCCGGTATGTCTTGGGTCTCGATCCAGTCCCGAATTAGCATTGTTTGCTCCCGGTCGTCAATCTTCATTGTTCCATTCTTCGATGCGTGTCTTGCCTTTCGTTCTTCTTTAATGAATGCATGGGGCGAGAGTCCTTGACGAACATCGTCATCATTTGGAAACTTTCCACCTTCATACAAGCCAACCACCCGCCCGGAATGGAAAAAGACGTCCAGATCACCCGCATTCCGCACCGTTTGCATTTCCGCCTCGGTCAACTGTTCGCGCTCAAAAATATCTGCCGTGCATCCCCTTCCTTCGAACGTCAATGAATCCTTCAATTTGCTGGCATTGGTAACGTCTGTTGGTGGTGGCGCCCGAGCCTGCCGAGCCGGGCGTCCTTGACCGGGCATTATTAACCGGGAATTACATCCAATACCTGTACCAACATACCTAGGAAACCATGTATGATACCTTACACGTACAGCACCGAGAACCCGTCCCGCCGCCATGCAACCCGGACTCCGGACCACCAGAACGACATCACCACCCAGACGTCAAAGCTGCATCTCTTGGGAGAAAGATCCTCTTGGCCATCAGCGTCTCTCGCTCTCGTTCCAAATGACTGGTTCTAGTGGTAGCTCCCGCGTGATTATGTTATTAGGCGACCGCTAGGCGCAATTCCCAAATCAACAATTGACCGAGTGTACGCCCGTCCAGCTTGCGCGGTGTGGTTACATTCCCCTATACAAATGGGAATGGTTCTGAGTACGAAGATACGAACACCCCTTTTTCGGATCATGGCACACACAAAAGGCTATTTCGAGGATGGCGACAACCATCATCTTACTTGGCAAACCATGGTGATGGCGACGGCGATGATTCGCATTCGTTCGTTGATGGAGTGTAAGTCGTAGATGAAGGATGCTTCGCTCGGTGCTTCTCGAAACAAGCGAGGGAGGACCCTTCTCTTTTGTCATGCTCGAGATCCTTTGACTGGACCCCCTTCCATTCATCTGCTTCCAACGGTGCAGTTTAATCTATCTAGTTGTTACACACAATGGTCGAGGAGCATCCATCTTGAGGTTCATTTCATCTTCAGATTCCAGAATCTCAGATAAGGAATGATATGGATCTCTGTTATTCCTGTGCGTACGGTTGTATCGTGGGTTCTCAAGGACCGAAAGGAATGGAACGGTCCCGTCCCTTCCTGCGTGTAATTTTGAAGAGAGGGGTTGTTGGCCGGCCTACATACCTACTTAGCCGATGGGGTGCAGCCTGCCTTTCGGCTACCATTCCCAATCTACCTCCCGCTCCCGTCCTTAATTGTCCTTGTTATGGATTGCCGCCCGCCGCGGTTCGTTCCCGCCGTATCGCAACAGCCTTTTCCCGCTTGTGAATATTACAATGAGCTGTTTGTGCGTGGTCCGCGTCAAAGTATCAATCAGCAGTGGTGCAACAAAAAACACTTTGTCGATGATCGGATCGCCGTCGACCGTCATAGACGTGTCTAGGCCATCGGCCGCCTGAACCATACCTAGAGTCACAAAGCAAATCGTCTAGAAAGCATGGGCCAGCCCGGGAGGGGGTACAAAAATTCGCCTCTTACAACGAGTGCTTGTAACAATCGGTACAAAGTTTAAACTCAACATCCAAGCCTTGTTCCCTGTCCTTGAATTCTCACTTCTGCCATCCATGAACGCAATCAGATCATCCAACGATCTTCGTTGCAGTAGCCAAAAGGTTTTAGATTTTGGTTCGTAGTTTTGCGGGGGTTGAACAGTTGCACGGACGTGTTCTTGCCCCTTTGTTGTCAAACCCTTGATGAGGATCAGAGAAATGGGAGACGATCCTGACCATGATAATGATGCACCGTTATCCAATACCCAGTAGTATCAGTACCGAATCTTCAGCAGTGATGAAATCTGCAATGGGTTGAACACAAGCAACGAGTATAACGCATGTTGATCTCCATGGGCATGACGAGTGACCAACTCCAGCCTTGTCGTACCACCCAATATCAGAATTTAGGGTCCTGGGTCTCCTCGACACAACATGGATCAGTTTGAGGCTGAAGTTATGTATGATCATGGTGGCACGCAACACGATACCCTATTTCGTGCTCTGCCTACACAATCTCGAAGCCCTTCCGCCGGTCTGCTGGCATCATCGGAGTACGTACCGAATGATGCCCAGAACTGACATCGTGGTCGCCAAGGAGCCCAAACGAGTCAGGTATCTCTGCTTACCAGTTACAAGTGAGGCCAAGCTCGATGTCGTCCTCCCACAAGGAGCCGCAAAAGGGATCCGAAAAAGAAGTCGTCCAGAAGGTGTCAACATCCCGCCTGCTCGGCAAGACGATACGAATGACCACCCCTTCGGCAGTATTTGCACATTAGTACCGGCGCTTTTGTGGGCGCACTACATACATCATCCATCAGCAACTCAAACTAATCCGGGTAAAGCGTTGTTGAATGATTCGGTTCGGTTCCCCGGTTCGACGTTAGGTATCGCCAACACTGACTCGCATGCCGCATGCCATACAAACGATATCGCGTATGCATACTCGGGGTTACTTTACTCGGTGTCTCTCTGGAATGGGAGCTTCATGTTTGTTTTGGGCATCATCGGTACCGTTACGTGTCGTCGCTTGGTCCGTAGGGCCGGATCTCCTCTCTCTATCTCTCCCGGCGCTTTGGCGACGGCGACGGCGACGGCGACGGTGACCGCGACAGCGACGTTATTATCACTTATCAGTTGTAGCCATTCGCTCCCAACAGGC
The DNA here is from genome assembly GCA_009806235.1 of Neurospora sp. CHS-2018c. Lineage (NCBI taxonomy): Eukaryota > Fungi > Ascomycota > Sordariomycetes > Sordariales > Sordariaceae > Neurospora > Neurospora sp. CHS-2018c. The sequence continues at coordinate 482,948 of RAPC01000085.1, read as the reverse complement.
TTTCTTCCTTGAACCACAGATCACAGTGCATCACGACCGAGTCGCGCCGAGCCGCTTTCTGTGAGACTGTGTTATGTGAGCAATGTCAGCACGAATGGTAACAATCGTCGTAGCGTTCGTTTCCAACCTTACAAGACTTCGACGTTACAACAACTTGCTAGACACCCTCTGGCTCTCCATCTGTTCGTCCCAAAAGAAAACCAGAATGCTGCTGACCCCAACATTTCAGTGGAGTCAGGCACCGGGCGCGCCAACCCTAGGACAAGCATGGAAACGTGGTCCGGGGCGACAGGGGCCTAAGCCCCAAACCAGTCCAAGTGCAGGACAAGGTCGCTTGTAAACGGTCCTTTTCTGGGTCCTTTCTCGCATCTGGATTCCCCCAATGCTCCAATGTGCTCCATTGTCTCCAGTCTTTCCAGTCCATTCCCCCAATCCCCTCACTTTTGCCCCGACCTCGCGATCTAGTTTCCCCAGAGAAACCCCATGGTATTGGATCTCTCCATGGTTCTTTGAGCGGGCTTCTTCCCCATGGGACGGGTGGATTGACAAGTACGATTGAGGAGACAGCGAACGACCAACAGACCTGGGGAAATCCCCGCCCAATTCCCCCGCATGAAATCGTGTGGGTATGTATTGGTGATTTTTGGAACTTTTTTCATAGCATGTGACTTTCATTCTAGAATTTTGACTTTCGACAGTCTCCAGCTGGACCAGCAGAAATTCAAGACCGGGAACGGGAACGAACGAAGCGGCGACGGTGGGGCATTCCCATTCCCCCTTGTTCCTTTCAGCACACAGAGCACTTCGTCAGCACAAGCAACCATTCTTGGCAAATTGGGCTTGCCTGGCAGGCCAAGGAGCTAAAACTCTTCCATGACATGAGTGGCTGTCCGCTGTAAAACCACTGAACCACCATCGTTTCCCGGCTACCGTTGAGCACCATTTCGTTGCCTTGGCCCAGAATTGGCTAGCTCGCCGAGCCTCCTGGAGAAAGTGGAAACAGCTCTTTTTATCCGGGATTGGACAGTGGAGATGGAAATTCGTTTTCTGTCATGCTGCCTTTTTGGCGCTGGGATTTCCCATCACCGACCACGATAGCAAAACCTGCTGGTACCTACCTGTAGACATGCCCTACGCTTCCAGTGCACGAATGCCCTCTGTTTGGAATCAGAGGGGGCTGGACAGCTGAACTTTTTTGACACCGCAACAAGATGCCCGTCAACATTCGATTCTTACGGTGTACGCAGCAAATGGAGGATTGCACCGACAGTTGAAACAGTCGACGTATCCGGCCAGCCAGCCTGGACGGTAACCCGCATCATGTGCCCCTGGATATCAAATGTGGTCTCATGTGACAAAGGTTTCTTTCTTTGTTGACTTTTCGGCAGCCCACTTGAGGGCCGGAAGCGCCCTTTGTTGAACCTGTCGCCTGATTCCTTTGAGTTGTGATGGTGGATGGCAAATTTGTCAAAGAAACTTCGTTTGTTAGCTCGACAGGCTGGAGCAGCCCTGTTTGCTTTACCAGTCAGCCACCTGGCTACACTAGACCACAGCTTGTGAAGGTTCTGTTGATTCCACGCCTGGTTGGGTCTGGATCTCCGAGTGCCCCAGCGCTCTTTGTTTCGGATCGCAGCTCGCTATTTGCTGGATCTACAAATCAATCTTCAGGACCGGAGGTGTTTGAACGAGGTCACTCCTGTCAGCCTTGCCCATCCACGAGCAATTCAAGCTTGTTCGGCTGCATTCTTCGAGAGACGGACTTGCTGAGACGTTTGGCGCTGTGGACGGTTGGACTTGGATGGACACACAGAATCTCAGAGTGGTATCCGTTCCTGTGTACCGACGGCGTGGCAGTGACCGAGGTAAAGGTAGCCAATCCTTTACGCCGACGTACTTCTTCCGGCCCCACAGCACGTCTGGCCGCCTTCGACCCCCCTTGGCGTCCTTTTCATTTCCATGTTGTGGTCGGGTGTGCCACCATTGGGTACGCGGTGCAGAGGACCGGAGGTCGATGACCGGATGTATTCCCTATTCTGTCTTCTTTTCGGGCCGTTCTGGGGGGTGTTCTGACCAACAAAATCGGCCGCGCTGCAGTACCGTGCCGCGTTAGCAAGGAGGCGTTGGTCATTCGCGATCCGGGAGTGCATTTGTAAATTGCGAAGGATGATTTGTTTACAAACCGAAAAGATGGAGAAGCAGATATCAGTTCTGGATAGTCAACCAGGGGCGGCCCTCTGGCTAGCCATAGCAATGACCTTTGGTCTTGTCAATTTGTGTCGGTGTGTTTCTGCTTTTGTCAACCCCCTTTGCCTCCTGACAACAACAACAACATCATCGTCGTGTGGGTGCTGTCAATTGCCGTACTCGAGGAGCGTGCAGATGCTAACTTTGTCTAGGAATGACGACGAGACAGATGTCATAGTCATCAACGTTGCTGCTTGCTCCCAGTTGAGCCAGTCAACCAGTCTTCCATCGTGATGGCGGCTTTGACTATCCCAAATTCGACCCAACATACGTCGCGATCTTCTCTGTGACGGCGACATACCAGGCTGGACTAGCTGGGTCGTGCATCCAACACCAGCGTCGACGTCGTCCATCACCAGAACTCGAGTCGCTTTCGGTATTGGACATCCTCGACTATCGAAAGAGATCGACGCTGCCGCTGACCGCTGTCAACCGAAGCACCCTCGTTGGAGAAAGGCAGAAAGGCCTTTTCCGATTCTCGACCTGTCGATTCTGCGCAGACGGAGTTTGCCAGTTGCGCATGCCGTTCTACCCCGCTTGATGACACCAATAAGAAGCAAACCTGTGCTAACCCCAGACGCCACAAGTTTCGGGTGGCGTTGACATGTTGCTGGGCGAATGCGGGACAGTTTGGCGGCAGGCACGAGTTGGAGAAGTTCGCCTTTGTTGGAGTCGACTGTCGAGACTCCCGATGGCTGGCGATTGAACAGCGAGAACACCAATTGACCCCGATGGGGGCGGTGGCAGTTTCGGACGACAAACGACAAAGGCGGCAATTGAAGGACAGCGAGAAAAGGTGAGTGGGATTACAAACTGCCGTCTTCCCTTTCCAACGGTTTCGGGAACTGGAAGCGAAAGAGCACGAGTGCCTGAAATGCCCGTCCGGCCCGTTTGAGTTTTGACACGGTCGTGGCCCGTAGCGCCCGGAAGCTTCGTGGCGAACGGGTCGGGGCTCTGAGCGGCCGCTGCCCGCTGTCCGCTGTCCGCAGTCCGGCGTCTCGTACACCGCCGTTGACGTTGTGCAGACCGAGATTTGCTATTTGAGGCATCGGGCAGTTGCGCTGTGCTCGTCGATTCCATGCCTCCCGTCGTGCTTGTCCGTTCTGTCACCCTGTGCTTCCCGTGTTCAGCAATCACGTCTACTGCACCTGCCACGATGATGATGGATTTCATTGACGAAGACAGCGAGCACTGCGCATGGACAGTGATCTGCTGTTGCCGGTAACAAACTTTCTTACAGAAGGGTGCTCATCACTTCCCCATCCGGACTAGTCTTACCCTATCAGCGTAACATTCGTGTTCGTTTATAAGTCGATACGTAGTTACGCATTCGTTACCTTACGCAGGGCTTCGTTCCAGTGCGTGTTGTTTTCATGGCAACATGGAAACTTCACATTCCATTCCTCCACAAAACCATCCATTGAAAAGAACTTTGGTGTATCCATATCACGAACAAGCATTTTTCTAGACGTCGTTTCCGTCAAAGAAAAATTGGCAACAACCGGCGGGAACATGCCAATCCCTTTAGATCCCGCGAAACGTGTTGGGTGTTTCAGTTCCGAGTTGCTTGTCATTTTCTGCATACCTCTTCCATTCTGACGCGGAACTCGGTAACAACCACATCATTTTGCAACAACTGGAAAACATGAAAATGAAACACATGCGCGCATGCGTCCATTGTCGAAGGGCACTCTGTCTCTCTGTCTCTTGCAAAATGAGTGCGAAAATCTCCAAGAAACCTGAACTAACCCGGCGGGTACAACTTTGAACCTCCAATTCTTCATCGATGCAACCCTCCCGTGTGCCCGTGTCAGTCTGTCAAATTGGCAACTGCAACCATACCTAGCTTCGTTGGACGGGTATGGATATGGAATGCAACGTTTGTTGCTTCCGAAGGGAACCACCTACCTTCGTTGAGAGAGTCGTTTGGTGTACGTCCGTACAAGTGGTAAAGAAGATCCCCTTTTGCTAGTCCACGGGACCGTCGGGGCGGGATTACCGATCCATTCCAGCAGTAGGCCAGTAGCAGCAGCCGACATCTGCCTCAAGCCGTCAACGATGGATGGGAGGCAGGTTTATCAACGCCACCAAGGCTTCATCTCCTGTTCATCCTTTTCGCGACGCCATCACTCACAGGGAGGGATCTCATTGACGGTGAATTTGTCAGTTGTTGGCGTGTGTTTCCCTGGTCATGTCATGTTCGATCGAAACCACATCTCCCGTCTTTGTCGCCAATCAATAAAGGTATGTACGATCTGATGAGGCGTCTAACCGACCGACGACGGCTTCATACTCTTCAACGGCGAGATGGATATACATAAGTAAGGCACGTAAGGCAACAAAAGGGCCACGGCAACGGGAGCGGGAGCGGGAGCGGCAGGGAAAACACAGTATCCATCCATGCCACGAGTAACTCCATCTTGTTGAAGAATATATATGTGAAGCCCATTTGTGGAGACCAAGGTACTTTCAAAGAATGGAAGCCCTCTCCCCTGAAGTGCCCACTGTCGAGACGACGGTTTCGAATACACAGCGGAAAATAGGGATCAATAATCGAGAACTGCGACCTTATAGCGGAATGCGACGCCGACTCACCCGTCCCTGTGACGGGGCCAAGTAGAAGTTAGTCTACTGAGCGACCATATGTAACAGGGCGTATCGGCACGCATGTTGAATTCGGTTTTGATCACGACTTCAGGGAAGAAGCAAATGTTCATTGTTATGTTTTCCCTGAAAAGCGTTGGTTCTCGCCTTGCAAAGAAACAACGTCTGACTGCAGAGAGGAGATGATTACCGAATAATCTCGCGAAATTGGCAATAAGCTATCCCTCTTTGAGCGCCCGACAGTAAGCACAGGAAGCAGCACACGTCTGTACATATGTCCGCTCAGTTAGTGAAAGCTCTACAACACTATCCACCACTATCTTGCCTGCATTTCAGAGCACAGGCTCGGACTTGAGCGTTACAGATCTGCCAGCACAATGCCTGATATCCAGGTTTTTCAGGCAGTAGCTTATTGCCAATTTCGCGAGATTATTCGGTAACTCGTCCACTTGCCTTCGATCATGGTTGAACTTGCAGTAGTGGAGGGCATCATCGATCATGGGATCATGCGATCTGTAATGCGGCTGTAATGTCAGTAATCAGATGATCTGATGAAGAGATGGCATGAATGCCTGGATCAAGTCGGTATAGGTAGACCTGGCAGGTTGCCCGTCAATAGACTGAACAAAAAGACGACTCTAACAGTAGAGGAAGGCCAACGGTAATCAAGACAGTTGCAAGACGAGAACCATTTGTGGTCCAATGCAATCTTTTCATCTCTTTCTCTCGCTGGTTTACTCGGAGATGAGCTGTTATTATTATACACACTTTTAACCGTAGTGAAAATGACTGCCAAAAACTTCCCCTATTCGATCATTACCGTAATACCATGACCACAACGTCCGTCTTCAGCCTGGAAAGCCGACTCAAGTTGTTCCGTAACCCAGACACCCCATCACCCTCAAAAAGCCCATCACACACTTGACTCAAGACATCTCCGACACCCTACACCATCGTCTGCCACATCCTCAATCCCCATCTTCAATCATCGCCGTTTAGTCCTCTTCGCCGATGCGGATTCTACCCTCAGTAGCGAGGCCATGAGACCAGTACCCGCCAAGATCGATGTTGGTCTCAGGCATGGCACGATGGCTAAGCAACAACCAGAAGCCAAAGACAGGCTTCGCCAGTAAGTCGAGAACGGTGTAGATCATGATCTCGGTATCGACGCTCGTCTTGCGGGCACCATCGGCGATTCCCCAAACACTATAAGAGGAGGTGCTGTTAGCAACAACCACGAAACACACAATGACAAATGAAGCACTTACATGGGATACGCAGTCCACAGCAACAGCGTAAAGAGAGCCAAACCGGTAAACAGCCTCGAGACACTACGTCCCTTGGCACTGACACTCCTGCCGCCATGAAGCCCCACATGCCAGATGACGAAGAGGTACGAGAAGCACCCAATGGTGTACCAACCCCACTTCTGCGCCGTATTTCCTTCCTCTCCCAGCGCCGCAAACAGGCCGCCCAGTACCATAATCACGTCCGCCACAATCGCCATGAGCGTGTGGGCGCCATCAACGCCGGCCAGCAGACACAGGTCCAGCAGCAACAGCGGCGTGGTCAAGGCCCAGTCGACGTAGCGGCCCCAGAACACCTGGCGACACACCTGGTGGGACGTGTCGGGCACGTGCTTATGGTGATCCCAGACAGTGTTGCAGTTGTAGGTGGTGGCGTGGCCTGTGGCCATGGCGAAGTATGAGAGCGAGGCGATAATGGTGATGAGCGTCGTGATAACGTGGAAGACACGCTTCGAGGTCGGCACGTTCCACGACATGAGGGCGAAGATGCCTGACGACAGAACCATGAGGGCGAAGGTCACCCACAGGGTGCGGTGGCCTGTTTCGCCAACGGTTTGGTACTCTGTTGGGGTCGCTGATTCATGGATTGTTAGTTTGTGAATCCAGTATTGTGTGAGAGAAATCAAGAGACGGGGACGGGATGCGTACGGATCACGGTCGGGACCGGTCCCGGCACAGATGTAGATGTTGGCATGAAGGTAGATGTGGTGTGCCGAAGCATGTCGGCGACTAGCTCTGGAGAAATCATGTTGTTTCGAAAGTATCAAGTTCGACTATACGAGGAGCCGGTTGGTGATATGTCGATGAAAGGGAGAATAGCGAGGGAACCACCCTTGATCGCTCAACAGCAGAGGAGACACACTTTATTCCTTCCCCGGGAAAAACATGACAGCATTGCTGCTACTGCACGGAAGGAGGACAATGCGGAGATGCAGGCAAGTCAGCTGGTGGACATCCGTAACGGCGACGTCATCTAGTTTCTGTGTGTCACCCGAGGTGAAATCCGACCCGAAGTGGCGGAAGTGGTTGTAAGACGGTCTGCCAATGTGCTTCTTGGACTCGGACTGCAAAGAATGCTGGGAAGCTGCCTGTTGTTGCCTGGTGGTGACGGTGCGGGGAACGAGGTAAACAGCATCATGCATTACATCGAGCGTACGCGTCCAGACATCTCCCGATTCGTTGCCTGGCGAGAGACGCGGGAACAAGATGGGATCTCTGCGGAACATCAGCTCCCGCTTTGCTCTCCATCTTTGTTGATGACGAGTGGTCTGATGAAGTTTGGGAATTGGATGGCCAAGGGACATGATGCTAGAGAGGATGGGGGGTTAGGGTTGAAGCCACAGGATAAGCTAATATCGATCCATATCCTGGTGATGCTTGATGGAAGGCCATGTTTTCATGGAAGCAGCAAGTGTATGATGCTGTAACCGATAATTATTCGGTCTATTCTGAATTTTCAACCGGTCCTCGCACATGAGACATGACGAAAAGATGTTACAACTGGTACTGGTGTACAGAGCCCCAGGGCCCAAGCCCGATAAGCTGATAAGGTACTGTTGGTGCCCGCTGTGGCAGTCGTGACCAACCCCTCCGGTTTCCTCCTCCAAATCCCCGAGGTTATTCCAGACAGTGGGCGTACTCTCCCTCGTCCCCTTTTCAAGCTCGAATCAAACCGAGCAAAAACTCATCTTCTGGTCTGGTTCGCCTTGTCTTGTTTGAGATGCTCTCTGCCCTAACAAGAGATCCAGCCCCGCAGCAGAGAGCTGAAGAGCCTGAAGCCCACAGCGGCCAGAACCACGGGGAGGACACAATAAAGCCATCATCACTCACAACAACCATTATTAAACGAACTTGCCATACGTTCCTCAATGCGTACCCCCATGGAATGGATTGAGGGGACTCGAGGGTCGTGCACCGGCCGCCCAAATCCTGTCGTCCCAACCACAGATCCTAGACCACCTACTGTGGTAGACGCATCAACGGGAGAATACATGCTACCACGAAGCAGAGGATCACTGATTTGTTAATCCTTTGGGTAGATGAAAGTTGCTGGCCCGCGGAAGGGGGCTGGCAGGTACTATTGGGGGGCAGAGAAACCCAGAACATGGAGTTACCCTCTTCTTTTCACCAAGTCCGTTCGAGTTCGGAGGCTTCCTTTGCATCACATCGTCACAAGACGTCGTCGTGACTCCAGTTTCCATCAACCACGCCAGGTTACCCAACAAACTCCTCATCAATACCCGCCAAAACGGATCGACGCCATCCGTGACACAATGGCGGATCCGGCAAGGATCTTGGGCGTCTTCAGCGGCGCCCTCTAAATTATCAGCTTCACTGGCGAAGTCATCAACCTGGCCAAGCTCTCGAGAAGGATATGAAACGGGCCGAGCAGACACTACAAACTGGACTTCTCCGGCAACTATGGTGTGTATTGCCCTTTCTTATACATACCTAATACCATGAAAACGTGGCACACTGACATGACTTGCGTAGGCTTCACTCTCAATCCTCTGTACAAGACAAGAAGGAGGCCGATCAAAAGTCAAAACGAGAGAAAGTCGTCGAAAGCCTGGTGTTTCCCGGCCTTCAGTCTAGAAGGAATCAGGTCAGCGAATCCCACGAAAGGATGTTGGAGTGGATCTTCCGTGACGAGAAGCATGGCAAGTGGGACAATTTTGTCGCATGGCTTAATTCCAATAATAGGATTAACGGGATTGAGGGCAAACCTGGTTCAGGGAAGAGCACCTTGATGAAACTGCTTCCCAGAGACGTTCGGACTCGAGAAAAACTCAGCAAGTGGACCGATCATCCGATCATGTCATCTCACTTTCTATGGATTCCAGAACAAAAGATCAAAGGAGTCTGCATAAGGTCCTTTGCTCTTTGCTCTACCAGCTACTCAAGGGAGAAGACGGACTCGTTGATCAATTGATGCTTCAGCTTTTGGTTCTCGATAACCGCTCCCACGCTGATGAGTGGTCCAAAGCCGAGCTAAGACAAGTTTTTCTTGAGGCCGTCAAGATTTTCAACAAGCGAATCTGTTTGTTGATGGTCAATATCACAGCGCTTATTTGCACATGACCTCATGGCTTTTCACAGAGGCTAGAGCGTATCTGGCGTTGACGGTAGTATCTTCATTTATGTTGCCGGCGCCGGGCGGTAGTCTCCTCAGACCGGAAGCCGCCGAGGTTACTTCTACAGAACGTCTCGAAGTTCTCATTTGGGTGGTGGTTTTGCATGAGGCGAACGCTTTCTTTCTCCTTCGACATCATCTACCGTTTGAGACAATCGAGGGAACAACACCACCTCAAGGCTGATGCAAGATGGAAGCCTGAGAATCATCAACCCGAAGACCCTTGTATATTTTCAATCTTCTTGCTTAAAATCATGCACGAATGTAGGATATCTGGCATTCGGGAAATGGGGGAAAGGCCAAATCGATTGACTGTTACGGCACAACTCTTAACGGGAGAGCTGGAATTCAAAACAGTGACATCTACAACTACGCTGTTTTTGAGGAGCTAGTTTCCGACTTTATCCATGAAGGCGTTGACTTGGATTCAAGGGTCAGCTTGCTTGTTCTGCTCTGCCAGGATGATTCCCTTTTGGGTGGTGTGTGGGGATGCTATGATTGCGACGGCATCAGCGGGAATTTCGACGCCGAAGAGCTCGTCATTGAGTGCAATGTTGTCCAACTAATTCGATATGCCCAACGCGTTGTTCAACTCTGTTCGGTACTGGCAGAGGAGAAGAAACTGGCCGTGATTTACAGAAACAATGATAGCGAAGACAACAGTCCATACGATCAGGCTAGTCCAACCCTCGAAGGCCATCCGTTGTAGAGAAAAGTGTTCCCCATCACCAGGAAGCATCGGGGCAAGGGCATTGACAACGTTAGCGTTTCACCAACCGAATGCCTGTCGGAGGCGATATGTTCTTTGCTTGATGGTAAGACTGGAAAACTACTACGGCAAGAACTCAGCTTTCAATTCGACACGGTTTTCGAGGCCGACACATCGATTAAAGATCCTGACAAGTGGCTCGCCGATCGACGAGCATTCCCAGTCAATTGGAGTGAAACTGGCGACCTTTATAACAGAATCTTTAAACAGAGCGCCCCGGGATCTGGTGTTGAGAAGCTTCTCGGTAGAATTTTTACGAGTTCGCCTCCTGCGAACACAGGGGAAGACAACAAGCAGTGGTTCAAGGCTGAATTAGAGAGAGAGGTATATCCCGGCAAATCAGTGAGGATATCATTGGAACATGTCAAGCATTGTGGGATTAGTACTAGGTACCCTGCCTATATGATGTCCATCCCCGTACCATAACCCACACCTTTTAAAGAGTTGATCCGGCATCATTCATCGAAAGTAGTTGTCGAAGCGGACAACGCGCTGTCTAGACCCTAACCAGACACCTAACTCTTTAACTCAACAACCCCAGAATCCAGGAACCTCCGAGAGCTTCACCCACCGATCTAACGGCGGAAAACACCCATTCGTCAACATTTGCTCTTTTTCTGACCCACTCAGCACCCGAAATGCCACCGCCAACGACTACCCGCCCCCTACGTCCTGCTTCATCCCTCAACCGCCAAACCCCCATCATCCCCATCCCGACTTCACCATCCCCAGCGGCTCACCCAGCACCTCACCCAGGACAAGAAGCAAAGAACGTCAAAACAAAACACCAAAACAGGAAATCAAGCTCACCTGCCAAACATCCAACGCCACCCCTCCTTCAAACGGCCCGCCAGTCGCGTACGCCACGATCCCGTTCAGCCACGCGTACTTGTCGCTGCTGGTCTCGAACAGGATGTGCACGTGCGGCGCGTGGCCCTTCTCGGTCACCATGATGGTGGAGTTGTCGTCCGTGTGCAGGGCGTAGACGGCGTCCGGGCTGAAGATGCCTTTGGAGTCGGTTAGGCCCCAGTCTAGGCCGATGCCTACTTTGCCTATGAAAGGGGGAGGGGGTTAGCTTGGGCTTGGATCTATGGAAGCATGGGAAGTAGGGCGGTTGGGGAATAAAAGGGCTGGGAGGCAGGCAAAGAAGAGAGCTCACCGTTGAGTTTGGGACCGGAAAAGGTGCCGCCAGAGATTGGGAGGAGAGCTCTGCTTCCGTAGGGAACATGGCCGAGGTCGGTGCCGGCGGGCATGGTAAGGTTGACGCTGTACAGGTAGGTTAGAGGAGGAGGAGTCGGAGCGGCGATGGCTGGGCATGCAGCACTGGCGGCGATGGCCAGGAGGGAGAGGAAGTGTTTGGTCATCTTGATGGCATGCAACTTTTCCTTTATGCTACTTGGAATAGTTTGGATGGATGGCGCTAAGGGATAATGAGGATAGCTATGGGTTTATGTTCATTTGTATTTCTTCTTTCCTAATGACACGGCGTTAAGGTACAACATCATCAGCTACGGGACTCCGCCCGGTTGAGTAGGCGGATAATCTACACATCGCAGGTATCTGGTCGACCGTTAAATCGATTCCAATCTGCACACACCATTTGCCTGAATCCGCCAAGACCGAAGTTGCGAATCACACCTGTTCTGCTAATCCTTTCCGCGGCGGACCCCTGGGTGTCTCTGCATGGGAGTATTTGTTTGGTAGCGACAGGCACTTGCGGAATTGCCGTTGGAGACGGCTCACGATGGATGGATTGCTACCCGAGAGCGAGGTCCCGGACTCCCGGTGGATCGCGAATGTACAATCTAACCCTGGTATGTTTGTTAGTTTGGTACAAAAAACGCCCAGTTCCACCCTTCGAGCCACTGAAAGTGGAAAAGTACTCGGGCTTCGAGCGGATGGGTACCGTAGGGGCTGCCTTCTTACGGTAACGTTAGTTGGCTAGACCCATTCTGATGCGTGGCTAGACCCCCCCACTTTTCTGGGTGCGCAGCCATATCTGTGTCAGCCGTGCAAAAACTTACACAAGGCGCATTACCAAATCCTCGTTGTTTGGAGTTATTCATTGTCTTCAATTTGGTGCCCTCCCTAGAGGTACGGTAACTACTGCTTACTACCCTATATAAGTATTGGGGAAGGTATTAGAGAGGGTATTGGAAATTCGCCCTCTATAGAGGTAACCCCCAATTCAGTTTACCAAGAGCACCTGGCGCAAGGGGTAATACTATAGCGAGAGAGAAAATGACAATGACATTGACATTGATATTGATATTGACATTGACATTGACATTGATATTGATATTGATATTGACATTGACATTGACATTGATATTGACATTGATAACGACAGCGACAGCGATAGCGACAGCGACAGCGACGGAGATGGCGATAGCTTCAAATCAATGGCAGCACGAAAGTTGGCGGGCGCGGTTGGTAGCCAGAGATTGGCTACACACCCAGAAAAGTGGGGGGGTCTAGCCACGCATCAGAATGGGTCTAGCCAACTAACCTTACCGGCCTTCTTATATCTTCCTATCCTGAATGAGAGGCTTCTGTGGCGTTTTCTACCCTGATCACAATGTCAGTGCCTTCAAACGAAAGCCAGAAGAAGGCCAATGAGAGCTCAATTTCTCCCCTGTTCGACCCATATTCGAAGAACCAAACTAACAAACAAACCAGTCTTGTATTGTATTTCGGACTTTGTCGACTCCAACCACACGAGGACCGCTTTTGTGGTTTGCTATAGCAGTGTCTTCCAACAAAATGGCTATCCAAGCTCCTTCGGTGCTTCTCTGTCCTCGTCCTCTCCGGCATATCTGTCTATCTCTTCGCTTCTCCAGTCACTGTCTGTGCTCCCACTCATCTGTGCTAGAAACGCCCTTTCAAACCCCAGGCTCTACCTGGGCCAATTATGAGATGGATGGATCACGAAAGATGGGAACGATGATGATGTAGATTGAGAGATCCAGCTAAATGAAGCTGGAGAGGATCGCCAGCTATACAGAGCTGGCGATCAAAGAGACGAAGGTCTGCAAAGGAAAGGATTCTGGGACGTACCAGAACCGCTGTCAAAGAGGGTGCAGGGCAAAGGGCCTGCAACGCAAAGGACTAGCGGTCTGTGCGACAAACGCCCAGAAACACCAATGGTGTCTGGTGGGTTGATTCGAGAATCGCGAAGCCTGGGGTCTGAAAGGACATTTCTAGCCCAGATGAGTCCTCTCGTTATCTCCTCTTGGCCTGACCATCTTCACGACACTTCGCTCTATTCGTGCGGCGTGCCCCTATCGTATGTTCACCGCTGGCTTGGTTCTCAGTTCGACCTGTACACCATCGGACTCGGAGCCTCAGCGCTCGGCGCGCTATCGGCAACTTTGATGATCATCGAGACAGGGAGAGTGGGCGGTGTCGGGTAGCGACGTAATGAAGATAAGGGGATGTGGTCGTGATCGTGGTCAATCTTGCAGCGGCAGGTGGTGTTTAGATTGTCGGGGTTCGGCATTATGGTTGGGATCGTGGTCGGTTTCGAACGGGCGACAGAAAGAGGTATTAGCCGTGTGTCTTCAGAGGTCAGATTATCTCCATGGTGGTGATGGTTGGTCAAGGAATGAAGCCCAACTCACGGGCCGGAGAGGAAATGGGCCCTGGCCCCTCGCAGAAATGGTTTGGCGTTGGTCTGGGACGGCGGCGATGATCTGGGACGGCCCCGAACCTTTTGGAGGAGTAGTTAGGCGCAATTGAACATGGCCGATACAGGACGATAGCCCGAGGCTTGGGTACCTTATTCTACACAAGGTGACGCAAGGTTAGGCAGGCTGTCACCGATGCCCGCAGCCTTGCGTCTGCATCATCTGCAAAGCTTTCCGACTGCATCAAAGGTTCCTGCCTACACTCGTCAGTGGGCCACCGTCACCGAGAGTCTGACCTCGAAGGGTGGGGTGCTTGACTTCTCTTGAGGCGTGCCTTCCTTCTCTGTTTCGAATCAACTGGAATACTGTTGACCGCTTTTCACAAGCAAGAGACACCTGAATGGCCCTTTGCTCCTTCCCTTTGGCCTTCCAAGGCGCACGTCAGTCATGGATGCCTGATTCCCGCCCTCCGCTCGAGAAAATTTGCTCCCATTTCTCGTCAATTCTCGTCGCACTGAAAGTCGAGCTCCTTGACCCTCGTATCGCGAATCAACTTTTCTCATCCTTCATGCCTTTCCATCGGTCTACTGCCTGACGCCCTTTGCCCGTTCTGGGGCTTCAATCCCTAGAAACACCGCCGTCGGGATGCGCACCCACAAGATGATCACACGGTCATTGAGCACCGCCCAAGAGCAGGAGCCCCATGCCCCCATGGCAAAATCCCAACGACTCAATCAGCGCTTCCGGAAGAAGTTCCGCCAGTTCTCCAGGTTCCCGTCCGAGATACGCCTCATGGTATGGGAAGAATTCCTCAACGATTACGAAGACAACCCACCCGTTGCTTGGACACTGATCTGGGACATGGACGACCCAGACAACCATTCTGATCCCACCAACATTCGCTTGCGTCCGTACATCTTCATCGAGAAACACTGCCAAAACGACCGCCTGGTAGAGTACAACTCGAACCCGCTCCTGAAGGTCAACCACGAAGCACGTGCTGCGGCCCTCCACAACCAGCGTTATGTCAGTCTCCGCGTCTGGGAGCTCGACATCAACATCATCGTGCGACCGTCCATGGATTACTTTTACATCGATTCGATCACATGTCGCACAATGTTCACCCACGCTCTTCGAGAATTCACGGCGGAATATGGGAACCCAACTACCTTTACCCTCGCAGAGGATATGAGCTTCGTGAAACTTGCGTTTGTTCGAAGTCTCTGCTTTAGCAAGACCTATCAGGATAAGAAGCACTTTGATATTGTCAAAAATGCTCCCGCAGCAGTATGCACATGGTGTGCTCTCGACAAAGTCTTCAACAGCTGTCTCGGCACCACAGAGACTATCGTCACTCTTTACTACGAGCATGATGATGCCTTTGATGAGATTGATTGGGAGGACAAACTTCACTTTGACTCGCAGTTATTTTCTGGTAGTCGTCTGTGGCCAGTCTGGGCGCAATACAGCTATCTTTGCGGCGACTATATTCTTTCGCCAAGGTGCACCCATGTATGGGAGCACATTTGGGAGGAGCTTACTGGACCAGATGCTGATCAAGCGCTTGGATGTCTTCCATACTCTGGGTACTGGTCTCATATCTGCAACTTGCCGATTCCGGATGACCCCGATCCTCACCTGATGTACGAGAGAGTGCGTCAGTCTCTTCGACCCGCTCGGACTCGCAAAGCTAGGCCTCGTCGGCCAGTGCGGATTCTACCGCATGGAAGGTCGCTTCCTTTGGAAGCCCCAGGCCTTGCTTTCAGGCACCAACGGCCCTGTGAGACGATTGAGCTTCGAACTACATGTGTCGCAGAGTGCGAGGACGGTGTACACGAGTATTGGGTCGAAAAGGAGGATTCCTGCTCGGGTGGTGGTGGCCTCGAGGCTGGTGATGGCAAAGAAGGTAGTGATGCTTGGCTGAACTGGACATTTGTGAGACTCCACTATGGCGAAACAAGCGACGAAAGCGACGAAAGCGACGAAAGCGACGATATCGATGATGATGATCATGCCGAGTCAAGCGAGGAGGAGGATGATCACTCTGCGGAATCGCTCGACGACTGACGAGAACAATACCTCTGGTCAGCTCTCGCATTGATGACTTGTCAGCTGGCTGGAACGACCACAAAGAACATGGCATTGACGTGTTCACTGTCTACTTTTTCCTTGGTCTTCGAACAAGCAGACTAACATCGTATTCACTATTGTGTTCCGGATCATATGCCCGGGGAAGCAATGTAAATAGAGCATGAGTCGTTCAAATCCTGGTCGTCATACTCATTAATGTCTGTAATAAGTCTCTGTATTCAAGACCTATCTATCTATTAGAGGAGGAAACGGGAACTCATAAACATATACCAAGTGTATATACGTAAAACGCCCCCAATTGTAGCGTGAACTACTTGTTCCCCATGTTGGCAAATCTCGCCGCTCTACATGTCAAGGAAGTGATCGTGTAAGAAGGTGAAGATTGTTTGCTCTGTACCACAAGCTCAGCCTAGATGGTAACACAAGGTCAAGATCTCGAAGGTACGTACATAACCATCCTCTAAGTGTGACTGGGTAGGGGCTCATATATGGAGTGGAAGCCAAGGCATGCTTAAGATCACATAGTAAAACGAAGAGTTGGAAGGTGCTGGGGCTTATCATCGCAGCAGGAACTGGTTCAGGTGTGATGTCCCGGTTCCGCTGGCGCTAATCAGGCGGGCTGCCTTCTATGTTGATATCTAAAAGAATTCAAGACCGCATAATGCGAGGAGGAATCCAAGATACGGCCCACTGGCCTCCGATAGTTCGACTCCGATCGCGAAACGAAGACAACGAAACAAGTACCCGGCGCAGACGTGCTCGCTCTTCAACTGCTACGAGAGGATATCCGAGGGCCAGTTCGTGGGGATGTCAATATGACCAACCAAATCTTTCTTGGTCTCTTTTCTCGGATGTTATTTTTACTCGTCGCCCATCGAAGAGCTTTGAGCACGTCTTCTGCTCTTTCACGACAAGAACTCTCTTGAGCAACCGACTCGCGCACGCGACAGCCCTCTGCCCCTCTCGAGCGACCGACCCTCTTCCAAGCTCCCCACCTCCAAGATTTTAAGCACGCTCGTTGCTATCAAGCGCACACCTCCGTCGCCCTGCGCAAGAAATCCGCCTTGTACGCCAATCCAGGCTCCGCGGAGTCCGCCGTGACCCCCGCGAAGCTCGTCGATATGGTCATTGCGCGCGAGAACACCGAGGATCTATACGTCAAGTACGAGAAGACGTTTGATACGCACGAACCCCAACACCAAAGTAGCCGAGTCCATCAAGCGTGTCTCTTTAGGCATTACCACCATCATCGGCGAGATCGCCCTCCGCTACCAAAAGATATACACGAACGGTTGCCCTTCCATCTACAAGGGCCCTTCGTGAGCGCTAGACGCAACTCGAACGCTTCAGCCCCAATCCACAAAACGATAAGGCAACGGAACTTTTGGATACATTGAGTACGATCATAGGGCGAGCCATCGTGTTGAGAACTTTCGGGGTACCTCGGTAGACGAGTGGTGGCAATACTACATCGAACACGTTTTCTACTGCATTATCTGCATAGTACACCTGTTTCCGCCAGGCCATGTTCCGTCGGTGGATTTTTACGACCCCTAATAGACAAGCGTAAAGCAAGGGGGACAAGGGCTGGGGCATATAAACAGGTCAGTCACATTACCTGTCAAGACTCAACAGTGTTCGTCCATTCTTCAATCAACACATGCTAACAGATGCAAGTATCCAGCCCAAACCGAGAATTCTGTAGCCTCGAATACAATCGCCATCCATTCCCCTTGATTTACGCGACGATGCAAGAAAACCAATCAAACACAAGCAATATCATATCCATACCGCCCAATGTTGCTTTGCCTCCGATTATTGCCAACAGCTCGTCCCGTGTCTTCGATGATCCGATCACCAGTGCCACCACCACCACCCTGTCGAAGTAAACATAGCGAACAGAAAACGGGGCACAAAGCTGATGATGGACTTGTTGATTCCAGAAGAAGAAGAAATACGGACTACTAAAGACTGGAGGACCCTCGATATATACAAGACTGACCCATGTGTGAATCGAAACAATGCCAAATGACTGTCTTGCTCATCACTCTCCGAAGACATTCCAATGCAAACCCCGCCTGCCTTCTTCGACTGTTTCCAAGTGGCATTTCTATGAATATTGATTTTCAGTAAAACCCAGACCCTCCCTCTGCCCCCTCTCTTTCTTTCATCCCTTCCTCCTCAGCCCCTCCCCCCTTTACCCCCTTCCCTATCAAACCCTACTCCTGCTTCGGTACCCGACACAAGAACATTTGTCCTTCTCTATATTCTTTCCTCCGCCCCTCCCTCCACTGACTACTCGTCATATTCCCCCATCGGCAAAGTAGCATGCCATTGCTCCGTTGATACCAGAAGCCAACGGCAAGCAGTGAGGCCAACAAGACCAGAGTGATCTGAATCGCATCATTTGCGCACGAGAGAAAGATGATGAATACCTCTAGCCATCGTGTTTTCGTGATGGAATCATGGCTTTCAGGCGAGCTTTGAGATTCTCTCCTTCACAAATACTACTCTTTTGTCTGTAGATATAGGCTTTTTGTCGTTTTTGCTGTCGCTACTGTCGCTGGGGTCTGAGATAATCTTGTGTCACTAAGAGATCAGAGGGCCCCATGATTCCGGCCCGGAAGTTGGGGAGTTGGGAGGATGAGAGATGCGGGCTGTTGCCGATAAAAGTTAGCTGCGGGCACGATTCCAACTTGAAACGGGAGGTTGCAAACTTGGTTTCATGAGAAGATGTCACACAAGGGTCTCTTGAATTGGAGAGCATCCTGAAGTTTGTCTAGCCTCCATTTCTGTAGATAATTTGGTCCCTGGGAGCAGAGATATGATGGGTGTTGAAGTCCGACCACATTACACCATCTCTCTATGTTCATGCTCGCAACCGGCATTATATACATTGTGCGCCTGACTCGTATCCATCTATCCTCATCTTGTCCTACAGATATTTGGTCATTGCAGGTGTATGTCTCATTTGCACCTTGTCCTTTGTTTGGTGGTTGTAGGTACAGCTTCACCAACTGGTTCACCTACATACCACGCCTGACGTCCTCTTTCACGGTCTTCTCTAATATCATATATCATAATTCCATCCCAATCTTTGTTCAGACGAATGCACATGTGCTATGCAGCCCTTCCCGGCGCTAGTGCCTCGCAGTCCGCCCGTGATCGCCGGAGGCATGCGTCCGGATGACAAGCCAAGAGCTCGAGACAGGGGTACAGCAACTCCACATTTAAGGCTGACCAATGAGATGTTATACAACATGCAAGCTTAATTTGACGACATCGCATCGATGAACGTTTCCAAATGCCTGATATCGAAAAGGTGTTGATGTCTGCCATTGTCCTCGCTCGACACAAATATCTCAACTCTTTCAAGTTCTCACCAACCGCTAGCTGCAGAGCCTGCGCTGCTGTTAGGGCCGCCTGGACTGCTTCTTGTCGGGTGTTTTTCTGCACAATTTACAGGGGAAAGAACTGCTGTAGCCTGACCTGTCGGGCGCCCGACACTCCTCATTTTACGCTTCATAGTTAGCTAGAAGGCATCACTGTAAGCTCTTGACTCCCTCTCTAGTACCTCTACCTCTAACTGGCACCTAGTAGGTACTCCAATGTGACGGGATGCCCATAGCCATGTTACCGCCGGCCCTTTAGGGACCTTGCTCACTGTATTTGGCTCTTGTTCTGGGACACAAATGCCCTGAACACCTCCAAAGTCATGGCCTCCAGGCTTCCCAGATGGACCTTCTGATAGCATTACAGCGCCTTCTGGTAAGCCCACAATTTCCTGTGGGTCTGTCGGGTGAACGCGGAAGAACACCGATCTGAAAGCGCGTTTTGGGAAGGCGCGATCGGGCTTTTCCAGCAATCAGGGAAGGAGTACACGCGTTTCCACTTTCACATGCCACCCAGAACCTGCCTGCCAGTCTGGGTCCCACTCTCCAAATACCCCGCGTCCCCTCGCACTTCTCCCTCTCCTCTTCTCTTTCCTCTCTTCAACAACACTGTTGTCATTTGCTCTTGCTGACAAACCACAACTTTTTGCTTCACGACTGCACTCAAACACAACCAACTCACCATGAATACCACTGCTACGTCTTCCCTCTCCGGATTTTCGATGTTCGCCATTCGGCTAATCGTCTGTCTCTCTCTAGGTGCGATCGCAGCGATCGTCCATGTCGATGTCGCGATTCGGGCCATCGCGACAACGATAGTCAAGCTCGTCGAATCGATCGCTGCCGATTTCGCCGATATCCGAAACCAAGGCCGTGTTTGTTCTCCCACTGTTTGCAGTATAGATCTTTCGCAGTATGGCCACATACTGCGAAAGTTCGGACCTGCAGACAGAAGCGCAGTACAGCCATTTAGACCCCCTTTACTGTAATCGCAGATAATTTGCGACGACGGAGTACTTCAGGGCTCGAGCGCTGAGCGATGCGCTAAAGAAGCTACGTCGGGGTGGCCATACTGCATATACTGCATAAAAAGCATGTATATGCCGTACTGTCATAGCCATGAAAATCGAAAATTTTGGTCATATATAACCCTAACCCGAACGTCTGGCAGTAAGGCTGAACGAGGCTGCAATGAGGGGGTCTGATTCTTTGATTTATACTGTCAGAGATGCAAATGCAACCTGTTTTATACTGCATATATAACCCTAACCCGAACGTCTGGCAGTAAGGCTGAACGAGGCTGCAATGAGGGGGTCTGATTCTTTGATTTATACTGTCAGAGATGCAAATGCAACCTGTTTTATACTGCTGGCAGTATAAAAACCCCAAAAAAGCCCAGTATGACCCCCGCATACTGCAAACAGTGGGAGAACAAACACGGCCCAAGCGTCGACTTTTGGTGTTGCTGTCTCTGACGAAAAGGTGGACGGCGAAGGGACCTAGACGGGACCGGAGCCCAAGCCGATTCTGAAGGGGCAGTGCCCGAAACGAGACAACACCCGGACGCGCAAGCAGGTGCACTTCGCCGAAGGGACAAAGCCCCCGATGCCGGACACTCGTTCGGAGGTGGTCGACAATGTTGCGGAGTGGAGGACTTTCCGGTTCGAAGCTCTCAGCCAAAGCGAACACCTGCTGGAGACTGGCCGCACCCTGCGTGCTCGTGTCCAAGCGTTTCGTCTCTCTGAGGCAAACAGGCGGGCCGAGTCGCAGAAAGCTGGTCGAAGGCCTCGGAAGTCTGGGGATCCGAGGAGGGTGCGTTCAGACTCGTTCCGGGCCACTCGACTTGGGTCTTTAGATCCTCGGTAAGTGCTCCTTCTTCTGTCTGTCTTTGCTAACTTGACTTTTAGGCATACAAGATCTTTGTGTTGTTCAGGTATGTTGCCTCTACTCCTCTCTTTTTGTTTTGTTTGAGTGGATACTGCTAATTTGACGTTTAGGTATAGAAGATCGGAGTCTGTCTTGCTCAGGTATGTGTGCCTTTTCGTTTTGCTTCGTGTTTGTTCTTGTTTTGTTTTCGTTCTTGCTTTTGCTTTTGCTTTCTGCTTTTGGGTTTTGGGTTTTGGGTTCTGGCTTTTCTGGCGTTTGACTATAGAGGATGAATGTTCTGCTTTTTGCTTTTGCTTTTTGCTTTCTACTTTTGGGTTTTGGGTTCTGGCTTTTTTGGCGTTTGACTATAGAGGATGAATGTTCTGCTTTTTGCTTTTGCTTTCTGCTTTTGTTGTTGGCTTTTGGCTTTTCGTTTGACTATAGAGGTTGGGATTTTGCGTTTTGTTTTGTGCTTTTGCTTTTGCTTTTGCTTTCTGCTTTCTGTTTTCTGCTTTTTGCTTTCTGTTTTCTGTTTTCTGCTTTTTGCTTTCTGTTTTCTGCTTTTTGCTTTCTTCTTTTGCGTTTTGGCTTTTGATTTTTGGGTATAGAGGAGTTCAAGTTTGTTGTAGTTAGTTTGGCCTGACTTGGCACCAGCGGGGCGTCACACCCAAGCCTCTGCCTGCTGGCTTCTGGTTGTTGGTTTCGCTTGGTTTCCCAACATCACCCTCACGGGTCCCGAATGGGCAGTAAGGCGCTATTTCAGGTCTAGATAGTTAATGAGACTTTTTGCTTTCATCATGATCACTTTCCTTTGCTTGTGATATGTACTACGCTCCTAGAAAACGCCTCTTGAATTACCTGCTTGCTACTGACCGACAAGCTTCCGACAACAACAAGGAGTGGCATGCCGTCCCATATTCGCATTCCTTAGGCATCAGGATATTAAGATGGGCAACTAGCTCTAGCCAATCGCGTGTAATACTGTATGAGGTGTCGTACATTCAAGAAGTACCCACATGGCACATGCAGCCAGTTCGGGAGCTCCCGTCCCGTCGGTGCGTTCCACACAGCTCGGCTTGCGGGAAGATCCCTGTCTTGTGTGGGGTTTCCGCCGTCCCCGGGCCCTCCTCGAGCAGCTGTGCGTACCCTGGCACTGTATTGATTGAATGTGGTCCCGATGCGGGAAGACTCCTGCACGTATGTTATTTTCCCCCTTTGAAACAACAACAGAAAAGAGGAGGTCTGATACTCCATTGCCTCTACTTGTACAAGAACTGTTGCAACGCCAATGATGCCAAAGACGGGAACGTCTGGCCTGTGGACTAGTGACCTCCAGCTCCTCCTTATACTTCTGCCTACCGGGATCCTGCTTGTGTGGTACGGATGCCGATCGCGGGGGGCTTTTTATGGTGGGGATGTTGTAGCCAGGGATCAGGACCGTAGGACGTAAGGAGGATGAAGGCAAACAGGCGACGAAGTAGGTAGGTAGTTTGTGGAACTTGCGCGTCGAGGTTCGATCGGTGAGGCCTGAGGGTATGGGTTCGGAAACTGTCGCAAAGCTCGTCGGTACTTGTTGTCGAGTTGGAGGAGGTTCTCGAGGGTCGTGCATATGCATGGAGGTACAGTAGCACTGGTCCCGGGATCCGGGTTCCACCCATCAAATGTCGGGATGGACTGGACTGGACTGGATGGACATCTGGCAGCCGGGCATGTCTCGCTTTGTTACACCATCATGGGCCCTTCTGTCGATTGCGAATGCTTAGATAACGGCGTGCTTTGGATTTGAAATGACAGGGAAAACCGTGACCGCAGGGAAACATATCAAAACCGCATACCGACCGGGGCGGCAAGTGTGCAGAGAATGCAGGGGATCGTTGGTACATCACTTCCACTGGCTCGTGCGAGAGCTTCCCTGTAGCGGCATAGCAGAACCATAGCACTTCAACCCTATGTACTCGTATTTTGTTGAAATCTGTAACCTCGGACAAAGAGATGCGAAGGCGGGGCCACGTTGTAGATCTTGATTTTCATCTGGTGTTTCCGGTTTCGGTATCGTAACATTGGGTCTTCCATTTCCATCCGATGTGTCAAGTAGGATGGACGTGTAAGTTTCTGACGTCGGTCGTTAATAGGGAGCGTAGGTCGAGGTTCAGTCCGACGACTGGTGTGGTTGGGTAGCGTTTGTAACAAGGTCGTAATGAGGTTGTGAATGTCTGTGATTGTCAAGCATTGTCGAGACTGATCGGGGACCGGGGTCTGCTGGAAAAGGGACATGGTGTATGTATGTCTCGATGCGTCAGTGTGATGTCGTGATGGTTGGTTGGTTGGTCAAACCCGGTCGGTACAGTTCGATTATCACTTGGAAGGTTCAGATACTAGCAACTTGGCCCTCGTAGAAGCTTTGCGGAATATTTGGGTTGTTTGATGCGTACCTCTCTCTACACGTACTTGACATCTCAACTTGATGGCCCGATTGGCGGAGTCAGAGTGGGGAGGTAGGGCGGTAGCAGAAATCTTGAAAGATCGTATTCGAGAACACTGAATGGAGGTTTGACAAAAAACGTCACCATGGTCAGGCACAATGGACAAAACACAAAGATAAAAGCGGCAAAAAAACCAATTGGCATGTTCAACATGATGCGCAAAAGTTCAAAAAAAGAAGACTCGCATTTCGCCGCCGGGAATTGAGCCCGACGTGGGGGTCGAACCCACAACCTTGAGATTAAGAGTCTCACGCTCTACCGATTGAGCTAGCCGGGCGAGTGCGAGTTGTTGTTGTTTGGGCGCTTCGATGTAGTACTTATCAACAACTGCAAACGCCGCGATCATGGTCTTTGAAAAGACGAAGAAATGTTCACGATGGTCGATTGTGCACAACATGGAACTGCGCAGTGGAAGAAAAGTTCGAGTGTCCATAACTTCCTTGCAGTGATGCTCGTTGTTACAATTGCATAAGGGGATGCGACAAGCCGATCCCAAGCCCTGGAAGGCGCCGTAGACGTGGCGTGCAGGGAGAGGTACCGTCCACGAATGAGCGACTGCCGATGATGCTCAAGGCATACCTCGGCTCGAGGAACGCCGCAGCGAACCATCATCAGTATCATTACATAAGGTGGCTCAAATGATGACGCCGACATCGCTGTACCGCTATCCCGGTCGCCGGATGCGTCGCTCACCTCGCACTACAAAACCGGACACCCGAGAAGCCAAATCGCGCCAAGGGCCCTCCTCAATCTTCCACTACACCACGCCAGTAACGAAACAGAAGGCATGTCAAACACGAATTATACACAGCACGAGCGAGAGCCAGCGCCGTCTTATCGCCAATCGTTCGACACGTTGGCGCACATCCCCGCAGACCCAAGCTCGTCGGAATTCAGGGCAAGCCGAATTGACAACTTTTGGATCAAGGTCTTCCCACCCACGTAAGGTTTCACCGCATCCGCATCCGCATGCCATCCATCACGGGAGTAGGTACGGGATTGAGGATTATCGAAGCGCTGCTAACACCACCCCGATGGCCCGATTCCCTCACAGGCCGAAATGTTACATTTGCCAAGACAAAACAGAAACCGCGAATCTCCTCTCAAGGCCGGGATGCCTTCACAAGATTTGCGGCAAATGTCTGATCAAGGTCTTTGAGCGAGCTGTCAACGACAAGAAGTGCATGCCGCCGAGCTTCTGCTCTCATGGTGAGGTGTCGCCCGATATGGCGCCCGGCTTGTTCAACGACGTGTTCTTGGCGCAATGGAACGAGAAGTACTTCGAGTATTTGGAGCAGACGGTATCGACATGATTGCCCAATCTAGCGCTTTGACGACAGACAAAAGATATGGAAACATTCGACAATTGGCGAGATGGGCTACCCGATCCGACTTTCTGAAAGGGCCAGGACATGGGCGATAAATTGGCAATAAACAGATGTGTCCGACTCCGGCAGAGCTCCCATCATTGAACGAAAATACCAACCGATTCTTCCAACAGCTGGTCTACGAATGGTTCTTTGGAGAGAATACGTTCATCTTTCACCAGTCCGCATCGCCATTCCTATTCAGTTGGACCAAGTCGGCGGATTTTACATGGCAATCTTGGTCACGCATCATCGCGCACCCCGGGCCGGATGATGAGCCGGGGAAGGCCCCTTTCGGGCTCCTTGGACCTCTCGGCTCCCGCGCAGCGAAATATTTGCGGAAAGTCCACCTGGTTATCGCTTCTCCGCCAACCGAAAGTGACGAAGCCGAGGCAATGGCCAAGCTCGCCGACATGGTTGACTCAACCGTCAGCCTTCTCCTACCGGAAGATCACGAGGTCGACGAAAAGGCACGACAAAATCTGGTGATTTCTTTGCACTTACACTCCTCACACCCATCACCCGAATACAGAGACAGAGGCAAATCTCATCCTTCACGGCGTTGCCACCAACTGGCCGCCCTGCAGGCTGACGTCAACCTGGCCACGGGAACCATGGAAATAGCTCTCAGGAGTGGCCATACAGTATTCAGAAAGGTAGACCAGCCATGGATGCCGTCCAACAAGTTTCACAAAGTACTCGAGCCTTTGCGAAGGTTGAGCGGGCGGGTGGACAAGTTGTGGGCATCAGGCGTGGAGATCACGCCGGATTTCCTGGAGATGGGCTTGCAAGTGGACAAGAGGAGTGCGAGGAAGAACTTGTCTGTCCCGCTTGGGCGGTCGGGATTCAAGGTTCTGACGGAAACTTCTCAGAGATAATTTGTCCTGGTTGTCCACGGTAGTCAGAGCGCGTTTCCTGCCCTCCTGCAGCCACTCCACAGCCACCACCGCCTCGCCCCTCATGCATTTTACCTCCTGCCCTCCTCCTCATGCCTACCTACCCCGCGTCAACCCCAACTGGGCTTTATACGGACCCTTTACTGGCTACCTTTTCAGTGGTCCGTTGGTGCAACTGGTGAGCACGTCCTGTTCGACCACCTATTCGACTGGTGTGGAAGATATGGGTTCAAATCCCATGCGGGCCACTTCTTTTTTCCTTTTTTTTTCTTTTGCATTTTCCTCAACCTGAACGTTTCGAGAAGGGACACTGTTGAGCTGGGGAAATAGACTGCAGAAAAATGTTGTACAAACTTGCGAGTGGGATGAAGTAGGCGAGACGGACTTGGAAACTGAAACATCGTGTACCTTAAACGAGAAGAACTAGAACACTCAACCAAGCCAGCATACCTGTAGTGTGAATCCAAAAGAACCTGCAGCGACCTCCTAACCAGCCCCAACCTAAACAGTGTCCATCATCCTCATCTCCTCAACAAAGCCTCAACCTCCCCCGTAATATCCGGCATCGGAAACCTCCTCCTCCCCCCCGCCACCGTCCCCTCCACCCACGGAAAATCCCCAAACCCCAATATGACATACAAACTCCTCGGTCCAACCTGCGTCACCGCAACCGGCACTCCTCCCCCCACGGGGAACTCCTCATCCCTCGGAAACTCCACTTCCACGGTACCTACATACTCCGCCCTCTCCCACTTTTTGTTTTTGGACCTCAACACCTGCACGCCCGACCCCCAACTCGCAACCAACAAGACAGCACCCCCGTACTTGGGCGGGAGGTAAATCGCGTCTGTATCGTTGTATAGCACTCTTGGATGGATAGGCACGGCAACGGGCCTTCCCCGGTCAGCGCGCATATCAAACCGGTAAATTTGCCCATCCCCATCGTTGCTCAGCAAGATCTCCGTCCCTGGGACGGCAGCTAGACCACCGAATCCCCTCTTTGCGAACGGCGTCCCAGGTACGATCGTCGGGAAGGGATCAGGGAGGTACCACTCCTTGATCCCTCTCCCGTGTTTATCAGCCCGCAAGATAGTTCCGGGAAACGTGCCGACCACGTAGGTGTTTCCGCGGCGATCGGTTTCCACGTCTTGGAAGCCGCCGTAGCGTTCATGGGTGATGGTGGTTAGGTTCAAAGTCCAGAAGGTGCGGTCGGTGAGAGGGTTGTATTTGATCAAAAGGTGGTCGCCGCGAAGGTCGCCGCCTTCGGTGGCCCAGGCTGCGGCGGTGTCGGTGAGGATTGTGTAGAGGCCGGAAAGGGGGTCGAAGGCGACGCCGCCTATGTGGTAGGTGCCTGTGTTGGTTACGCCGGGGTAATTTATGATCTGGGTCATCTGGTTTTTGTAGGGGTTGTAAATGGCGACGGAGCCGTTCCAGAGGGATCTAGAAGGAAGAGTGAGTCTGGGCTCGGCAGGGAGGTATGGTTTGGGAAGTTACTCACCCAAAGATGACTTGGCAGGAATGGGCGTCCCAGTCGGCGTTTTCGGGGTATAATTGGAAGTAGTCGATGGTGAAGTTACCTTTGTTGAAGGGAGGGCATTCTTTGTGTCCTCCGACTTCGTATTTACCTCTACCGTTATTCCTTGAGAGCAGAGATAGACTGGGCCATGCATGGGCTCCAAGGACACTTGCAAGGGCGAAGCCTAGGATCGAGAAGTTTCTCAGCATGATCTTTGGTCTTTTGAAAGGAATATACTGGAGGGTTTGGAGCACCTGCCGTAAAACGGGGAGAGGACGGAATTTATATGAAATCCAGGATGGACAGTGACACTCTGTGATGATGCATTATCGCCCAGCTGTGGTGCAACAATATCGAGCTTCCTACCATCTTTCGAGGCGGCGGTACCCTCTTGGGGCTTCAGCTATCGATGTATGTAGCTCACTCAGCTCATGGGAGCCTTCCGCAGTCCCCGAAGACCTCTCGTTGGAGCGATCTTCCCGTCCCGAATCCCCTGTTTGGCGGCCGCGTTCGACGCCTCTGCCCTCGACTGTAACCCCAAAGATAGGACATGACCAGAGTTCTGGGAGCATTTGAAGGGGCATAAGAGGGCGGGAGCGCAATAATCTGCAGTCAGCAAATACCAAGAGTTCCATAGGACACACTCGATGCACATCGACCTTCGACCAAGTTCGGTTCATGAGTGGGACGAACAAAACATAACTGGAGCAAGAACCGACAGCGAAACCATCCAGGCGAAGAGCTGGGCTCAATATTCAACTGGCGCAACTTTAGTCAGGCCTTGGTCTGAAAAGAACAACGAGCGAAGATGATGATTGATGAAGGAGATGTCGTCGACTTGTTGTCGAGTACAGTGTACTTGTAGCAGCGCTTGCACACGGACCCCAGACCTACCGGTTTAGGGCAGCTCTTTCAAAACGCTTGGGCCACCCGCTTTTGTCCAACGTCAAAGACACTTGTCTGATCGATGCCGTCGTCTGGGTCCACATCTGACCCACCGGCCCCATCTGTTCGCGTCTGTTCGATCACAGACACGTTCACCAGGACGCGATCACCAACGTCATCCATCGTCAAGGTACTGAAAAGCTTTGTGATTCTTTTCATCTGTTGCCGAGGACTTCGGAAATTCAAGTCAGAAAGTCATTGCGATTGCGACACCAAAACCACAACCATCACCCCAACTTGACCTGCATCTTCCCCGAATCAGCATGCCTCCCAGCAAAAAGGTCGCCGATGCGACAATCGAGACGGAGATCGCAGATGCCGTGCGCCGCATCTACCACGGTCCGCAAGAGCTAACCGTCAACGCTGTGCGCGAAGCCGTCGAAAAGAAGCTCAAACTTGGCGAAGGTTTTCTCAAAGATGGCGACTGGAAAGCAAAGAGCAAAGAGCTCGTCATGGACGCTCTCGTGAGTAGCCGACGATCCAGTTGAGGCAGTACTGAAAGACAACAGTCAATTGCTGACAGAGGAGTACCCATCGTAGGCCAAGATAGAATCCGACGAAGCTGAACCGTCCCAGGCCGCTCCAGCGAAGCCAAGCCCCAAGAAGTCGAAAAGCAACGCCAAAGCCAAAGCGCCTGCAAAGAAGCGCGCAAAGAAGGAGGCGACACCTTCCGAAGAGTCAGAGTCCGAGTTAAGCGATCCCGAGGATAGCGAAGAGGAGGGATTCGACGAGGACGAATCCGCAGAGGAACCGACCAAGGAGCGCAAGGCGACAAAGGCGACGGGCAGGAAGAGGAAGGGGTCCTCCGATGACGAGGACGAAGAGGAAGCCGAGGAGAGCGAGTCCGAACGACCTAAGAAGAGAGCGAAATCCGCCGCCAAGGCTACCAAGGGCAAACCAACCAAGAAGACCGCCGCTGCGAAGAAGGAGGTCGAAGCATCCGACGCAGAGTCTCTGCTTAGCGAAATCGACGAGGCAGGGCTAGAGGATGAGGACAAGTCAAGCGAGCTATCGGACGCCATGGATGTCGACACTCCAAAGGAGAAGAACACAAAAGACGAGGAGACAAAGGCTGAGAAGGAGACGAAACCAGCCTCAGACGACGAGAGCGAGCTTTCCGAAGTCATTGACGAGCCGCCCAAACGGATATTAAAGCCCAAGAAGGGCGCGTCTAAAGAGTCGTTGTCCGAATCCAAGCCCACCAATGCCCCACCCACGGACAAGGATGACGAAAGTTCCATGTCCGAAGTCTTCGACGAACCTCCGAAGCGCGGCGGCAAGGGGCGCGGCAAATCCAACCCCAAGGAGCCCGCCAGCACCAGCAAGGGCCGTAAATCCAAGTCCGTATCCGCCGACCTTTCTCCCGACGAGGTCCTGATCAAGCAGCTCCAGAGCCATCTACTCAAGTGCGGCATCCGCAAGATCTGGCCAATCGAACTCAAGAAGTACGGTGACGACACCAAGGCGAAGATCAGGCATCTTAAGAGCATGCTCACCGAGATCGGAATGACCGGCCGGTTCTCCGAGTCCAAGGCCAAGGAAATCAAGATGCGCAGGGAGTTGGAGGCGGAGCTGGATGCCGTGAAGGAGGGAGAGCAGAGCTGGGGACTGGGCGATGGTGGAAGGCCTAGAAGGAGGGCGGCGGCTAAGGTGAAGAGTCTGAAGCTCGAGAGTGATTCTGAGGATGATGAGGAAGATGGCGAGGCTGGGGATGGAGAGGGCAAGAAGGAAAAGAAGCAGAAGAAGAAGGCTGAAAAGGAGGGTAGCGGTGAAGAGGATGGGGATGATGACGATGTGGTAGAGGAGGACGACGAAGACGAAGACGACGACGATGACGACTCAGAGGATGGGGAGCCAAAGGCAAGGGTTAGAGCCCCGGCCAAGCACAGAGCGGATTTCGCTTTCCTGGGCTCTGAGAGCGAGTCTGATTAAGTCACGGCGATTTCGACATGGGGCAGGCAAGGCACAGGGTCTTGTACCACCACCAACTTATCATGATCATGTTTTGAGCGTGTACGATTCGGCGAGGTGTTTTATACCCTTTTGGTTTTGTATGATTATCGAAGGTACGCAATGGGCGGACGATAATATGGCACAAGGGAGACAGCAGACAGGTTCAGTTTCGGGATTACTTTGTGGCGTTCATTCTCTGAGCTATCAGGCTGAAGACTGCGACGGAGCTTAGGAACAGGACGGCGTTGTAGAACTAATATCATGTCAGGGTCATCTTATGATTGAGGCAGCAGCAGTATCGGAATGTGACGTACTGCTTTTCTGGACACGTCTCTTTCTTCACTGTCCGTCCTGGCCTCGATGAAGAGGCGACGCAAGTTGGGAAAGTTGGCCTGTTGTAGTTCAAGGCTCTCAGATTTAGCAACATGCTTGGGGGATCTCGGGAACGAGGATGAGTCTTGTGGAGCATTACCATTGTCTCGCCTCTGCCGTCTGACACTAGAGACGTCGATGCTGGCGATAGGTTGTAGTTGCAAAATATGAGAGGATGTTTAAATTCCTAGTATATAGGGAGAACGTGTATGAGCTGCACCGTCGCCGAATAGTCGCTGCTCTAGTGTACCGGGAGTGGATGGTCGTTGTAAGTTCCCGCCGTCGTCACGACCATCATCATCATCGTCGCCAAGTGCCAAGCCACAGCTTCCAGAATGCCCAAAGACGGCGATGTGGCTGAAGCTCTCCTTTCCGGCGGGGCAGCAAGGACCCTGTGAGTGGGGCAACACAAGGCTCATTGCCAAGACGCTCTGGCCTGTCGCTGTAGTGACTTGGAGGACACCACAGTTGACCACAGTGGCCGCCATTCAGCGCATAACACTGGACATCTGCCCGTCCACATCATCGACGGGAACTCGTGATCCATCCCCGACACCAGCGACGACCTAGCGACCCGATCCAAGGCTGGACCACGCCCTCGACAGCAGCAGCCTTATACCCGACCAGGTTGCACTTTTGTTTCCCGGGTTCACGAATACCGAGTACCTCTGCGATCGACACCCAAAAAATCCGTGTATGCGCCATTCCACGACCACCCGTTAAGGCGCCCTCTCCTTTGTCGAAGCTCGAGGTTTCACCGCCCGATCTCGACCTCGCCATCTCTTCCACCACGCCCTTTCTCCCCGAGTGCGCAGAACAACAACGCCTTCGCAATGTCAGCTATGAACCGCATTAGGGGTGCGTTTGCGCCCCCGCGCAAGGGCGAGACCTTCGAGCTGCGAGCCGGCCTTGTGTCCCAATATGCCTACGAGCGCAAGGAAGCCATCCAGAAGACCATCATGGCCATGACCCTGGGCAAGGATGTGTCGGCACTCTTCCCGGATGTCCTCAAGAATATTGCGACCTCAGACCTTGACCAGAAGAAGCTGGTGTATCTCTACTTGATGTGAGCAACAGCAGTCCCCTTCTCTCGCCACCTCACGAACGAGCGCTAACCCCTGAGTCCAGGAACTACGCCAAATCACATCCCGATCTCTGCATTCTCGCCGTCAACACATTTGTACAAGACTCGGAAGATCCGAACCCCCTCATTCGAGCGCTGGCGATTCGAACCATGGGCTGCATTCGCGTCGACAAGATGATCGATTACATGGAGGAGCCGCTACGAAAGACGCTACGAGACGAGTCCCCCTACGTACGCAAGACCGCCGCCATCTGTGTCGCCAAACTTTTCGATCTCAATCCCACAATGTGCATCGAGAACGGTTTCCTGGAGACGCTGCAAGAGATGATTGGCGATCCCAATCCCATGGTTGTGGCCAACTCCGTCCAGGCCCTGTCCGAAATCCACGAAACCGCCCCCGAGACCAGGGCGCTTGTCCTCACGCCCGCGACGCTAAAGAAGCTGCTTATGGCGCTGAACGAGTGCACGGAATGGGGAAGGGTCACCATTCTCACAACACTGGCCGAGTACACGGCCCACGACGCCAAGGAGTCGGAGCACATTTGTGAAAGAGTAGCGCCCCAGTTTCAGCACGTCAACCCCAGCGTGGTTTTGGCCGCTGTCAAGGTCGTCTTCACCCACATGAAGGCTCTCAGCCCCAAGATTGTGAGCGCCTACCTGAAGAAGATGGCTCCTCCTCTGGTAACGCTTATCGCCTCTGCCCCTGAGGTGCAGTACGTCGCTCTACGGAACATCGACCTTTTGTTGCAAGCCAATCCCGATATTCTTAGCAAGGAGTTGAGGGTATTCTTCTGCAAGTACAACGACCCCCCGTACGTCAAGCTCCAAAAGCTTGAAATCATGGTCAGGATAGCAAACGACAAGAACTTCGATCAACTACTCTCCGAGCTCAAGGAGTACGCCCTTGAAGTCGACATGGACTTCGTCAGGAGAGCTGTCAAGGCCATTGGTCAGGTCGCCATTAAGATTGAGGCCGCTAGCGAGAAGTGCGTCAACGCGTTGCTTGACCTCATCTCTACCAAGGTCAACTATGTTGTACAAGAGGTCATTGTCGTCATCAAGGATATCCTCCGCAAGTATCCCGGATACGAAGGTGTCATTCCGACTCTGTGCCAGTATATCGACGAGTTGGATGAGCCCAATGCCAGGGGTGCCTTGATCTGGATTGTTGGAGAGTATGCCGAGAAAATCAACAACGCCGATGAGATTCTGGAGGGCTTTGTGGAAGGTTTCCTGGAAGAGTTCACGCAGACGCAACTGCAGATTCTTACCGCTGTGGTCAAGTTGTTCCTGAAGAAGCCCAGCAACACCCAAGGCCTCGTACAGAAGGTCCTTCAGCAAGCCACGGCAGACAACGACAACCCTGATATCAGAGATCGTGCTTATATCTATTGGCGTCTCCTCTCTGGCGATCTCGATGTTGCCAAGGTTTGTCCCCAATCCGTACCCCTGAGTGTGTAAACAGCGACTAACCTGCGTTCACAGAGCATCATTCTCTCCCAAAAGCCCGCCATCACGACAACAGTAACATCCCTCCCTCCCGTCCTTCTCGAACAGCTCCTTTCCGAGCTTTCCACTCTCGCCTCCGTCTACCACAAGCCTCCCGAGTCGTTCGTCGGCAAGGGCCGCTTCGGCGCCGACGAGATCCAGCGCGCCGCCATCCAAGAGCAACGCCAAAACGCCGCCGAGAACCCCATTGCCGCGTCGGTCGCTGCTGCCGCCAAAGGAGGCCAGCAGAACAACATCGAAAACCTTCTCGACATCGACTTTGACGGCGGCGCCCCTGCCAGCGCAGAGCATGGCGGTGGTGTCGGCACGCCAGATCGGTTCGCCAGTCCCGCCACCGTCGGCGGTCTTCCTGGTGCGCCACCGCAACCCAGCGGCGGCATGGCGGATATCATGGGGCTTTTCGATGCACCACCGCCCATGCCGGCGCCGGCTGCTGCTCCGGCGCCGGCTGCGGCAGGCGGGATGGGTGACATGATGAGCTCGTTTGCGGGCATGGATCTTAGTGGGACGAGTGCGCCGCCGCCGCCCGGTCAGCAGCTGGGGCATACGCCTAGCCAACCTCCCAAGAGTGGTGGGGGTAGCGAGGATTTGCTTGGGTTGTTCTGATTTACTTGTAAGGGGGTCAGGCTGGAAGAAGGAAGTCATGATTGGACGAGTATGGTGTTAACTGTAATAGCATGGTGGTGTTGTTGGTGATGAGGGAATGGGCTAAAAGCGAGGGAAATGCCAGCGCCTTGTTTGCCAGTTTTTTGTCCAAGTCTTGTGTGATGAGCTGATTTATTAATAGATATGATACATTGGCTTCTTCGCCGCCTTACTGAGCTGGCACTGTACTGCGCGTTCCGGTTTCCCTTATGTGCAATTTCAGTGCTATAAACCTTATCCCTTTGACTTTCACGTACTATTTACGTCGTCGGATCCGGTTCCCGTTAGACCAAAGCCGTAATACCAACAGGATCGAAAGCTACCTCTACCATTGTTCAGCAGAACTGCAACGGCCCAAGATGGAGATAAGTCGAGCCTTCGCTAGTTGGACCAGGTCAGTCACCATAGTGCTTACTATCTTCATCGAACCTTGCTGACAACATTGACCGGGACGCACCCTTTTATGTACCTGACGACGTTCAAGAAGGACAGTTTGACGGCCGATACGATGATGTAGCTGGCGAGGAGTTCCTAAATCATAACCAGCACGACAGCGACCCGCAGTGACAGCCCTTCATCACTGTCTCTTCCTTGGTAAGCATTACCACTAGAGTGCCGTTCTCCGCTCCAGCAGGCTCCGCGTCCATGTGATTGTGCGCTACTACCCGGACTTTCTCGACGCTCTCCATCGTTCGCAAAAGCTGCACCCGCCTGGTCCTCCATTGGATGCACTCGGCCTCCCACGCCTTGATATCCCCCACAGATCGGAGTCGGGACTCAACTTGGATGTCGTGGGCACGGGTTAGGAAGCCGAGACTGGGACCCTGGTAGGTGATTCAACGCAAGTAAATCGCTGAACAAGAGAATACCGGCATTGATGTATCCAGAAAGACACACAATAAGCGTGCAAAAGCCAGTATTATACGACTATGAAGGAGTGTCTGTCGGGTGTATACCACGTACAGAGAAAAGGTATCGTAACGGCTGTTAAACAGCAGAGGCATTCATAGAGACATCATTCCAACCTCCTTTCAACAAGGTCCGCTGGCTCAATGGCAGAGCGTCTGACTACGAATCAGGAGGTTCCAGGTTCGACCCCTGGGTGGATCGAGTTATTATTCTTTTTGCGGTTTTTTTTTTTTTGATATTTTTGTGTTTCCCTCATTTGAGTTCATGCAAATGTGCAATCTCGAGCAGCAGAATTTTCTCCATTTTTTTCGTTTCGTTTTGGTGGGGCCGTCGCCCCCACGACCAGTCGACCACTGAACCAGGAAGTACCTACCCTGAAGATAACAGGCGCTCTCAAGCGAGTCCGGGGAAGTTCAGAAGGACCAATCAGTGGCTTTAGCAGGAACCGCGCTAGACCACATAGGGCGCTTGTTAATCTTAACCTTAATGCCACCACTTATTGTCAGGGTCGCTTTCCGTCAGGAACGGGCCAGGAACAAGCAAGACAAGCCAGGAACAGGCGGCCTCAAGCAAGTTGAATGGTCCCTTTCCCATTCCCGGCCGTCAGTGGCCTTTCCCTTTCCTTTTTCCTTTTCTTCTTCCTCCATCTTCTGCAGAACTCGGGATTCCCATGTCCATCGCCGGCATCATCTGAGTCGGTGTCGCAGAACCCGCCGTGACGGCGGTTCGCCCCTCTTGTTTAGTTATTCCATCACTTATACGGTTCTGTCCGACCCGAGGCCACTCATTTACTTGTCGATTGATTCGTTGGCAATCCCATCATGACCGAATCCCATTCATTCGCAATGTGCACAACACGACTTGTGACGCAGTCCAATCTCTGGATATCTCGCTTGTCCTTCCTCGCCCTCCTCGTTCTCTACTGCGCCACCGCAACCCATGCTGCCACGACCACAGTCTGGGCCACCCCTCACGACAGCTACTCCTCCTCGATCGGCGTCCTCGGTTGCAAAGTCGACACGGACCGCATCGCCTACTGGCCCGGCTCGGTCGACTGCAACAACCTTTGCGTCTCCCTCTCGTACGGCGACCGTAAGGTCAAGCTCCTGCGCATCGACCAATCCCAGGGCGCTCACGACATCAGCTACGATGCCTGGAACTATCTTGTCACGGGCCACGGGGCCAACGATCGGCCGGCCGTCGGCGGGCCCATCGAAATGCAGACGGAGGAGTTGGACGCTTCCGAGTGCAAGGACTTGATCCACACAAAGGGACACAAGCTTCCGCTGTCGGCGGCCAACAGCATGAACTTCTTGGCGAGCTGCCTCGATCACAAGAATGGCAGCTGGGTGGGCGAGAACCACGTTCTTTACAACATTCTCGACTCGATTTGCACCTGGGGATACGACGAGCCGTGCGAGCTGGACTGGCCGAGTGCGAACCAGGCTCAGTGCAAGCATGCTTTGGGCACGCCGAATACGCTGAAAGACAACCCGGTTTACGATATCAAGTATCCTTCGGGCAATAAGGTTATTGCGGGGTCGGGAGAGGTGGTGAAAACGGGCGGGACTCCTTGGGGCGATGTGGGCGGCACTGGGGAGGAGAATGCTGCTGCTCGAGGTCTGGTTGCGGGCAGTTCAGCGACGCTTTTGATTGTTTGGATCATGACTCTGATGAGCTACGGGGTTTTATGTTGGGTATGATGATGCTTCTTTTCGCACAGAGTTGGATAGTTGGCGGGTTTTGTTTGCTTCGATTCTTGAGATACCCCGTTTTAGCACGTTTTGGAATGGATTTTTCTTCTGGGTTGAGCTGACTCCGGAGTCTTTGTAACTGAACATCTGCTCGGTCACAAATCAGCGGGCACTGGGATGACACCTTCCACCGGCGGCACCGTGACAACCACCGTTTCGCTCATTTGCCCTCCTCGGTACGCATACGTAAACGTCCAACCGGACGCCGCAGCCCCATGATTCCCATCCTTATCCACCACCACAATTCCACTTTGCACACTGGGATATTTCCTCACCATCCTTCTTACCACATCTTCAGCCGCCTCTGTCGGGGTCATGCCCCTTCTCAAGCTTTCTACAGCTTGATAGCAAGGTAGAAAGCGCATCATGATATCCCCATCCCCCGTCGCACCGCAACCACCCACCTCTCCATCAACATACGCACCGCTACCAACAATCGGTCCATCACCCACCCTCCCCGGAACCTTATGCGATGCACCGTTCGTAGACGACCCAGCCGCCGTCCTCCCATCCTTCCCAATCGCAATCATAGAGATAGTGTCATGCCCGCCCCTCTCCTCCCCGGATTGCATCGACTCCCCAAGACCCCCATCAACCCGCAACTCCTTCTCCGGGACCGGCACAAACGGTCCACACCCTCCTCCTCCTTCCCCAGAATCCACAACAACATTCCTCCTATACGAACCCGTCTTACACCCTTCCCTCCTCCACTCCTCACAAACCCCCTTCGACTCCCCCGTCCCCAAATCTTCTTCCGCAAACCCATTCTCCCTCGCAAACTCCGTCGCCTGATCGCCCGTCAGCAGCGAGTGTCTTGTATACAGCAACACCCGCTTCGCAACGGCGATCGCGTCCCGCACCCGCCGCAGATTGGCTACGGCGCCCGAGTCGAGCGTGTCGCCGTCCATTATCAGCGCGTCTAGCGTTGTTTCGCAGCTTTCGTCGGGTGACCCGCCATAGCCGACGGTGCCGTCACATTGGAGACGCTCGCAGGTGGAGCAGCCGGTTACGATGGCGTTGAGAGCGTGGAGACGTGGGTTGGAGTCGGAGGGGGGTGGGGAGGTGAGGTAGGAAAAGGCGGAGTCGGTGGCGGAGGTGAAGATGCCGCCCCAGGTGTTGATGATGAAGGGGAGGCCGGGGGTGTTGTGCCAGTCCAGGTCGGGCTTGGGGGTGGTGTTAAAGTTGGGGTTGGAAGAGGTTAAGGGGTGCTGGGACTTATGAGAGGCGAGGGTCGGAGTGGCTGTTGTGAAGAGAGCGAGGAAGGAAAGGATGGTCGTGAGGGGGGCGCGGTTTGGTGGAGGGGTCATGATTGATGCGGGGATGACCGCGAGCAAAAGTGAAATGACTTAAAAGGAAGTGAGGTTTGAACACTCGGTGAAAAGGAGTGGATAACCTTGCTTTGTGGTCTTCAGACCTCGTTGAGATGCAGCTGAAATGTGCCAAGTGAAAGTGAGAAAGTGGTGAGAAAGTCAGAAGCGGGGGAGGTCGGGAATCTTTTCCCTTCCTGGATCATGGGGGTCGGAAGACGGTAGCAGAAACACACTTCCAACCCTAACCCTTCGCCTCCATCCACCTCACCTCAGGGGTTTGTTTACTTGCGAGTGTGATCCAGAGCTCTTGGCTTCCTCTTCTTTCTGGTCTAGCATTGTGACTGTTGGTTCTACGAGTTGGTCGAGATGCAACCTTCATCCGCCATCACACAACACGTGAAGCCCGCCACTACGCACGAGGCCTACAGTATGTTACAGGGCGTCACCCGGAAGCCGGCGTACCCCTCATGTACCCCAACCTTCTCTTTGGTGGTTCGCGCCTGCCATTCTGATCGAATTTTCATAATAAAAGGGAAGGAACGGCTGTCCCCATCGTGGCCTTGCCCTATTCCACAGAATGTGGCGAGCGACAGACCAAAATACTCGATACAGAATGTTGTCGTCAAAGGACCCGGCAGAAAATGAGATCATCTCGCCCATCTCGCCAGGCGAGTCATCAGTCTACCATGTCCACGACCACTCTGTCTCTGATGATGAACCACCACCAATTCATCGATCGTACAAAACCGGGCTTCACAAGCTCATCCCCAGCCGAAACACGTACGTCAACCCATCCTCAATCCAACGCAACCCCCTTCCCTCGGCGTCAGGTCACCAACTAACACCCCATCTTTTCCAGCTACTGGGGTTCCCTAACCTACAACCTCCTCGCCTTCCTCCTCCCCGCCCTCTACCAAACCCTCTCCAAGCTCTGGATCGCCCAAATCGACTCCTCCTCCGTCGTCCTCACCGACGTCTACACCTACATCTCCACCATCGCCGAAGTTCTCAACGAAGGGCTACCGCGCATCGCGTGGCTAATCATCGGCAACTCTGCCTCTTACTCCCTCTCTACCCGCTTGTCCCTCTCTTATACTATGATCATCTTCCAAACCGCCATGGGCCTGCTCATGACAGTCATCTTCATCGCTGCCGCCGAATCCTTCGCGGTGGGATTTGTCCCGCCCGAAGTCAGGGAGAAGAGTCTGAGTTATGTGCGCCTGTCGGCGGCGGTGGCGTTGACGAGTGCGGTGCAGACGGCGGTGGCAAGTTGTACGAGGGCGTTGGATTGGCCGGATGTGCCGCTGGTGGTGAGCTCGGTTGGGTTTGTGGTGAATATTGTGTTGGATATGCTGTTTTTGTCGTGGTTCCATGTGGGCTGGATCGGGTACAAGCCGACTGTGTTGGCGCAGGCGGGGATCAGGTTGGCGTGTGATGTGGCGGCTGCTGGGGTGGGATTGGGGTATTTTGTTTCGGTGGCGAGGAGGAAGGTGAGGGAAGAGAGTCAAAGGCAACGGGGGGAACATGAGCGTGTGGATGATGAAGGGATGGGGAGGGTTAGGTGGTGGTGGACGGCCGGGTTTTGGATGATGGCTAGAGAGGCGGTTTATACGTTTGCGGAGTCGGCGGTGAGGAATGCGATTTACTTGTGGTTGGTGAATAGGATCATTGGACTGGGAGCCGACTATGCGACGGCGTGGGGAGTGTTTAACACGATTAGGTGGGGACTGGTGATGGTTCCGGTTCAGGCATTGGAGACGTCGGCGTTGACGTTCGTTGGACATCAGTGGGGAGTCTGGAAGAAAGACAAGGAGGGGGTGTCCAAGCCTGCTGCGAGTTGGGGGGAAATCAAGAGTGAGGACCCGTCACACCCTGTGGACTGAACCCCTTGCTAACTTGTTGGACTGTATAGGGATCAGTCGTCCGGCTATTAACTCAGCCCTTGTATCTCTGGCCGTTGAGATTCCTATCTGCATCTTCCTCTCCTTGTGGGGGATGAAGGAGTTTGCGTTCTACATCTCCAACTCGGAGCGGGTCGCGGACATTACCAAGAAGATGTGGCAGGTGAGTGTAGCATGGGACTCCTTTTCTCTGAGAAAGAGATACCGAGTACTGACTGAAGTTTGACTCTGACAGAACATCGACTGGTGCTACATCTTCTACGCCCTCAACTATCAGCTATCGTCCATCCTTCTGGCCACCGTTCCAAGGTGGTTCCTTTACCAGTCACTGTGGTCGAACTTACTCTGGTCTTTGCCATGGGCCATAGTTGTCACTGTCATGAAGTTCGAGGAAGAACAAGCTTGGACGTTCTACTCCGTCATATTTGGCGGGGCGAATGTCTTTTCTTCCATCGTCGTGGCTATCGTGTTGGGGGCTTGGGTATGGAGACTACACAACGGGATGATTCGAGTATAACTATGGGCACATCCGAAGCTCGTAGTTGTATTGAGAATATGAAGCCATCGCCGGCACAGAGGTGTGTAGACTGTGTTGCGTCATCCTCATGCCAGCGAAAAAGATGGTTATCTCTGATTGAACAATGTTCAACGCTTTCCTGACAGCATTAACGTCATACAGTCTTGCTTGCTCGTCCTCAACAACTGACCCTCCCCTTTTCTATAGTCCGTCGCCGGCGCCCAAGCTGATCTTCATTCGCTGTGAACGACATCAATACTCGCCAAAGATCTCTTCATAGCTCCAACAGTGCGCGCCAGGGATATCTTTGTAGCTCAAGTTGTCCCCCTCCGATCTTAGCCACAGTGTCGTATCTTGAATGAAAATTTGCTCTTGTCTCGCTTCAGGACTTCGCTCCCGGCCTGCTGCCCTCAGCACCCTGAGTCTCTCCTTTGCCGCTCCCAAGCCGAAATCGTTTAGGACGCCTGCATCGAGATCGACCATGATCTCTCCGCCGTAAGAAAGCGGAGGACGAGCGTGCCCTCTGAACCATTTCACCAGCGTACGCGCAAATACTCTGTCCCTGCCTCCTCCCATCTCCGGCCCCCATGTATCCGTATTGACGTCGTACCCAAGATCTTCGAAGAACTCTGGCATATACCTGTAGACAGCCTTGAGCCATGCTTTTTCATCTTCCGACAGTTTATTCCTCTTTACTCGGTTATATAACCACGTTTTGCCCTCATAACCTCCCGGCGAAGTAACGGTAACGTAGCCAGTGTAGTTACCCCTATCCGCGTCGCAATCAACGCCAAATGCAATGCTCGAAAGGGTGACCCATTTCACGGATTCTGCTGCCCCCGCAGAGTTTGTGTCGTATGCAACTTTCTCGTCTCCTTTCACACCCTCCACTTCAGTCTTGGCCTCTGGATACGGCTCCGGCTTTGGCTCCGGCTTTGGCTCCGGCTTTGGCTCCGGCTTTGGCTCCGGCTTTGGCTCTGGCACTGCCTCTTCCTCCGGCTCTGCCTCTTCCTTTGCCTCTGCTTCTGCCATGGACTCTGCCTCTGCCTTGGTTTCTTCCCACTCCATGGCCTCTACCTCTGCCTTGGCCTCTTCCTCTGCCTTGGCCTCTTCCTCTGCCTTGGCCTCTTCCTCTGCCTTGGCCTCTTCATTCATCGTCATGCGAACGGAATCCGGTGTTTGAGTATTGTCTTCCCCTTCACGGCAGACCCCCGAGTGATCTACCGCCCAAGAAACCGAAGGAGTGCTCGTGTCGACCGGTGTCGTGTCGGAGTTGACAACGCTCGCCGTGGCCGCTGGCGTCACGCTTGAAAGAGAAGGACTGGTGCTCGTGGAAACCGGTGTCATGTCGGAGTTGTTAATACTGTCGCTCACCGTTGCCGCCGGCGTCACACCTTGCAGTTCATCAATGAGCATATCCAGCGATCTCAGCTGACTGATGAGTCCCGCCCTTTGATCCATGAGCCTTTTCACCAGCTCCGAGTTTTTGATCCTTGGTCCAGTACCAGTAGTGGCTGTGGTATTTGCCGCCATACAAGCACACGAGTCGTCGTCGCCGGTTTCCTTCCTCCTTTGCCATTTCTCTCTCTGGTTGTCAGGTCAAGTGAGCGGGATCATGTCGCCGCTGTACGTGAAGTGTATCTTCGGTGATGATCCATTGCCATCGGTGTATGTCGGGAAAGATGTAGGCGCCAGTGCATAGCCCGTAGGTGGGCGACCCAGGTCCAGGTCGAGTAGGCAAAGTGAGCTGTTACTATTTGGAAGTACGTAAGCGCAGACGTTCGCGTTGTCGTCTCGAAGACCTGGTTCATTCGATTTCGACCTCTGTTTGTGTTGGTGTTGAAAGACCCCCCGCTTGTAAGGATCGTCCTCGCTCGGCAACGTCCACAGCTCCTCGCGCCCCAGAGTTTTGTCATGCCTAGAGACCACGTTGCAAACCGCTTTGGGAACATGGAGAACGTCTTGAA
Source organism: Neurospora sp. CHS-2018c (assembly GCA_009806235.1). Lineage (NCBI taxonomy): Eukaryota > Fungi > Ascomycota > Sordariomycetes > Sordariales > Sordariaceae > Neurospora > Neurospora sp. CHS-2018c. The sequence goes on along the minus strand of RAPC01000085.1, from coordinate 440,788 downwards.
GCGTGACTTCTGCACCATGTGTCGGATTGTCGTCGAAAGAGTTGCTGCACTTGGTCTTGACAGGGAGGGTGACGCTGCCGATACCGAACACTTCCATGAGGACACCCTTGTGGTCTAGAACGCAGGAGTCAAAGGGCGTGTAGGTTGTGAACCATTCACGGTCTTTTGCGACGCTGTGTTCGGAATTAGCCCACGTTCGTTCAAAATTGGGTTGTAGGCACGTAAAAGCGCTCCTCGGATGATCGGTCTTCAGCTGGCAAAAAATATTTTTTTGCAACGAGGCCTTCCAGTACCACTCCAACTGCCTCTATTGCCATTGTCATCGATGAAACTTACGAGAAGTTGCACTCGTAAGACACCAACCAATCTGAGCACAGGCGCTTCGAATGCATCTTGTCCTCCATCTTCCACTCTCCCTTTCCTCTTCCCTTGCCGTTCTCGTCCCTATTCCCAGACCGGGAGCTAGAGCCAGACGAGGCCTCAGCCGCTGAGGTGGAACTCATCGCAAATGTATTCCGAGCTCCTAATAGCAGCAAGGTTGACCTCGTTGGTGAAGTTGTGCAAAAGTTCCTAAACAAGGAACTAGTGTTCGGGAAGGCAGCAAGCTGCCTTCTCTTCCCAGGGCGATGAAAGGCTGGATCCTGGGTTGTGGCCCGTGTAGATGCTGGATACTGGGTTGCACCGTAGCTAAAAGGTAGGGAGAAACCTTTGCCTTAAAATCGAGGTGGAAATAGTATAGATGAAAGTACAATCGGGAAATAGGGAATTAAAGGGATTGAATGTCCTTGGAGGTGCAAATGGAGGTGCAAAGGGAGGTGCCAATGGAAGAAGCACTAACAGAAATGGACGAATATCTGTTAGGTCTAACAATTCTTTTGCGGGCGAAAGTGCATTTATGAGCCGTGGGTTATGATTTGGTTAGTGCGTGAGGGGTTTTATACAGGGACCGCCCGCGAAAGGCACTAACACACTATCCGCAAGTTTTAGCGTGCCAGCTACTGTAAGTATATAGAGATATACATAGATATAGTTATCTCTGGGGACAAGCGGGGCCCGCCCTGCATGGATCATGATTACCATCCATTCTTCATACTTCTTGGAAAGCGGGCGCTCGTAACCGCAAGAACATACTACTGTGATACAAGAAAGAACATTGTGAAGTTCAAGTAGGAAAAAGCCTGGACATTTTTGATATTACTCTGCCGTATGTGGCGGGGCCAATGTCATTTCCTTCATCGTCGGGCCTATCGTGCTGGGAGCTTAAGGTAGGTATGGAGACTTTCACAACGGGATGATTAGAGTGTGAACCGTAACTATAAACCAGCAGGAGAGGCTGGAGGTTTTGGGAAATGGGGATGGAATGTCCATGGAATCGGAAATGCTCTATCTTACCTCGTAGATACGATTATGATGTTCAACTGTGCCTAAAAACCTGGAAAGCAGGAACCAAGACCTCGGTTTTGGGCCCTGCCTCACTTCGTGTCCGCCTTGGGTTCTTCCTTCGCCTTTGCCTTCGCCTCTGCCTCTTTTTTCATCATCCGACGGACGAACGACCTTCCAGTCTCTCGGTGCTCTTTGTCATAGATCGTCAATCCCGAGTCTCTGAGAAGATGATATTCGCTTTTGTAGTTGTCCTTGATCCATCGGTTCTCCTCCGAGGTATATGGACTTTGTGTGTCCTCGTCCCCTTCGGTGTAGACTGGTCCGTCGTCAAAGATCAACTTCTTCGCCATGTTGGGTTGTCCTGTATTGCAGCGGTGTTGACGTTTGTTGTTGGTGTGTGCCGGCCGTTGCTGAAGTTCTGTAGAGGATGAAAAAGGAAAGGTCGTAGGCGAGCGGGGAGCAGTAAGCATTTATCAGTTCCCGAGTTCAAGCCAGCGTGGCACACAAGGCAAGCAATAGCAAGGCAAGTCAAGTAAGGGTATATTTGACGCACGTCAAGCCAAGTAAAGTGGTTTGCTTGCCTTTGTTTACTTGCATATGTGCATGACCTCCTTTTTCCCTCCTCGGGCATACCAATCCGGTACGTGCACCGTACGTTTTGGTGCATGAATACGGGTGAAATTACAGGCGCCAATCGTCGTATCGCTCCAAATTACGTCTAACTGACTGGAATTTCGTATTCTATACCAAATTGTATCATTGAGGGTACATTTCGGTAACTCATCAGTTCAGGCAAGTAAGCCAAGGCAAGTCAATTAACAGGTAGAAACAAGTCAAGTAAGGCCTCATCTTGACAACTTGAAGGCAATGCAAGTCAAGGGTCTTACTTGTCTTGACTTACCTTGTGTGCCACGCTGGTTGAAGCCGGCGCTTCGAAGATCACTCAGACCAGGACATGAAGTGATCGAGACTTCTTGGCATTGTGGATACCGGATGCCCCACAAGAATCGCGATCACCTCTCGATTAGACGCAACAAGAACGTCGGCTGATAAGAGACCGGGACTCGTAACTGTATGGAGAAACTATACAGGAAGGAACTATATACACGAGACCAAGACATAAGTTTTCAGTATTTGACAACTCGATGGGCCAACGATCTGACTGAGAGTCCCGTCACGTTCTTCCAGGTCGTCACTTGCCCGCCTACAGTTTGTTATCGTAGTACAAGCAATTGCAGTTTCGGGGCCATTGCCGCTTGTCCTCTGCAGAGGATTCTTTACAAGAGACTCTCTCAATCCTCCAGAATCCTTCTCTCCATTCCTGTCTCTCCATTCCAGTCCGCATCTACAGATTAGGAAGTGCTTTAGGCCTCGGAGTGAGGTTTCCAGTACGGGAAGTTGCAGAGCAGACCCCACTCTCTCGTTTTCGGATTCTTGATATTCCAAATCAACTATAGCGACAAGAGACGAGGATTCCAGAAGTGCATTCATCGCGTCGAGACAGTCAGTCGGGTTCGCCGCTATGTGCCTTTCTACTCAACCCGTATCGACCTCGAACATCATGAACATGGACGATGGCAGCGCCGGTAGTAGTCATGTCTCCGAGTCTCCCACTTTCCGTATATCCACTTCCCCGGCACGGGCCGCCGGGGACCGGGGTAGTTTCGGGTTTATACTGTACCAAGTCGACGAAGTTCTCCGCCATGGATATCACAAAATCTCGATACCGATGAAGCGGGAAACAGAAATAGCGACAGGTGCTAACTGGGTGCTAGTATGTAGGCCTTTGGCGACGCTGTATAATTCGGGGTTTCGGATTCTTATTTCGCATTTGGTAGTGTGTACTAACGTGCCCCTGAACCGGGAAATTCATATTCTTGTGTCTCCGCATAATGGCTGCTTCGTACTCGTACCTGCCGGATCGTCGTAGTCCATTGCCTCATTGGGCAGCGGGTATTCAGGACAATTTATGGTTTTTCTCTAGGCAAAAACCCGAATTCGAGGAAAGGGGAAAGGGTTTTCATAACGTATTTAAGATGGTGGTAGCCAGTCTTCTTCACCTTTTTCGGACGGTGTTTGGCCAGACGGTGAACCGTGAAGACTTGCCCTTACCGACTCCTCAAGATCGCCGCAACGATGGCGCTCCTAAGCTTGGGTTTCGGGAACCTGGTGGCCCTGGCTATTGCTTCGGTACGTATAGCCCGCTCTGAATTGACTGAACGATGAGCCAATCACTGATTCATAGTCCAGGTCTTCCTTTACGTATTCGGATACGCAATTTATAACCTTTACTTCCACCCTTTGGCAAAGTATCCTGGCCCGCTGTTGATGCGCGCAACACGGTTAGGTTATTGTCAACGGTTGTTGAAAGGCACATTGTCCTTTGACTTGCTGGAACTGCATAAACAGTATGGCGATGTTGTGCGTGTGGCCCCGAACGAGTTGGCCTTTGCGAACCCACAGGCTTGGAAGGACATCATGGGCCACCAGACCGGTCCCGGCGGTGACTTTGAGAAGTGGGACAAATTTTACCGCCCCGTCGAGGGCGTAACAACGGATATCGTCAACGCTGGGCGCGAGGAGCATGGCATGTTGAGACGGACGATGGCCCACGGGTTCAGCGACCGCAGTATGCGCGATCAACAACCGCTCATCAAAGGATATATCGACTTGTTGATGCGGAGGCTGAGAGAGAACTGCGACAACGGCAAGAAGGCGGTGGATCTCGCGGCCTGGTACAACTTTACCACTTTCGATGTTATTGGCGATTTGGCTTTTGGTGAAGGGTACGATCCCTCGTCCTACATTAAACAGTCAGCAACTAACGGCGAAATAGTTTCGGGTGTCTTGAAAAGTCTGAATATCACCCCTGGGTGAAGAACCTCTTCAAGATGGCTTCTGCTGGCACAATTTTCCAAGTCATGTCGCATTATCCACCTCTGACGAAGCTCATGATTGCGCTTGCCCCCAAGAGCCTCATGGAAGAGCATGAAAAGCACACCGAGAACGCCAAGGACAAGTTGCGCAGGCGTATGGAAATGGGCCAGGATCGGGCGGATCTCGTCGAAGGTTTACTGAAGCGGAAGGATGAGTGGGGGCTCACGATCGACAAGCTGCAAGCTAACAGCGCCATTCTCATCATCGGCGGATCAGAGACGACGGCGACCCTGCTGGCGGGCGCTACATTCCTGTTGGCGACAAGCCCGGTTGCTCTGGAGAAACTGACTGAGGAGATCCGAAGCTCCTTCAACTCTGAGGACGAGATCGACTATGCCAGCGTCAGCGTTCTGCCGTACCTCTTGGCCTGTTTAGATGAGGCTCTGCGCATGTACCCCCCTGTTCCGACAGGCTTGCCACGTGTGGTGCCCAAGGGGGGAGCCAGCATTGCGGGTCACTTTATTCCAGAAGATGTGAGTCGATGTCTCGTGAGAGCCCAAAGAGGTTGAGGCGGGACCAAGCTGACTATGATATGTAGAGCATTGTCGCCATTCACCAATGGGCCATGTACCACAACGACAAGCACTTCAAGGACCCGTTCACCTTCCACCCAGAACGCTGGCTCAACGACCCGGCGTTCGAGAACGACCACAAGGAAGCCTTCCAGCCGTTCCACGTTGGAGCCCGCAACTGCCTTGGCAAGAAGTGAGTCTCTTTCCTCCCGTCTCTCTGGACGTTGACATGACCACGAGATGCTGACTTTCTCTTTAGCCTGGCGTACCTCGAGATGCGCATCATCTTGGCTCGTCTGCTCTGGAACTTTGATCTGAAGATTGCCGAGGACAGTGTTGACTGGATGAAGAAGCAGAAGATCTTCAACTTTTGGGACAAGGATGCGCTTAACGTGTACCTGACACCGAGGAAGTTTTAGAGGGAAGAGGAGAGGAGATGTACATACATAGACTATAGAGAAAGGATGGGTTAGGGTTTAATATGGTTAATCACTAATAAAAAGTCGTGCTGGATCGATTGGTTGTCTTGACTCCTTGACTTGAGGTTGAAAGCTGACAAGCAGGTGGAGCTCACCCACCACGGGCTTGCTGCAGCACGGTTGCAGGGGGCTGCTCACAGCCTGAATGACGGGACCCCCTGGTCAGGTGCTTGCAGTGGTCTCCCTTGCTGCCCTGGCAGTGACTTTCTGCTCGGTGTCGTCATGCCCGAATGGATCGTTCTTGGCGTTTGGACCAAAAGGAAGTGAGGAAATTGTGAGAAGCTTCCATTTGTTGAATGCTGTGATGCGGCATCGCGGCCTTGTCATTGTGTTGGGCATTTTCCATGTAACGCTCCGGTGATAGAACGAGAGACTACCAGTTCGGCGCAATTGTGCAAATCTCGTCGTCCCGTTCGGTTTCAGTCAGTCAATGGCACACTCGGTACCGTGATGTAGGTGCGCCATTTGTGACCCCTGGAGCCTGTCAAAACGGCCAGATCGCGGTATGAGGGACATGTTGTGCAAGGCGGGACGCGATGCCGTCAAATCGGAGAGTGAAGGTGGCGGAGGGGCGGCTGCTGACAGGTCCAAGACTCCCTGTGGTGGAAGGAAAAGATATGGGACAGAAAGAGTCGGGGAGTTTGCCAATGCTGTGCCTGGAATGGGACTCAAAGAGTGGTCGACGGGAATGCAATCAAGTCAACCTCTGAGGTAATCAGACAATCCACATGAGAGACAGCAAGTGGCAGGTGATGCGATGCAGTGCGTGTTGGACAAGTCGTGTGTTTCTCTCTGTCTGGTCTTTGAACCCGAGTTTGATATGTGCCTGTATCGATGTTAGTCTGGTGGATCGCAGTGACAGGACTTCCTTCCTCGCTGGCGGGGCCTATGAACGTCTCCAATTTTTGTGTTGGTGCTCTTCAAGTTCCCTTCAAGGCTCTACCTAGGTATTCCCCTCCATCTTAAAAGCACTTGTCTTATCCCGTGACTTCTAACGAACTGAACTATGTACAAAGTGTTTGCCTTTTGAATCCAGGCTTCCCCTCTGGTAGCTTACGTCCTCGTTATCAAACAACCGACCATCCCCGTGCTCGGTTGTCTGATACATACAACTTGTCCCCCGGCCGCCGTGGTTGCGCCGGTCCACGATCCCGATCCCGATCATCATTTCTTGGAGTCCATGCTCCATCCGGGCCGTCTCTGACAACCGCCAATCAGCCCCACCTATTGGATCGTTGCATTTGCACTTGCTTGGCGTTTCCCGCTGCTTTTGACAGTGCCCCGCCTTTGCAGCTGCAACTGCTGCTAGCACCTCCCGCTTCCAAGCTCTCACAGCACTGCGCATCCGCTGGGCTCCATCGGGGCCTGGGTTGGTTGACGTACTGCATTGTTCGCTTCTTTCAGGCCGGCCATTCCAAGTTTCCAATCTTCAACATTTTGCATTTGCTAGGTACCTCGTCCCGTCTTTTTCCTATCATCTTTTCTTCCTCTCTTCCCCTCATCATACAAACTCTCCCTATATCCCATCTCTTCTGCCGCGGGTCTGCGCATTCGATCAAGGGAGCCGTCCACAAACCCACGACAGACAGACAGCCAGCCAGCCAGTCCCGTCCCGCCCTCTCCAACCTTTGGCGACGCCGTTATTTTGGAGCATCCCGCCATCCATAAATACATCATCGGTCCTCCCCGCCACGATCCATTAGGTATCGTCAACGACCACCACCACAACAACCACAACCTTCACAATGCCCGGTGTCGTCGACCAACAAACAACCGGCTCTGGCCGTTTGCTGCTCATCTCCAACCGCCTGCCCATCACCATCAAGCGCTCCGATGACGGCCAATACACTTTCTCCATGTCCTCTGGCGGCCTCGTCACTGGCTTGAGCGGCCTGGCCAAGACTACAAAGTTCCAATGGTACGGATGGCCGGGCTTGGAAGTTCCCGAGTCCGAGGCCCCCAGCATGAAGCAGCGCCTGAAGGAGGAACACGACGCCATTCCCGTATTCATTGACGATGAGCTGGCTGATCGTCATTACAACGGTTTTGCGAGTAAGTGCAGCAGTAGCAGCTTGCGTCACTCTCTGTTACCCGCTTCTTTGTCTGACATCAGTGCCCCTCCACAGACTCCATCCTCTGGCCGCTTTTTCACTATCACCCCGGTGAGATCACGTTCGACGAGTCCGCCTGGGCTGCTTACCGCGAGGTCAACCGCTTGTTCGCAAAGGAGGTTGCCAAGGATGTCCAGGACGGAGATATGGTCTGGGTCCACGATTATCACATGATGCTGCTTCCCCAAATGCTGCGCGAGGAGATCGGCAACACCAAGAAGAACGTCAAGATTGGCTTCTTCCTTCACACCCCCTTCCCCAGCAGTGAAATTTACCGCATCCTGCCTGTCCGGGAAGCGCTTCTGTTGGGTATCCTCGACTGCGACCTGATTGGCTTCCACACATACGACTATGCAAGGCACTTCCTGAGCAGTTGTTCCAGAATTCTGTAAGTCGGCACAGTCGTCAATCCCGATGCGCCTGATCCCCCAACCTTGGACTAACGTTTCAACAGTCAAACCCCGACCACCCCTAACGGCGTCGACTATAATGGCAAATTCGTCACTGTTGGTGCCTTCCCCATCGGGATCGATCCCGAGAAGTTTGTCGAAGCCCTCAAAAAGCAGAATGTCCAGCAGCGTATCGCCGCACTCACACGCAAGTTCGAAGGTGTCAAGCTGATTGTTGGTGTCGACCGTCTCGATTACATCAAGGGCGTGCCACAAAAGCTACACGCCCTCGAGGTCTTCCTTACTGAACATCCCGAATGGATCGGCAAGATTGTGCTAGTCCAGGTGGCCGTACCCAGTCGACAGGACGTCGAAGAATATCAAAACCTACGCGCCGTTGTTAACGAGCTTGTCGGCCGTATCAACGGCAAATTCGGCACCGTCGAGTTCATGCCCATCCACTTCCTTCACCAATCCGTCTCCTTCGATGAGCTCACTGCCCTCTATGCTGTCAGCGATGTCTGCTTGGTCAGCTCCACCCGTGATGGCATGAACCTCGTCTCGTACGAGTACATTGCCACGCAGCGTGAACGTCACGGTGTCATGATCCTGTCCGAGTTCACTGGCGCAGCCCAAAGCTTGAACGGAAGTCTGATCGTCAACCCTTGGAACACGGAGGAGCTTGCCAATGCGATCCACGAGGCCGTTACCATGAGCCCCGAGCAGCGCGAGGCCAACTATCGCAAGCTTGAACGCTATGTCTTCAAGTACACCAGCGCCTGGTGGGGCCAGAGCTTCGTTGCCGAGCTGAAGAGGATAAGCGCAGAGGCTGATAAGAACGCCGATGCGCAAAAAGAGCAGCATCCCATCCGCGAGGGTATTGCCAACGCGGCCAATAAGGCTATTGAAGGTGTCACAGATGCTCTGAAGTCCACCAACCTTACTGACAACCAAGAGTCGTGAGTGGGTGGCGGGTTTGGGCAGCAAGAGTTGGGGTAATAGATGATTTTTTTTTGGTTCGTCGTTTTTGTTTCTTCGCGACGAGTTGAGCAGTGTTAGCGGGAACCGAAGAGGTTGCGGTTGTTAAACGGGTAGCATTATGGGTAAACGGGAATTATGTTTTTTTGGAATGGCAACTTCTTATCGTCATTGTCGACTTGTTGTGGTGCCCGGCGAAGGGAGAATGCCTTGGAATGATAAAAAATGACCAGTGAATAGAGATAGCATGAAGCCAGGCGTTGATTTAAGAACGCGATTTCATAGCAGTCCGCGTGTGCCATGTTGATATTTAGGTGGGTGGCAGCCGCTTGAAGTGAGTGATCCATGTTCTCATCGATAACGGCAGCCCGCCATCTACCTATTTTTGAACCACCCATTGGATGGACCCGTATCCAGTTTATACCTCTAGGTGTCATCTAATTCAGGATCACCAGGACGTCAGCCAACTCTTCGGCTACACCCGCGCCATAAGGGAAGTCCAGTCTAAGACCCCTGGGAAAACGCTGCTTATCTGGTTTGGGCCGGTTTAGTTCCGCGCTGATCCGGCACCCATGGACATCTTACTATATCTCTCCCATAGGAGTTGAGTATGTGGAGGTTTTCGTTGTGTTTGGTTTGGTCATGATATCGCCAGTCCTTCGAACTGGTGTTTGTCGTCGGGTAAGGTAACCTTTAGGAGATCCTTTCAGTAATCGATGACGTCATTCCTCCTCGCACTATCACCGCACCCAAGCAATCCCTAAAGTTCGAAGGTCCAAACAAACATCCCCATCACCAAATTTCAATTCATCGCAGCAACGGCGAAAGACCTTATTCCAGCCCCACGTACTCTTGTCCCAACCTTACGCGTAAAAATCGCAAACGCAAATCACAATGCCCTCAGACCTCAAGGACAAAACCGGCGAGCCCATCCATGTGGGTGACCACGTTTTTGCTCGCTCCCGGGGCGGAAGACATGAAGGTGAAGTGGAAAAGGTCGTGACGAGCAAGGAGGAAGCTGAGAGGGAAGGGGTGAAGCATCCGCCTAAGGTGAGTTCAGGCCCGAGGGAATAGTTATCAGGGTGCTAACGGAGATGATTGATCCAGGTGCTGTTTACCGATCAGCATGGGCATCATGTGGAGCATAACCCGGAGGTGGTGCAGCATGGGGAATATGCCCCTGGGAAGTGATGATCTGATTCCAGTAGGGAAATGTATTATGAGAATGAGAGGATATTGCATTTTTGGTTATTAATTACAGTTTACGAACGACATTGGTCCTGTGAACATCACGGAGCAAGAGACTTGGTGTTGCTGGCGGACATTAACAAAGGCGGTACAGATCATTACGCGAGTCAGTTTTTGAGCAAAGGATGTGAAAGCGTTTTACATGAATTGGTCCGATGGTGTAGTTGGTTATCACGTCAGTCTAACACACTGAAGGTCCCCAGATCGAGCCTGGGTCGGATCACAACACAATTCTTTTTTTTTCATCATTCTTTTGTCGAACTATCCTTCATGTTCTTTTCTTCTTTCTTATTTGTCCCCCTTTTTCTTGCTTCCTTGCTTCTGCACAGAACGACGAAAACGCCAACAACCCGCGGTCAACCTAAGAAGGCTGAGGCAACCTCAAATGAACCGCCATCCGGTTATCAGCAACATTAATCAACTGCCCGCCCGTGAACTGACCGGTGGTGCACTCATCCATGATCTTGCCCGCCGTCTGCGCCACCGCCTGGCAGGTTGTCGACACGTAGGAGACGGGTCCCGCGACGCCCACTACCTGCGCGCGGCCGCTGGTCCAGAAGAAGGACACGGCGTTGGCGACGCAGGCTTGGGAGCCGAAGGAGGCGAGCTTGTTGATGCAGATTACTGCATCGGGGACCTGGGGAGGGGGAAGGGGGGTTAGTCGGGCGTTTGGGATGGGTTGAGTTGGGTTGGGTTGGGTCCCTGGGTTTGGTTTGGGAAGGGGAGGGAATGATGGGGTGCGGGAAAGCGATGAGGTCTTGGGATGAAAGAAAATGGAAATGAACATACATAAGCCTGATCAGCCATTCCCACACAAGATGCCGCTCTCTTTGACAGAGCCTCAGGCGAAGTGCCGTTGGTTGAGGCCGTCCACGCCTCGATCGCCTGCTCGGGAGATAAAGCTGTGTCGGGGTTGGCGATGATGGAGTCGACCCATTTCTCGAAGGAGAAGATTTCAGCGGGCTCACGGGCCTCGACGAGGGCGTCTGACACGGTCGGAGCTGCTGCTGCGAAGGGCAGGGCGAGAGCGGCGACGCCGGCGAGAGTGAGGAAGCGGTAGTTGACCATTGTGAGAGTGGTAATAGAGATTTGACTGGGCCGGTGTGAAAAGGGGTGGAAGAGGTGAGTGATGGCTGGCTGGCTGGCTGGGTTATTCTGTTTTGGCTGAGGATATCAAGACATCTTTATACACCTTTCACGACGTTTGAGTGTTCAACATTCAGCTGTTGTCTGGTGCAACCACGGGTATGAAGTTGCCGTCTTCCATGGAGTCCGACATCATTTGCTGAGCCGCATAGGGAGTCTCAGATGAACTCCACTGCAATATCGACGATGGTACCTACGATGGTCGAAGGATGCGGCTAAACTATCGCTTATAGTGTAAGCCACGCTATTAGGTAAGTGAAGGTAACGGTCTTGGTTGAGTGCACCGGTGCAAGGATTGTTTCCGAGCCTCAGCTCGGACTTCAGAGGGAATGGAACCAATGCAAGCATTGAATACTATGCCGTGGTCCGACAATTCACCTACATCAGCATACTCAAGAGGACTAGGGTCTCAGCCTTAGGAGGTAGCGGTCAAGACCATGTCACTAGGAGACTATGGTAGCATTCAATGAGGGTAACTCGGATTCATTCCCCTGAAGGCTTAGTGTCTCGGACTTCAATGGAGAAAGTCATTGTCTGTTATTGGATCCAGCACATGGAAAAGTCTTCAGAGACTTGACTGTGATGACAACATTTTTCCAGCTGTTATTCTAGTGTTTGTATCTCAAGTCGCATTAAGTGTTTTTTTTTTCGTCCCCTCTCTCTAAAGTCCATGAAGAACCATCGTGTCATAACATCATGATATCTAACCCAAGATCATTTCATCAGTCATAACTTCATAAACCGGAAACATGCCTGCCTGCATTCATGCCCCATAACATAGCTGCGCCTTCATTCATCACCATATTTCCCATCCCCCCAACCACCCTCAACCCAACCCACCCTAGTACCTCAAATCCTTCCTCAAATCCTTCCTCGGCCCATTAAGCATCCGATTAATCACCAACCCGCCCAACGCACTTCCAATCTTCCCCTTCTTATCCCCCCTCCCATCCTCATGCATCTTCCGATGATCCGTCGCGGCCCCCACCGCCGCCGCCGCCATCGCCGCCGTCAACACCCTCGATCCCTTTCTGCCCGCCCAGGGGCCGGGCTCCTTACGCACCCTGATGGCTTCGATTGCAGCGGCATCGAGCGCGGCGTCGATGCTCCGCGCCCATCGGCTTTTGGAACGTGGGTCGCGGCTGTTTTCAGTGCTCCGATGACTGCTTCGACCACGTCTGGACTCGTACCGCTCTGGGGAGTGGGAGTAGGAGCGTTGACGGTTTAGACCGGCGCGGGGTGGGTAGCGGGAGGAACGAGTACCAGTGCCACCACGGTCGCGATCGCGGTCGGGGGAGTGATGTCGTGATCGGGAGGATCGTTTCTTGTTCTTGTTGTTGTTGGTGCTGTAGTCGGTGTCGTAGTCGGAGTCGTCCCCATGCCCATCACGATAGCGGCCGGCTGACCTGGTTCGTGCATCTTTATCTTTGTTGAGGCCGAGATTGCCAAATGTGGAACTGAGTCTGTCGAGGGCGCGGCGGCTTATGGAGCGATGGCGCTTGGGAGGGGCCCTTGCTGACCGGGAGGGACGGTCGTAGTCGGAGTAGTCTGAGTAGTCGTCATCGTCGTAGTGACGCTCTTTGTTGGAGCCCCGTCCTCGTCCGCGGCGTTCTGACATCTTGGTATTTGTGTTTGGTGATGAAGACCTTGGTATTAAGTTCGGTCAGGGGTTGAAAGTTCAATTGTTGTCTTTGTCGTCAACCGGAATAACCAGCTTGTGTTGCAGTAGTGATCGATAGTGAAGGAAGAATGGGGGAACTAGTGCCAGGGGTCTTGCTTCGGTTATCAAATTCCTCGACGGGAGTTTGCTCCCTCATACCGGTAACTCGAGCTGGAATCGCCACATCATATGCAGGTTGATCGGAAACAAGTTCACCTGAACACAACGATCCACACACTCAGCCCTAACGTCATACCGAACACACCACGCTGGTACCGCAAAGACTCGGGGCATAGCTTTTCAACTTCCCTGGAAATCAGGCAGAATCTGTACACTTGAGGCACCTCTAGTATTGCATATGCTCGAATTCTCTATCAAAACCCCAACCCTAAGGCACCTAATACATAGATTCTGCCAGTTAGGCCTTGGAACCTGAAAAGCTATGCCCCGAGTCTTTGCGGTAGGTGTTACATTGGGATGTCTTGGCCAGACCCTGATCGCATGGCATTGGCTGAAACGAACCGGCACGATCATCCGACATGGAAACTTTCCACACATTTTTGAGAAGATATATAGAAAGCGATGCCCAGTCTTGGGAATATACTGTTGTTAAGAGACAGGTCTTGTTGCATCCTTGATGCTGTTCGTTTCACTGAAGTGCTTGGTGCTTGGTGCTTCACGAATAAATGAAACCACAGAGATATCCGTAGAGAGGCACACCGACTTACAAAGTGGGCGGTTGAGAATTCAAATCCCAAGAGAACAAACGCCAGATTGCCTATGAGCACGCTGCCTCAATGGGATTTCAAAAAGCGAAGTAATGGAGGCTGGGAGCTGGCGCGAAGTCAACGGCTTCGGGCCCTGAACCCCTGAACATCACCGTTAACCCTAACCCGATTGATTGGATCATGACGTCAGTGCAGCAGTTGAAGATCTCGTGTCGACCGACAGATAGGGACGATAAGACTGCCAATCAAGTCCCAACTCGACGCCAAGTTTTCCCTTGGATGCTGCCTCATAACGTCACCAACCAAGTCTCAACTCTGGACGGTCATCACTAGACTGACCACTGAACCAGAATAAGCACCACCACTTGAGCCAAAAGCAAGCCACCAAAACTGGCTGAGGCCAGGTGGGATTACTTGCATTTTATGGCCGGCAATCCATGTGGTGATGTTATCATGACGCTCCACGCTTTTCCTGACGAGGAACCTGGCATTCCAGGCACGCTTCCCCTGCCGGGCCTGCTTCTGATGACCCTGCTCGATGCTTCTATAACTTGACTCAGATTCGCCTCGTGAGATTGTTGATTCTTCATCGCCTCTTTCCATCCACACACCGATCATCTTGGGGGAAAAGGTGCTTTTCAAGCACAGCATCGGCCACTTACAGCCCTATCAGGGGACCGTGATCGACACCACTTGGTGTTTGGCCCATACAGCCCCATTGCCACTTGACAAGAGACTCAATATCTCCTCTTTCCAATCATCGGAATAGCCCCCAGACGACAAGCAATCCCACACAGTCAGAACTTAGAAAAAACACATTCCGAAATGGCCCCAACAAAAACCTTAGCCTCATTGGCCAGCCTGGTCATCCGCCAGGACCCACCCACGGCCACCGTCACCGTGGTGCAACAAGCCGACGACGACAACGGCAACGGCGGTGGAAACGACCATCTCAGCACCGGTGCCATCGTGGGCATCGTGATCGGAGTCATCGTCGGTCTCATCCTGCTTTGGTGGATCTTCAAGTCGCTGTCTCGCGACAAGAACTCGAGAATGGCACCGGCTCCGGACCGCCAAGCGTACGACCCCGACATGCCGCCCGCTGCCATGTACCGGTCTCGATCTTCCAGGTCGCGCTCGGCGCACCGCTCGCGCTCGCGCGGCCACCATCACCACCACCACAGACACTCGTCAAGGTCATCTAGGTCGAGACCGGTGGTGTATGATGATAAGATGTATGTGGCCACCCCGGTACAACCGGCGGCTGTGTACACGTACCCTGATCGCAGGAGTCGGTCGAGGTCGAGGTCGAGATACTAGGTTTCTTAATGCAGAGGTTGATCAGGGGAGAAGTGTATGATGGATGAATGATGATCGGATCGAAAACTTGGGGGCACATATGATTGCCCTGCCTTCCTGCCGAAGAAACGATCTGATGGAAAGACGATATTGATGAAGTTACGAAAAATGTGATGAACCATTGGCATACCACAGCGACGGACTGTTACAGTCACGCAACGACATGGATGATGATGGTAATGCAGCGAGGGATGAAGACGGACTGTATTCATATTCTTAGTATTACTATTTCCCTAATGTATTATAGAAACAATGATACCAAACAATGACTTACATAGGCGTATTTGATCTTCCCTCAGGATCTTCATGTCAAGCTGAGTGAGATGGGTCGTTGTCGAGGTCACCTGCCAGAGTTGAAGCGCATCTGCGAATGGCTTCCCTTTTGCTCCTTCAGTTCTTCCTCTCCGACCATTCCGGCTCTTCCTCCACAGACGGAGTCCGTTGGGCAAGTCATTGTCTCTGCGCGGCGGGATCGATGGGCAACTTAAGACCATGCGATTTCACCTAGTTTTCAGGTTATCTAGGAGGAATGAATTTGAGTCGCAAGTCCCAGATGTGCAGCGCGGATTTCTGAGATGTCATTGCTGGATTTGTGGTCGAGTTGTTCACTGTTGCGCCCGCTGTCATCGCCGGGCCCGGCCTGTTCTTTGGACCACGGTGGGTGCAGCGCACAGTGGCCCGAGCTCTTGCCTGCCGCGGATGCTGCACAACCAGTTAACGTTCCTCTCTAGCAACCATCCTGACCAATCATAATCGTCTGCTTACAGCGCCAGCGAACATCCAGCAACAGGGAGTGCACTGCATTGCCCGGTACCTGTTGTTCACTTCAACTTCGTTTGCTCAACTTCCGTCCGTCCCAGAATTTCCGAGTCGGCGGGACAACTCAACTCCAACTCGCGAACCTGATCGAACGGACTGATAATGAAGAGCTCAAGATGTTAGCAAGAACTCTACCAATCTTGTCGCTGTCCTCGACATGGTGTTGAAACTCGCACACGCTAGCGGCGTAGCCCTAACGGGAGCAACCGCGCTTACAATGATGGCCGGCGCGCTTACTCGCAGACGACCTCATGAATGGCGAAGAACACCAAGCGCTTACGGGCCCTTCCCGGACCATCACCTTGGGTCTCCAGTCGGCACGTTCTTCAATTGATCCAGTTTGAATTACTAGCTTTGAGTACAGTGTATCTCTACTCTATCGAACTCGGACACCTTCCCGAGCGCTAACTGCTGGTATCCGATCAAGTTGGCCATCAACACCCCCGGTTGGTCTGGAGATGTCGAGTAGTAGTACATATAGCGGGCTAGAGCCTCACATAGCAAGTTCATATATCCAATGTCTGTTCAGAATCCTCGAAAGCAGTTCCGCTCACTATAGCCTCCGAAATGTGCACCTTCTGTTACACCCCCTACATCGGGTGCCCCAAAGGACGACGACACTACTACCTTCAATGGTTGAAATGCAAGACAGCCATCAAGAACGGCCACAGCTACTGTCCCATCGGCGAATCCACCGAGGTTAGAGAACTCCAGAAGCTTTCTGGGAATGTTCTCGCTTGCCCGTTCCATACCCATATCGCCATTCAACAGATTGAGTTCGAGTTCCGCCAACGAGACCAAGTCCCAAGCCCGATAGACTCCTCCGAGCCTTCTTCTCCCACAACATCCAACACAACTTGTGTGACTTCTGACGACGAACCCGATATTGAGGTCAACCAAGCAAGTCAAAAGTCCTTATACCGACCTTCTAGCACCGCGGTATACCTCGACCTAAGGTTTCCCAACTCCGGTCCCATCAAGCGGCACAAGTCAGCAACACCTATGAAGACGGAGACCAGAAAAATACAACGAAGCACAGGCAGGAGCCTAGACAGCCGAAGTGAACCAAACACAGCCTTTATTTGCGTCAAGTCTGTTCCCAGCAGCAGCAGCAAGAGAGGTCCGGTCATCAGTCCAGGCCTCCCAGCTAGCCCGGCTGCCTATCGTCAAAGTCGAAGCCAACCCCAGCTACAACCACATGCCAAACCTACTTTGAAGGCACTCAAAACCGAGATTAATACGAGCAATAAAGAATTGGGGAACGCCAACAAGCTCTCAGAACCAGCCCACTACCCACCCAGTCCTCCTCCACCCGAAATCATCACAACATTACCGACTCCAGTTGACCAGGCCAGGCCATCCAACCCCGACCTCTTGACTCGCCGCCTGGGGCCCTCGACGGCACTTACCATATCCATTACCAAAGCCCCAAAGCTTGCCATTCAAAAGATCACATCTTCCAAGTCCGAGCCAGACCTGAACTCCAAATCCAAAGGTCCCGAATCAAGCAAGCCCACCACCACATCCACCACCACTCCCCACACGTTCGATTCCTTCCTCACTCCCTCCGGCACTCTCCAGTCCGACTCTCACTCTACCACCCCCAACACCACCAAGACCAGCATCAGCAGCACCACCAGCCTCCTCACCCGTCTAAAAGACGGTACGACAACAACGCTCCATCATCCCGCTCTGAGTCGTACACTCAGCGCCAGCACGAGCACCAACCGCCGCCGTCAAGCACCAGCCACAGACCCAAGGAACATCGCGCCATGGGATCAGGTGCTTTTACCGGCCTCTATCTCCAAGCCTGTCAACCTTGAAGTTGGAGATAATACCTCTACCAGAAAACCAACAAACCTAGAGGTAGATGGCACCAATTGTGCTGGTTCGGAGACAAACGCAAGCGGGGAGTGCCCCAGGACTGCAAATGTATATGCTCGAGAGGCCCATGTCCAAGATCACAGTCACCTCCATGGAAGGGCAGTAAGGGTACAAGGCCCGAGGACAGCGCCGTTACCAGCGGAGATGGATATCATAATGTCGAAATTGGAATCGGTTGGTGTTGGAGTCGGGCTTGGGATTGGGCTTGGAGTTACCAGTGCTGATGCACATGAGGTAAATTCTGTATCTGGACATAAGAGGAGTTGCTCGGCTACTTCGCTGAGGGGGAGGATGGGAATGGGATTGGGGCTGGGCTTGAAGAAGAGGGGCGAATGTTGCTGATCGGATGGCTGTGCATACTAAAAATGATTGGCGAATGAGGCTTTGCTTCCACTTGGGATGGAGGGCATTGCCTGTGTAGTGTAACTAAAAGTCTGAGGCGAATGCATGCCAGTTCAAGTAATGATCGTACTGGGTACCTTTATTTTTGTGCTACTCGACTGCTGATCCTGTGATCTAGCTCAAGCATGAACGAATGAGTATATAACGGGCAGTGTCCCAACGCTCGCTCCCTTGGCCTCTTCTCTCTTTTTCTTTGTTACCGACCCCCTCTTTTACCTTTATTTATCCCTGAGTCTCCTTCTTTCCAGCTACCTTGGCAGCATGTAAAGAGGAGCTCAGAATATCGGCGGAAGGTGACGAGGAGTTGCTGTGATGGTCGGCTAAGAGCAAAGGTCGAAAGAGAAATGAAAGTGGAAAAAGACGCATGGTGAAACGCTACTTTGGTCACCTCACCTCTCTTCAAGAACTTCGATTACCTCAATGACCTACGAACAGGGCCTTTGCTACCATTAGCCCCTTCTCGAAGCCTCCGGGCTGATCACGCGTCAATACCTACATTTCATCACACTCATTTTTTCATCGAGACGGCGGCACAAGCCTTCACCTCCCATACCGCTCCCCAGCCTGTCAACTTCAACCGCCAACTTCAAATCGAAACACATGCTACCGATAGCCAGCAAGCTGGGTGTCTTCAGCTTGGGCAACACTACAACGCTAAGAGATTCGACAACACATTTGCCGGGGATGGATGGGTTTCACTCCTGCGAAGTTTCAACAGCCAGGTATTGGGTTTCTCTTGGGGGGTCTTGGTTGCGACGGTTCGGGTCAATGTCTTTCTCACCTGAAGGATAATTTCACTCGCCACGGTTAAGTCACAAAAAGTTGCTTATCTAGACTCTGAAGGAAGCGGATGCAAATGCAATGTCTCGAAAGCATTACAGAGGTATCAGGAAGCCATTAATCCATTCATTACCCCTTTCACCAGAATAGCCATAGTAATAACAATTTCCCCCTCCCGGCATCTTTTCCCAGGGTATGTGGCTATCCTCTCCTTCCGACTTCCGATCTCTTCCACTCACCAAAAACTGTCCATAAAACGAAAATCCGACAAAAACAAACTGGGTATAACTTCCTCACCCCACTGTCCTCACCTGACACCTTTATGTCGTCACGATTCACACGCCTCATCACTCCTTAACCTTCCCCTCGGCTCCAACCCCTCCGACCCTTCAATCCTTCAACCACGCACGTCGGTGACCCGTAATTCTTCCCCCTACAACTAGCACTTAATACCCAGAGTGAGTCCCAGTCCCCTGGCTATCAACCCTCGGATCCAATTTATTCAACAAGTCACTCCTATGCGGTCCGGCCGTGTTCGGCGCCGGGCCCGGTAAATTTGCTGTCGGATTCGGATTACCGCCCAAGCCCACGTCGTGATATCCCGTCCCGGCGTGATGCCCCGAAGCAGCCGTAATATCCCCCTGTGTCAGGTGTTGATTATTATGATGCGCCCCCACCGCACCCAAACCGTGCCCAGTCCCCGCAGCGGCGACGGTAGAAGCGTTGGTAGCCACGTCTACTCCGTGATGAAATCCGTGACGGTGCGAATGATGCTGCGGAAGTGGAACGTCGCTATTCGGGCCGTTCATCCGGTTGTTGTGGTTGGGGTCGACGTGCGAGTCGAGAGTGTGGGCTAGGTGGGAGGGGTGTGTTGGGCCGTGGGTGGTACCCTCGGACACTCCATGGTGTTGCTGGTTGTAGACGTGATGGGACCCGGTAGCGGCAGAAGAAGAACCAGCGGCACGGTACCTACTTGGGCTCATGTCAATGTGTTGGTGTCGTTGGGAACTTGATTCGTGAGGACAGTGTTCGTAGGTACCCTCTGCGGCGGCCATGGCGGCGACGGGCTGATGATCCATGCTGCTGTCGACTCGGGGATCGAGCTTGTTTAGGATGTCGTGCTTGTGGAAGCCGGCTGTGGTGGGCGCTGGGCCTGAGGCAGGGTGTTCGCCGAAGGTTTGGTTGTGGTTGGCGGCGGCCGAGTGGGTGTTTGCCTGGTCAGCGCTGGCGCGACGAGTTGCTCGCTCGGTTGAGGAGAACATGTTGTATGGTAGATATAAATGATGTGAGATTATATTAGGTTGTTGTGGCGTAATGTATGGTCGTAGTTGCTAATGTCAATAGGGAAACAGGGGGAAATGGTGTGTTTGTTTGTTGATGTTGATGAGATAGATTGTCATGATATGTTTTCCCACATTGATGTTATATACCAGCTCACTTCACAAAGCCCGTTGCCAGTCGCTCTTGCATTGTTTCCCCAACATTGGACCAAAGAAGAAGGACCCTGCTGCGCCCTCCTTTTGTTTCATTCTACCTGTACCCACGTCATGTTTGGCAGTTGGCAACGTCTAAGAAGTGTGGTTCACTTTTGCCAGGAGCTGCGGTGGAGCTTGTCCGGAGAACTCGAGTCAAATTTGGGTCAGGGCGGGAGCGAATGATCTCATCCCGCTGGGTCACCTGCCCGAACAACGCCACATCTAAACGGGTAGATCGCGGGAAGGGACACCGGTAAAGGTAAATTGGAAATGACGACAGAGCACTCGCTCTTCCTTGGCTGCAATGAATGCCACTTCCGTGCGCAGGAGCACACATTGGGCGGCACTCCTCACCTACCTCGCGATTTCAAAGTGCTGATAATGGTTCACATCTCCAAAGAGTCATGAGTGGTCAACAGGTAGACAGACATATGTCTTGCTACATACCTAGCTACTGAATGAAACCATACAGCTCATTCCAATCCATCACCAAAGCCTGCAGAAAACCTCTCAAACAAAACATCAAACCGGCTTGAAACCATAAACTCCTGGGCATCACCAAGGTCTCCATCGTAATCGTGTCGTTAAGTAGGCAGCTGTCCACCTATTCATCCTTTCGTAGAAAATAGAAAAAGGGAAGTCGTCGAGAATCATGGCAAACCTTCCATTTCCAATACCGTTTAGTACGGCGAGTTGACAACGTCTTCCCTCCTCAGCCTCTGAACAGCCGGCGTCCGAGGACCACCGACTCTGTTACCCGAACCCCTCCTCGCGGCGTTGAGGAAATCACCGGCAATGCTCTCTCTTGTCGGCTTCTTGAGACGAGTATGATCAACCATGTTGACCTCGTGTGGAAGTGCGACAATAACATTCTTATCTGTACCGAACTTGAAGTCGTCGGCCTTGACATCGTCCGTATATCGCTTGATGAGATACGGTGTCTTCCTGCCGGTGAGCACCTTCTTAAGGTTCCATTCAATGATATACGGACCAGTGGCGGTAATGATGCTGGTTTCCTCAGTTCCCGTACCCGTGTTGAACTTGGCAGGCGTGAAGTTAACAGGCTTGCCAGTCTCATGGGTGAACTGGGCCACATGCTCAGGAGTCAGAGCAAGACGGCGTGGCTGAGGCTTGGAGTCGGCAGCAAAAGACTTCTCGAATCCAAGCTTGCCATCATTCTTGCCTCCCCTTTGCAGGGCATCGACCAGCAGGAGGTAGTTGCGGCACGTGGCAAGGACCCAGCGACCGTCGGCAGAAACGTCGAGACCTAGAATGGGCTCACCAAGAGCGGGAATGTGTGTCTTGGCGTTGATACCAAGACGGTCAAACAGACGAATGTCACCCTTGTTGGATGCCACGGCGATGTAACCCTTCTCGGTAGTCGCGAGGGCAGAGAAGTCGTTCTTGCTCGCGTACTGCTTGAGCTGGCTGTCGACAAGCTTGGTACCAGAAACACGAGGATCTATACGGTAGAGTGCGTTTCGGCTGATGCCCAGGAAGGTAGGTTCGTGAGTCATCTGGGCGAACTTGTTTTCGGGCGCAAAGGTAACAACGGGAATGTCGTCATGAACCTTCCACTCGTCGACAACCTTGCCGTACTCGAGATCCATGCGATACAGCTTGTTCGGGTCACCATCCTTTTGGAGGACAAGGTTCCGATCCTCATTGTGGAGCATGACCTTGGTAGGCGAGAAGAGCTCGCCTTTTGGCGTCTCGACCTTGGAGATGTTCGTGCTAAACTCGAGATGGTTACTGGGCGTATGCTTGAAGACACCAATCTTGGAGCCGCGGACAACAAACGACCGATCGTGCTTGTAACCAACAGCAATCGACTTGTTGGTGTCGGTGTCCTTGGGCTTATATTCGACATCATCATCCTCTTCGTCGGTGTCGTAGTGTTCGCTTTGGGGGCCGCCATCCTCGGCATCCTCAAACGCCTCCTCTTCTTCCTCCTCCTCCTCGGGATGCTGGTCCTCAAGTACCAGGTCGTTGAACGCATCGAGAACATAGTTCTGTTCAGTCTCCTTGATCTTGGCCCATTTCATCTCATTCTGCTGTTCCCAAAGAGCAGACGTTAAACCCTCTTGGAATCGGTCGAGGGTGGGCTGATCCTTAAAGCGCAGTAGCCACGAATAGGCTGAGCCATCGTCCGTGAACTGGTTGAAGATGAAAGAGAGATATTCGGGGTTGAAGACTGGGTTGATCTCCGAGCTAATGGGGATGCCGAGCCACTCACGGTCGGGAGTCGAGACTTGCAGCCAGTACTTCCAGTTGCCAATTTCAGAGACTGTTGCTGTAACCGAGTCGGCCTGGAGGACGAATGCTCCTGAGGGGAAATCGTAGAAGTGTAGCTCGCCTTTCTCGGCGGCCATAACCTCACGGGCCTCGGGAGGTACTGTGGCCTTGGGAGGGCTATAGTTCCTCTCTTTCTTCACAGGAGTAGACTTGGCGGGAGTAGACTTGGCGGGCGTAGAGGGGCCTGCGGCGGCCTTCTCCCGCTTGACACTAGTGTTGGCCGAGTGTAGAGACATGGCGTCGATAGAGTCGATTGACCGCGTAAGGAGGGCAGGGCTGTGGATGGGACTAGCCTGGGGGATCGGTGGCTCGTCAAAGAACTCGAATTGCTGGAGGTCCTCGTCCGTGGCCAAGGTATTGGGTTTGCGATATTTGCGCTCGTACTGGCACTGTTTGGCAGCGAGCTCGAACTGATCGACAAGCGAGGATGAGATGGTGGTGTCGCAAACAAACTCGTAGACGTCTCCCACGTCTCCGCTCAGGTCGCGCCAGGCCAGGACGTGATCACCACCTTCTCTCTGTTCGACACGGAGGTGGAGGGCCTCGTCGAGTAGGAATGTCTTTTCGTCGCGTTCGGCAGCGAGGATGTCGGCGTCGATGTCGGCGTCCTCACCTTCCTCTTCGGCGAGCAACTCGGCCTCGCCCTCTTCGTATGCTCGCTGTACGACGAGCTGGTACTGGAAGTCCTGTGCTGTGCGACGGATGCGCGCCGAGGCGTCCTTGAAGAGAAGTTCCGAATATCCCTTGGGGGAGAGGGGTCTGACGAGGTAGAGCTGGCCTTGAGGAAGCTCGACTAGCGTTTCCTGGTTGTTACCGGAACCAAACAGTAGCTTGGCCGCTGTAGGGTAAGTAAGTTAGCTGATAATCGTAACGAGGCTTTGATTCTCAGTCAAGAGTTGATGTTCGCGTGGCTGCGTGATGTGATGTGGTCAACGTTGAATGGGCGCGGCGTGCTGTGAAGACCATCGATCGTGAGGAAGGTAAGGTAGGTGTAGATTGGGCGCGTTGCTGGGGCAAGCCCAGCGTTGCTTCCTGGTGGATGCTCCCACCACTGACTGCCAGCGATCATATGCCACAACTTCAGGGTTCGTTTGAGTGGAGGGGAATCCACGATGACTTACCTCCTCTGAGGACAAACATTGCTGCCGTCGGTCGAATATGATACTTGATTAATCGTATTGGACGTGATAGGAGCTTTAGTTCTCAGCTAGCAACCGGCGTGGACGGTGCGTTATCGCTGACTGTGAAGTGTGAATGTCGAAGGGAAGGAGGGGGATGTTGAAAGGTAAAAGTAAATAAGACCCAAGAGATAGAGATGATAGCGCTCTGATCAGTGGGGACTTTGCATATTCTGGGCTTCTGGCCTTCCTTGCCTTCTGGAACGAACTTCAGGTGCAGGGCAGCAGGCAGCTTCAAGTTTGGGGAAGATGGTACCACACGGAACGTGCAAAAGCTGCGTCATAACATGGCGGGACGTGGCGGTGCATATTCTTTTGAACCAATCAATATCATGATCTTCCCCTGGAACGCCACAGACGGCCAAAGCCAAGCTGAGTCACATGCGTGCCGCCGCTCATTAAGGTATCTCACTTTCAACGACAAAGGGAGGCGTTTGACTGTTAACGCCCTAACATTCTGCAGCGTAATGATCACCAGACTCTGTTAAGGATCGTCATTCAACACCATCTACCATGAACGGCCCTTGTGCCATCTCGTCGATGCCAGGAGATTCCAATGAGCAGAAGCTGGAGAGATCTAGGCCAATGATAACAAGTCTAAAATGCTATGTGATTTCGCTCTTCATCTATCATTTCGCTCTTATCTATCATAACATAACCAAGGACAAACGCTCGAAAAGCAAGGAACAACCGAAAACCCCAGCAACACAAGAGGCGCCTGGACTCCTGTGTAAACCCCAAAGGGATAGCCTTCTTTGCATGGAAAAGGGTCGTGTGCGTTAAAGGTCCACCAGAGGCATCTCGGGCAACTCGGTAGGCCGTGTCTTGGGAACTTCACCCGCCTTCCGCACTCCTCCCCTACCAGCGCCTCTTCCTGCTCTGTCACAAGTCATCTTGAGCTGTTGGCCTGGCGCCAGGCTACCATCACGACTCTGGACACCTCCGCTCTCTACTCCTCGCATGTCGTCCACAATCAGTCTCGCCACGTTTTTGCCCATCAACGCGTTGGTCTCCATGGTCGAGATGAAGCTCTCCATACCAGAGGTGTAGTAAAGGCCGGTTCCGACAATGGGGTCCTGGAATGTTACGCGAGGCTCGGCCTTGGGATACGAGTAGAACACATGGGGATAGTACCACGAAATGGGGCTGACTTCAGCACTTGACTGGTCGTTTGGCTCGGTGACAAACGTCTCTGGGACCTTAACACCAAAGAGACGGCTGAGAAACTCGGGAGTGACCTTCTCGGGAGAAAAGATCTTGTAGGCGTACTCCTCCTTTTGGGTCTTGGGGTTCACCAGCTTACGCAACATGCTGATGCTGAAGAAGCCAGCGCTTCCCGCGCCTCCCACTCCCGAGGTCGCGTTATCGTTTTTGCCGAGTGTTGTGAGCACTGTTCCGGGGAGAGCTTTGGGATTCTCTAGACCAAAGAATCCGGGGCTGTAGCGGAAGGGCGAGGTGAAAATGGTGACATGAAGCCGCACATAAGGTATCTCATCAATGTGGGTTTCCAGCACACCATCCGCGATTTTGATGTTGCTGAATTGGTACGGATTGGCGAGGATGACATTGTCGAACTCCACTGGGTAGGCTATGTCCTCCTGGGATGATGAATGAATAGCTCGGAGGCTGTACCTGGCGGAAGTGGTGGTTTCGTTTCCGGTTTTCGCGAAGTCGATAGATGTCACCGAGGTGTTGCGCAAGATGCTGGCCCCCGAACTCTCAACCATCTTCTGGAATATTTGCCAGTTGCCACCCTGAACAGCTGTCGAGCCCGCGGGCGCCATCGCAACCATGGTATCGAGTCCATGGAGGCGGCCAATATTGGAGGCGTAGTTGACCCGGGTGCTGGCTTGAACGATGTCGTGGGCATAGGCACCATAAATCTGGAAACTGTCAGTCAAACAGTCGACCAAGACTCGTTCCGCAACTTACATCATTCGTCTTCAAGAACTCCTCGCCAGTCGCCCCCGTAACAGAGGTCAAATCAAGATCATATACGCGTTGTGTCAGAGATTTGAAGGGAAAGTACGGTTCTTCGTACATGCGCAAGAATTTGGAAACAGTCTCCTGAACGAGATCATTTGTCCGCTTAGGGGTCCGAACGCCGTACTGCCAGAAGATGTGCCAGAGCTGGGAGATCCAGCTGCTGCTCGTGTCAATCTCAAAGACAAACTTGTCGCCGTCCCAGATTCCCATTTTAGGGTCGGAGCCTACATCAGGATCCTTCTTTCGTAAGCCAAACTCCTCCACCGACTTGTTCAGGATGTAGTTCTTCTCGATGAAGATGCTGGCTCCCAGTTCAAGTCGAAGTGAGGGGTCATCATAGGGGTTGATGGTGAGAGTCCGTCCACCAATATGATCTGTCTTTTCGAAGATGGTGATGTTGACAGCGACGTTGTATTGTTCGGCATCCTTGCGCAAGTGGTAGGCGGCAGAAGACCCGGCTGCCCCAGCTCCTGTGTGGTGTGTTAGCTTCTTGTGAGTGTGAACGATGCGTATGGAAGGGGATCAAAAAATAAAATAAAATCCATGTGAATCAAGATAAAACTGGAAACTCACCGATGATGGCGACCTGTCGCACCGGTGTGTCTCTAGATTCGAGGTTGTCTCCCTCGATGGCAACGGGGATTCTGCGGGCAAGAGCTGGCGATGTAAACAGAAGCAGCGCCGCAGCGGCGGACTGCAAATCGCATGGCAGTCTCATGCTGTGTTTGGGAACGTGGCGGTACCTCTAGGTAGGTACAAAGTGGAATGTACTGCCTTCGTGACGAGTTGGTTGAAGCGAAGAAGCAAGAGCACTTGATGAACACGATGTTTTCAAAGATAGATGAAGGAAGGAAACACTTTGTCTATTTATTGTGTTAATCTGACATTGAATTCCTGACCAGTCGTTCCAAGGGAAAGACGCGGTGTAACACAAGCTGCACTTGTCGCAGCTTTATTTTGAATACAGCAGGAGCTCAGTTGGTATCAAGTAGAGAGAGCTTCCCGTCGTACTTGTAGTGAGCCGTTGCACCCTGTCGGAAAGTGGCATGAAGCCACGTTCAAGTGATATGTGAGTACGCCAATTTCCTCTGTGTTTGCTCATCGAACAAAGTACACACCTCACTATCATCTTGCCGCTATCTTTAAATACGCAGACAACAACTTGAGACGTCAGGGCAGGCCACCTGATGGTGGAAACAGCTCAGTTTGCAGTGTACGGAACGTGGTCCTAGCTTCTTGTTCCATCCCACCGCCTGCCCCCGCCCCTCCATGCCAACACGTCCAAAAATGCCAGCACTGACGGGAGCGGGACCACAAGCTGTACCTATGACAGGGGCTGCCTGCCGCATGCCACCCGCTGCCGCCTCCGCCCAAATCGTCGCCTGGACTGGAACACGACGGAAAAAAAAGTTAACGTAAGATACAGCTCCTTTACATGCCAAAGAACATCCCGCCCCGCAATCGCATCTCTCCTATACAAACAATCTCGAGATCCTCATACCACCTACCAGTTAATCCGCCATGTCTGCTGCCCAGCTTCTCAACCCCAAGGCCGAGTCCCGGGTACGAACGATCCTTCTGTCAAGCGCCCCTTGAGGCCCAAGCGGGTTGGTGGATGTGTTGTTTGCTAACTATGTCAACAGCGGCGGGGCGAAGCTCTCAAGGTCAACATCACCGCGGGTGAGGGCCTCCAAGATGTCCTCAAGTCCAACCTGGGCCCCTCGGGCACTATCAAGATGTACGCAAGCTCCGGTTGCATCTTACAGTTTTACTTTTGGCTAACAACAACTGCAATGCAGGCTTGTCGATGGCGCCGGTCAGGTACGAATTCCATAAAGGGGGTGGAAGGCGGGGATGCCATCAACACAACATACATACTGACCGCCATGCGCTGCACAACAGATCAAGTTGACAAAGGATGGCAACGTCCTCCTCCGTGAGATGCAAATACAAAACCCCACAGCTGTTATGATCGCCCGTGCTGCAACCGCCCAAGACGACATTTGCGGTGACGGCACAACGTCGGTGGTGTTGTTGGTGGGAGAGCTCCTCAAGCAGGCCGATCGTTACATCTCCGAGGGTCTTCACCCCAGGATAATCACAGATGGTTTCGAGATCGCCAAGACCGAGGCGCTCAAGGTCAGCATCCCTCGTCGCTTTTGTTTGTTCCCGTGAAACACTCCTGACACTGTCGCAGTTCCTCGATGACTTCAAGCTCCCTCGCGAGGTCGACCGCGAGCTCCTCCTCTCCGTCGCCCGTACATCGCTTGCCACCAAGCTTAGCGCCAGCCTGGCCCAGAGCTTGACCGCCGATATTGTCGATGCCGTCCTCGCTATCTACCAGCCCCCGGCCAAGCCCGACCTTCACATGATCGAGATCATGACCATGCAACACCGCATTGCCTCTGATACCCAGCTTATCCGTGGCCTCGCCCTCGACCACGGCGCCCGCCATCCCGATATGCCCAAGCGCGTCGAGAACGCATACATCCTCACCCTCAACGTCTCCCTCGAATACGAAAAGTCCGAGATCAACTCTGGCTTCTTCTACTCTAGCGCCGAGCAGAGGGACAAGCTCGTGGAGAGTGAGCGCCGCTTCGTCGACGCCAAGCTGAAGAAGATTGTCGAGCTCAAGAAGGAGGTCTGCGGCAACGATCCCACCAAGAACTTTGTTATCATCAACCAGAAGGGTATCGACCCTCTGTCTCTGGATGTGTTGGCCAAGAACGGTATCCTCGCTCTCCGGAGAGCGAAGAGGAGGAATATGGAGAGACTTCAGCTCGTCTGCGGCGGTATTGCTCAGAACAGTGTCGACGACCTTTCACCGGACATTCTCGGCTGGGCTGGTCTTGTCTACGAGCAGCAGCTTGGCGAGGAGAAGTACACTTTCATTGAGGAGGTCAAGGACCCCAAGTCCGTGACCCTCCTTATCAAGGGCCCCAATGCGCACACCATCACTCAGCTTAAGGATGCCGTCCGCGATGGTCTCCGCAGTGTCTACAACATGATTGTCGACAAGAGTGTTGTTCCTGGCGGTGGTGCTTTCCAGGTTGCCTGCGCTGCTCACCTCAAGGGTGATGCCTTCACAAAGACGGTCAAGGGCAAGGCCAAGTGGGGTGTCGAGGCTTTTGCCGACGCTCTTTTGGTTATTCCCAAGACCCTTGCCGCCAACGCTGGTCTTGACGTTCAAGATTCCCGTAAGTTATGTCCCCCCCCTACAGCTTTACACATGCTAACTTCTCCTCTTCAGTCGCTGCTCTTCAAGATGAGCACGCCGAGGGCAATGTTGTCGGTCTCGACCTTGCGACTGGCGAGCCTATGGACCCCACACTGGAGGGTGTTTATGATTCGTTCAGAGTATTGAGGAACTGCATCGCCTCCAGTGCCAGCATCGCATCTAACCTGCTGTTGTGCGACGAGCTTCTCAAGGCGAGACAGATGGGTAGGGCTAAAGGTCCTGGA
This sequence comes from Neurospora sp. CHS-2018c, assembly GCA_009806235.1. Lineage (NCBI taxonomy): Eukaryota > Fungi > Ascomycota > Sordariomycetes > Sordariales > Sordariaceae > Neurospora > Neurospora sp. CHS-2018c. The sequence goes on along the minus strand of RAPC01000085.1, from coordinate 411,577 downwards.
CCTGGCATGGACGGACCCGATTCTTAAATAATTGTGTAAATCGTCTGCATGTAACATAGGTACCTATTTAAGAACTTAATTCATGGCGATGAATGTCAAAAACTCATTTTCATGCTGTCCTTCCTGCTTGTTTCTTAACGCATACCGCTGAGCTCACTTGATAATCAACACCTCAGGGGCGGGCTGCTCTGAGCAGGGGCCACATCAACAGCCCTGGACAGGACGGGACCTGGACCACGGTCATAGCGGGGCCCGTTGAAAGATTTACCCCGCCAAAACTTGAGGGTCCCGCTGTTGCATTGGAGTTCAGTTGCCCGGGTGCCAAAAATTCCAAATTCCATGCTTGACATATTTGTGATCCACCTGATAGCTTCTATCTCTACATCTCTGAACTGAGCCTATTCCCGAACCATTTTGCAGTCCAACTTGCGACATCTAAGCCGAACGTCTATCAGCAAATATGGCTCCCTACGACGACTCCTCTGACGAGGGCGAGGATCTTGAGTTCACCGAGACCAACGTCCTTCTCGGCTATGCCGACGCCGACTCCAATGGCGAGAAGATCAGCCACCTGGGTGGCCATCCTGTATGTTTTTACCATGTCCATTCGCGATCCCCGCCCATTTCGTTTTCTAACCGAACAAAACCTTGACAGGAATGGCTCGATGAAGAATCCCCGGCCTCGGCCGCCCTCGCCAGGTGCAAGATCTGCAAGGACTACATGGTCCTCCTCCTCCAACTCAACGCCGAACTCCCCGATCGCTTTCCCGGCCACGAGCGCCGTCTCTACGTCTTTTCCTGCAGGAGGAAGAGCTGCCGCAGGAAGGAGGGCAGCATCAGAGCCGTGAGAGGCGTCAGGGTGGCAGTAGATGCACCCGCGGCCAAGGAGGACAAGAAGAAGACGACTCCCACGGTGGAGCAGGAGAAGAAGGAGATGCCCAAGGCTTCTACCCTGGGACTGGGCGAGGCTTTGTTCGGCGCGAAGCCGGCTGCTAGCGGAGGAGGAGGAGCAAAGACCAACCCCTTTGCGTCCGGCGGTGGTGGTTCCGCAGTGAACCCTTTTGCGCCCAGGGGAACTGCTGCTGTGAACCCGTTCGCGCCGAAGCAAGAGACACCAGCAGCAACAGAGACACCGAAGCCGCAGGAAGACACAACATCAGAACAGCAAAAACAACAAGAACAAGAACAAGCCGAAAAGGACCTCCCCAAAACCTTCGCCCAAACCCTCTCCCTCAACAACACCACCCAGCAGACTCAGACTCCCGCCCCGGCCCCCTCGGAGCCCTGGCCAACCGACGCCTCCGCTCTCCCTCCTCCCTACCCTGAGCGCTGGATCTGGGACGCCGACTACGAGACTCTCGACCCGACCCCCTCTCTCCCGCCTCAAAAGATCGAAACAATGGACATCGACACCGAAGGCGGTTCTTCTGGCTCAGGAGGAGGAAAAGAAGACAAGGACGTCTTCGAATCCACCATGGACGCGGTCTTCCAGCGCTTTGCCGACCGCGTCGGCCAGAACCCGGAGCAAGTGATTCGGTACGAGTTTGCTGGGCAGCCGCTTTTGTACAGCAAGAATGATGCGGTGGGCAAGCTTCTTCATGTTCCGGCGGGCGCTGGAAATGAGAAGGTCACCACTACTGCTAAGGGGAAGATCCCTAGGTGTGGAAACTGTGGTGCTGGAAGGGTGTTTGAGGTGCAGTTGACGCCGCATGCGATTGAGGAGCTGGAGTGCGAGGAGGACGCGATAGAGGGCATGGATTGGGGTACTATCATTGTGGGTGTTTGCGAGAAGGATTGTAGCCCGAGGGGAACGGACAGGGGCGTGGCTGGGTATGTGGAGGAGTGGGCGGGTGTGCAGTGGGAGGAGTTGAGTGTTAGGCGGTAAATAGGTGGGATAGACGCTCGTGAGACGAAAAGAGACGAGTCGAGCATTCCAAGGTACTATTCATGGGTATGAGAATTGGGGTTTATGATGGAAAGGGAGTGTGGTGACATATGGACGGGATGTTTGTGTGTTTGGGCAGTGAAAAGGTGTTAGGGGAGCCAAAAAGTTGCAGATAATTTCGGAGTTAATTAGACAATAAGCACCACACTAGCTCTCAAAACAAAACAATGGCCTAAAGATAACTGGCGAGAGGCGCTGAGGTCTAAAAGGGGTAAGGGCAACGATTTTATGCACACCAAGACGTGAATCAAGAAGGCTGAAACATCCAGACTTGCCAAACATAGTTCATCTGACCATAGCAAAAAAAGATACAAGGCATGAGTGGAGGAACTACCGACTGGTCATATCATCGTTTCAAATTCCGACGCCATTGACAAAGTCTACCATGTATGCTCTTCCAAACACCATAGAAACCCGCAAGACATCCATCCGCCACCGCCGCAGCCGGGAATCCCACTTCTGCCTCTTCTACGCGACGGCTGTCTGTTCCGAGACCCAAAGACAGTGTAAAGTAGCTAGCAACAGTAGTGACGGGGTAAAAACGTGCCCGCCCGATTCCGTTCTTCAACATTTGTCTGAAAACCCAAAAACGCCAGAGCTTTTTTTTGCTACCAGATGCAAGAAATTGGGGCCCAATCACACACACAGAAGGATGTAATTATACGGGTATTGACATCAGGCCCCCCGTTGTTTCTCGTCCTCTCTCTTCTTATCCGCTCCTTCTCCATGTTTCAAAAGAAAGGTCATTTCTTCAAATCTCTTCCTCCTTTCCTCCCCTTGCGCGTCGGCTTCCTCCACAGAATCTCATCACTGTCAAGTGGTGTTGACGGCTCCTAAACAGACTCCTCCCAGGCGCGCTTGATGACCCTCGTGAACATGTCGACGTTGACGTCCTCGCGGATCTCGGCCTTGCGCGCCTCGTTGTCGGCGTTCTTGGGGATCTGAACGAGATCGCCCTCGACCTTCCAGCCGCACGTCTCGGTGATGAACTGGGTGGTGGCCTCGGCGTTGTTGAGGCCGAGCCAGCTCTCGAGCACGGCGAACTGGATCTCGCGGTACGACTGGCCGACGAGCTGGGCGATGCGGACGCGGATCATGTCCTCGAAGCCGGCGATGTCGGTGGTCAGGTCGGCGTACAGGTCGTCGCTGTCGAGGGTGGCCCAGAAGCGGGCATACTCGGCGCCCTCGAGCTGGGCGTTGAGGGCACGCAGCTTGGAGACGGCCTCGGTGAGCTCCGAGGACGAGTTGGGGCCCGGGCTGGACTGCGAGGGGCTGAGGAGGTGGAGGGCGAGGTCGAACTGGGGCGAGGGGAACTGGGTCATGGCCTTGACGAGGATGTTGGTGATGGCCTCATCCTTGATGCGGTCGGGGTTGAGTTGGTAGCTGTTTGGGCGGTAGGCAGACAGGCTTGTGGTTAGCAAAGACATTGTTCATCAAGGTGTTTCTGTGTATACGATGACTCGGGAGGGCAACAAGTTGTGACGGCATAGAGGACCAGTTGTCAGATAGAGCTAATAATTGGACATCATTCGTGGATGATCAGATAATACATGCTAATAAGAATGCACATCATTCAGGCCTCTTTGCTGGGTAGAGTAGAGGTAGTATGAAGGGTGTCGACGTACAGCTTGAGCAGCGCGCGGTTGGCGTTGCAATCGCAGAACTTCTCCTCACATTGTTGGGTGAGGTAGGCCTCGAGAGTGCCAGCGGCTTCGGGGTTGTAACGCTCGAGACCGTTGATGATGGCGCGGATGAAGTCGGGGCGCTCTTGGGGATCTTCGCCGTTCATGATGGGCAAAAAGTAGGACGAGTTTGGTTGAGGGTCGGGGGGTATTTATCTTCGGGGCGAAGGAGGAGAAGATGGGTGGGCGCGGGGGGGTCGGTGCTGGAGTTTCGGCGAGGTTGGCAGTTGATGGGGGGACAATGCAGAGTCGAAGGGGCTCTCTTGCTGTCTTTTGCGTTCGCAAGTTTTCGGCCTCAATCCATCAAAGAGCAGGATGGTGGGGTTCTTGCCGTGAACCACTGCCCTTTCATGGGGCTGGTTTTTCGTGTGTGAACGCTAGAGCCCGATTAGGGTTAGCTCCAGGAGTGGGGCAAAGAGTGACATTGTCTTCGGTGCTGAACGTGAGGGAAGCGTCAGTGTGACAGCTTCGACAGCTCGAGACAGCTGGTCGGTCAGGTGGCCGCGTGGCAGGCTCGTGCAGCTGAATGGCAAACGCGCTGTTGCTTGTCGCGATCAACCGGGAGACGTCATCAACTCGGCTTTGTCCGAATGCAAACATACATCTGAGAACTGAACAACACCGACGAGTCCTTGTGATGAGACCGCCTTGAACCTCACACATGTTGCCACTCTTAGCATCATGAGCCTCTTTGATCCATGACTTTCTTCTGGACTTCAGACTCCAAAACACGTTTCCACCCAAAACATAAACATGTCCAGTCCAGCCAAGAAACGCAAACTCAACTCCGGCGCAAAGCAATCTTCTTCCGTGCCCAGCAGAGGCCTCGAATACTTCTTTGCTAAACAGAAGCAGAATGGTGCTTCCAAGGAACCATCTCCTTTGGCAAAGGAGTCCGACTCGCAGCCAACTCAGAAAGGGCCGTCAGAAGAGCAATTAACCGATGAGGAACTTGCGCGAAAGCTGCAGGCCGAATGGGATGCGGAAGCAAAGGCATCAACTCCAAGGGAAAATAGGGTCCGCCCGCATGATGTGCCAGTGCCAGAAACAGGGTTCATGGAAACAGTTGCGGTTGAACCAACCAAGGAGTCAAAACCACAGACAGTAACCTCACTATCCAAGGCCCTGCCGAAAGGGAAGAATACATTGTCACTCTCTTCAGCAGCCGCTGCAGAAGACCAGGCATCGGCATCCATCCCACTTGACGAGTCTCCGTTGACCTTCGACCCAGCCAAGTACATCCCCCAACTCCAGGATTCTTGGGCCATTGATGGAGGCGATGCGTCCTACGCCCTCCTCACACGATGCTTCGTCTTGGTTAGCAGGACCTCAAGCAGGATCAAAATCGTCGACACTCTGGTCAACTGTATCCGATTGTTGATTGAGGCAGATCCGTCCAGCTTGTTGCCCGCAGTTTGGCTCGCAACGAACGCCATTTCCCCGCCATATGTGTCTATGGAACTTGGTTTGGGCAGTTCTGCCATCTCAAAGGCCCTTAAGCAAGTGTGTGGCCTTGACAACAGGTCGCTGAAGACACTCTATGATAAGCTGGGTGACCCGGGCGACGTTGCGTTCGAGGCAAAGAAGAAACAGAGCTTTACTCTGCGAAAACCAAAACCACTCACAATCAAGGGAGTCTTCCAGTCACTGGTCAAAATCTCCAAGACTCAGGGGCAGGGCAGCGGTGATGTAAAGCAACGGATTGTTGATAAGCTACTCCAAGATGCTCGCGGGGGTGAAGAAAGCAGATATGTCGTCAGGACACTATGTCAACACGTAAGTCGGGCTTGTCCGAGCCATGTCATCTGGCTAACATGGTTTAGTTGCGCATCGGAGCTGTCAAAACCACCATGCTCATCGCTCTGGCTCGAGCCTTTTTGTTCTCCAAACCTCCAGGCGCGGACTTTCCAACAAAAGACCCAAATCAGCTGTCGAAGCTGAGGAAAGAAGAGCTTGCCGAGGTCTATCTGAAGGCAGAAGAGATTGTCAAGGCCTCGTATGCCCGACATCCAGATTACAACGACCTTGTCCCAGTACTGCTCGAGATTGGTGTGTGTGAGGAGTTATTGGTGCGATGTGGTCTAACACTTCACATTCCCCTGCGGCCCATGCTTGGGGGCATTACCAGGGACTTGTCAGAAATGCTCTCTCGACTTCAAGGGCGTGAATTCGCTTGCGAGTACAAGTATGACGGCCAGCGTGCCCAAATCCATTGCGATGAGAAGGGAGTTGTCTCCATCTTCTCCCGCCATCTAGAACTCATGACAGACAAATACCCCGATCTCGTTGCGCTCGTTCCCAAAATCAGGGGCGAAGATGTCCAAAGCTTCATCATGGAAGGCGAAGTGGTCGCCGTGGATCGGGCCACCGGCGAACTGCAAAACTTCCAGACATTGACGAACCGTGCCAGGAAAGACGTTGCTATAGGCAGCATCACCATCGACGTGTGTCTGTTCGCATTCGACCTCATGTACCTCAATGGACAGCCACTCCTCGACAGATCATTCCGAGAACGACGAGACATGCTACGATCACTCTTTGTGGAGACACCGCATCACTTCACCTGGGTCAAAAGCATCGATGCCACGTCTCAGGACTCGGAAACCGTCCTCGAGTTCTTCAAGTCAGCCGTTGACAGCAAGTGTGAAGGTATCATGGTCAAAATACTCGACAACCTACCCGAACTAGAAGCCCCCGGGCCCGACGAAATCGCCGACGCAGGAATTCCCAAAGAGCAGCAGCCCCCTACCTCCTCCGATGCTGCCACGGTCTCAGCCTCCTCTAGAAAGCCTCCAAAGGGAAAAGCAAAAGCGAAAGCCAAGCCCACAGAGACCACAACAACAACATCCTCTGACACGCCGCCCATCCCCGAAAAGAAGCCCCCCTCCCGGCGCAAACCCCTCCTAGCGACCTACGAGCCCGACAAGCGTCTCGACTCTTGGCTCAAAGTAAAAAAAGACTACATCGGCACGTCCGCCGGCGTCGACACGCTCGACCTGATCCCCATCGCCGCCTGGCACGGCTCCGGCCGCAAAGCCAAGTGGTGGTCACCCATCCTTCTCGGCGTACGCAACGAAGAAACGGGATCGCTAGAAGCAGTATGCAAGTGCATGTCGGGCTTCACCGACTCCTTCTATAAAGCCAACCGCGAGTTTTACGACAACGACGGCTCGTTTAATGATGACGGAGAACCGAAAAATGTGCACGCGACGAAACCCGGGTTTGTCGAGTATAACGGTGGAAATCCGGATGTGTGGTTTGAGCCGCAGGAGGTGTGGGAGGTGGCGTTTGCGGATATCACGATTAGTCCGACGTACACGGCGGCGATTGGGTTGGTGCGGGAGGATAAGGGGCTGAGTTTGAGGTTTCCGAGGTTCTTGAGGAAGAGGGAGGATAAGGGGATTGAGGAGGCGAGTACAAGTGGGTTTTTGGCGGGGTTGTGGAGGAAGCAGGAGGCTAAGGCACCCGCACCGCCGCCGGTTGAGGGTGGAAGGGAAGTTGATGAAGCGGGTTTGGAGAATAAGGATGAGGATGAGGATGGAGAATAGGACGCTGGTGATGATTCTTCGCCATTCTTACCACGTTGTTCTCTGGCAATGCCTCAGTTGACGCTGACTTGCAAATCACCATAGATGCACAAGGGAGCGAATTGTAAGAGCATCATTGTGTGTACAACTACTTCCATTCGTGCCTCCTTTTTGGTATCTAATCTCGCATCTTTTTCACACTTCCCTCCACTCCACACATCCTTACTCCTTCCACGCCCTGTACAGGATCTTGCACCCATACTTTTCTCCCTTCTTCAACAACATCTGCCCCTTCCACTCGGGCACATTGCAAGCATTGACCCACCTGCTGGGCTCAAGGCAGAAGCCGCTGCGCGGCTTGCGAGCGGGAACGCCGTCCACCGCGGGAATGTCAATGTACTTGCCCGTGTAGAACTGGAAGGCGGGCTCAGTGCTGTACACCTCCAAGTGGATCTTGGACTCGGGGTGGTACGCGCTGAGGTTCTTCTTGAGGGGCAGCGAACGCGTGTCAATGGGGACCGAGGAAGGGTCCTCGTTGACGATGAAGCAGTCGTCGATATCGGGCTCGACGGCACCGAGGGTGAAGGGGACGTTGCCGGCCTTGACGGCAGGGTCGGGGAAGGGCGCGGGGCCGCCGGTGGGGATACCGCCTTCGTCGACCGGGAGGTACTCGTTTGTGGCGAGGGTGATGATGGTGCCTTCGATGGAAGGGCCGCCGGTCAGGTTGAAGTATCTGTTGTTGTGAGCGTCAGCCTGTCGGTTTCCACTGGTCCACCGGGAAGACGACGGGAAATACGTACGAGTGGTTAGTCATGTTGATAACCGTCTCCTCGACCTCACCATCCAACAACTCCGCCTCATACTCGATTCCCAGCAAGACCTTCTCCTTGCCATCCTCGCTCTTCTCCTTGCTGACCGTGTAGATGACCCTCGCCTCCACCTTTCCGGGGAAACCCTCGTCGCCGTCCTCGCTTACGAGCGTGAACTGGACGCTCTCACCACCGTCGATCTTGTCGCTCTTGCCCTCGAACGCGGGGATCTCCTTCACGCCAACGGGAGTAGGGCCGTTCCAGACCTTCTTGCCCCAGCCGACCACGCCGCCGTGCAGGTTGTTGGGCCCGTTGTTGGCGGCCAGGGTGTACGATTGCCCGCCGTTGAGGGAGTCGATCTCGGCGTCCTTGACCCGGTTGGCGACGCGGCCGATGGTCTCGCCGAAGAAGCAGGCGTTGTGCGACTCGTAGGCCTTTTGGGAGGGGAAGCCGAGGACGATGTTGGTGCCGGAGACGTCGAGGGACTGGATGATGGCTCCCAGGGGGATGAAGGAGGCGGTTGGGTTGGACATGTTGGCTGTGCTGTGATCGATAGGCGCTGCTATGCTCAGCTACTTTGGTGATAGTGGTGGTGGTGCTTGTTGTTGCTGGAGGAAATTTGTAGTCTTGAGTGTGTCGCGCAAGAAGAAGGCGATGATGTCCTGACGCTGTTTCACAAAATGAGAGAAATGATCACGAGATGGAAGCCAGAGGAAACGAAGGGGGAAAGAACGACGATTTGTATTCCATGGTGCTACCACAGGGTCAGTACCGAGGAGGAAGGAAGCTCACCCCGCCGCGACTTCCTCCCGAACGGACCGATTCCCTTCGATCCATGTCGCCAATGCGTTCGGATGTGCGGTTTCGCGTTGTGCAATGGTCGGTTGTGACACGGGAAACTGGAAGCTGCGATGGGTTCGATGCCAGGGCAACAGAGGAACCTTAGAGCGCCGGGTGTTCCACATGACGGAGCTACCCTGATTTCAGCCTATTTTCCTGGTTGTTTGCGCCTTCCCCTCAATTCACCCGGCACGAACCAACTGTGGACACTGCGATTGACATGGTTGACAGGGTCTGGCTTGCAAGGGGGCAATCACCTGTTTGGTGGGGGACTGGACAGTGGAGCGCCGTTCTTCCCCGTGGTTGGGGGTCTCGGGGTTTCTTCGCTTCTGTGGAGGAGACTGCGGGGTGCCGTGAAAGCTTGCTTGGCGGCAGCGATAATTGCTGGGGAAACCACCGGGGTAAATTCAATATTTGTATCACGATAAATACACTACCTACACCTCACGCCCAGTTCGATGTGTAATTCCAGAAACTGTATGTATTCATGGACTATTCAAATTTGCGCTATTCCAAACTATACTGACTTTTCCACGGTGAGTTCCAGTGGCAGATCTGCGGTGAAAATAATACGAGAGGTATACATGTGGTTTTTGCAAGACCAGTACTTAATTCCCCGACCAGAACGCATACCTTCTCCGTCCGAGTCGTCGTTGTTCTATCATATTAGATATACCGCTTCCTCATTTCTCAACGCTAGGTCCACGCTTTCCTACGACACCGTATGTTACCCAACTGACGCGGTCAATCTTACCGTCCGAATATCACGGCCGTGTACCTTGGCTAGTTCGTCGTGCGCCTCTTGTCGAACTGGAGCAGCCCTCTCCCCAACCTAGTCCAAGGCCTTTCCGAAGAAGACCTGTATTTTGCGATCTGGATTCGGTATCCTTCACTCTATCCCAAACCCGGAAATGTTGGAAGATCTCCCTTGTGGTCGAACAGTTGACAGTACCGGGACTGGCTCCAGCTGTCTCCTCCGCAGGATTTGATTGTGGGGTTACGTCTTGGAGAGTTATCGTTAATGAAGCTTCTTTCTTGGTGATTGGAATGCATAAGTTGATATGGGACAAGTCCGGCAGAACAGGTTCATGACTTACATAGACCAGGGTAGTCCTCCCTGAACTCTTTGACAATCACTCTCCTGCTCCCGTCGTTCCAGTCCACATAACTGGGAGCCATCAACTGGTAGAACGACATGAACCCCCAGGTTTGTTGGCTGTCCACGGCATGGCCATGAAGCAGCTCGGCCCGCAGTCCACGCAGACCATCTCGAATGAGATTCAGTATGAACCCATCAGCCTGTTCGTCTGAAGATACAAAAGTACTCACATCTCCCACCTCGTCAATGTCGTCTTGATGAATGATTTCACTGGGCAATGGGCGTGTGAGCTCGTATCCAATGTATGACTCAGTGGGCTCCAGGGAGTTTCGGAGGTCGATTCTGCTGCATCCCGGTTCCAAGGCTTCGGCAACAAACAGAACGTGGCAGAGATGGGCTTCGCGTGGGTGCAGGACGGGATTCACAAATTGCACGAGCTCCACTTCAATCAAATTCTCCGAGTCCGAGTTCTCTTGACTACCCGTATCACGGGGTGCCCGCTGGCAGTGGAAAGCGGCGCACATCTCGTTCTCAAGAAGCTGGTTGAACCTCGAAGAGACATAGTCTGGGCAGTGAGCGTAAGCGGTTACTTTCCATACCTCCCCCCGATTGGTCATGTCAATCCGTCTTTTCAGCGGCGCAACAAGAGGATTGATAGACATTTCCAGTTCCAACTCCTCCATAGTGATATAGATGGATGGTTGATTTCCAAATCGGGTTTCCACTTTCGTCATTGAAAGGTCGACAATAGACCTCGGCTGCACACCGAGCAAACTCAAGTTGGGAAGAAAGACTTTTTGCAGATAAATGATCGATGGCCCGTTGGAGGAGAGCACGCGAGCGCCTTCGGTGGTTTTGAGCGTGAATCTGTAGTCCCTTGGGTAGTAGTCATAAGCGCCGATGTCCCGAGACCCGAGGTGGCAGAACAAAACATAGGGAAGGACTGTGAGAAAGAGCATCGCAGCAGAGCCATCAAATTTCACCATGATTGTTGGCCTATCTTGGTCCATGATATGCGGGTCGAACAGCAAGACGGTGCGGATGAGATCACTGGTGAACTCCGCCATGGCCAGTTGCGATAGAATCACGATGGCCGACACATGTTCTGATTCGGTGCGGTCTCCAGGTAGATGGGGCATTCTCTTGGTCAGGTAAACTGGTTGCTTGAAGAGACCGGATAAAATAAGGGAGAGGCGAAGTCGATCGAGACCGCCCTCGTAAACTGAATTGAAGCCATCGAGATAAATTGGATTGAGCCTGGGATCAGGCTCTGAGTTGTCTTTGATGCCATACCAGAAGGGGCCAAGGATTTGCTTGCGCCAGGAGGAGGCGCCCGTTGGAGCTTCCATCGCGATATCCTTCAGAAATATGCTCTTTGTTAACTGTTGACTGTTGATGTTCCTGTTTTTCCAGTATTGCTGCTTGCTGGTGAATGCGGCGGACAGAATGCCGAGTTGAGTTGTAATTTGTCCGAGATAATCACACTGCCTTTTATCGAAAAACGCGGCGGGTGTGCCGCGACTTGATGGCGTGTCACGAATGCTATCAGGCACGATGCACGAGTTGCTTTCTCACAGACCTTGGCTCCTTCCTCGTTGGACGCATGGAATGGGACTGGATGCTTGTAGAGGTAGGCACTTACCTATCATGGTGCCGCGAGTCCCGAGTAAAGGGGAAGTGACCGGGAAGATCAAAGTATCGCAGCAAAATTGGGCAATCACGTCATTTGACCACATCTCGTCTGCTCTATAACGGTTCAACAGAAGTCGCAAACTCCCAAAAGACGGTTTGACTTTCTGGCTTTCAAGGGCTCCCCTTGCCTCAAGAGTAACTCCCGGTAAAGAATGCAGGAAGTACATGTCCTCTTGCCGTCATTAATACGATTGGCGTTGTGATCTGAAGTCGGATTGCCTTGAGTCGAGGCCAAGCTGGTCTGGAGAGTATCACAATTAGATGGTTCCTTCGGTATGAGCGTCTAATCGACATTGATTCAATGCCTTCGAAATCATGTAATCCACTACTGCAAAGGATGGGTGTCGTTCAGGGAGTTATAGAAAGGAGGTCATAGAGGTAGTCTCTGTATGAAAAGAGGCATTGTTGGGGACCTACGTGGTTCGGTATATCAAGACCGAACGAGGCTGGTTCTTCCACAGCGGGTTTAGCTCAGTTGGGAGAGCGTCAGACTGAAGTCCACTTCACTCATAAATCTGAAGGTCGTGTGTTCGATCCACACAAACCGCATCTTTTTGCCCTTTTGGCGATTTGACCATATCCATCCAGCATTGGTTCTGATCCGATGATGCGCATCATTGTTTTTGTTGTTTCTTTTTGCTCGGACAATGAAGGTGCTGCTGTATAGATAGAGTCTTTTGGCCATAACGAGCATCTTGTTCACCTGCTCCCGTTTTATAGAAGAAGGTTATGCATGATATCGTCGTGAAAGTTGTTTGAAAGGCGTGATCAACTTTAACCATGGAAGTTGAAAGTCGTGTACACTTTATAAGAAGGCATCGTCATCGGGTTGCTCGATGTGGTGAGTACACAACCCGGTGCAGCCAATCGCCGCATCCGGAAGCGGGTGGAGTCGCCGTTCCAGCAACATTCCGGGCCCGCGCGCTTCCCGCGCCCGCCGAAGTCGCCGCACCCTCTGCGCTGGCAGGGTACCCGTTACATACACCGTCTCGTCTCACCAACATCTTATCGCTTTCCGCTTCTCAAACGACCTTCCAACCCTCACTGACACTTCATCCACCATCTCATAATCTCTTACTGCCGCTCACAACGACACCGTTAAGAATGGCTCAAAACGAAGTCTTCCAGTACTCCCTCATCTCCGCCCTGATGGACGGCGTCGCCACACACGGCACCCCCATCTCGCGCGTCCTGGACCACGGCAACCACGGTCTTGGCACCTTCAAGTCCATGAACGGCGAGATGATCGTCCTCGACGGCGTCTGCTACCAAATGAAGTCCGATGGCACCGTCGAGCACATCCACACGCCCTCGGAGGTGATCACGCCCTTTGCGACCGTGACCCGTTTCAACCCGGACGTGTCGACGCGAGCCACCATCTCGAGCAAGAAGGACCTGTCAGCTTTGCTGTCCAAGCTATTTCCCCAGGGCAAGAACCACTTCCTGGCCATCCGCATGGACGGGACGTTCAAGAGGATCGAGGTCCGGACGGCGGGGGGTCAGTGCTTTCCGAGGGAAGGCATGGTGGCGGTTGCGGAAAGGCAGACGACGAACACGTTTGAGGGCGTCAAGGGCACGATCATCGGGTTCAGGTGTCCGGCGTACGTGATGGGGCTTAATGTGGCGGGCGATCATCTGCACTTTATCGATGAGGAGAGGCAGAAAGGCGGACACATTTTGGAGTTTGAGACCGAGGGCGATGTGGATGTTGGGGTTTCGTTGATGTCCAAGTTTCATTTGGAGGTGCCGACGGAGGATGACGAGTTCAATGAGGCGTCACTGGTGCATGACAAAGATGGTATCGAGAAGGTGGAGGGTTAGAGAGGCTGGAACAAACAAGGACGGTGTGGAGGAATGGATGCATGTCACGAAAGAATACGAAGATAATGATAATTCACATGAAAGGGAAATGGCCCGAGCAAAAAAAAGCGATGACTTTATAAATGGTTGGCGCAAAAGTGAAAAAGAGGAAAAAATATAACTTGGTAACTCCCTCGGTAAGGATTGAACTTACAGCCTCCAGATTAACAGTCTGACGCGCTAGCCAATTGCGCCACGAGGGAGAACAGATGATTGGTTGTTGAAGAGGCAGGCAAAACTGGCCCTCATGTAGTCGTATTACAGAAATAATGCCGAGAGGTGAAGACAGAGGAAGTCATGGACTTCAAAGCTGTGCCAAAGATGCGACAACGATTGTGGTACGTAGCAGCTCAAGACTTCAGACATAGTTACTTAAGAGAATATTTGGCTAACGCCATACATGTCCGGAATGTGAAGACGTGAAACAAGAGTGTTTCTTCCCTCCGAAGGGGTAAGAAATACCTAGACCCTTTGTCCGTGTTTTCTTGAATCTCGGTCCAAAGTTGAATGGTGAAGGACAACTCGTACGATGGATCAAAGAGAAGTCTCTGGGCAATTCTTGGGTAACTCTTCGTGAGACCATGCGAGGGTAAGAAACTCAGCAAGGCCCGGCTCCGAGATCCCCGCAACTCCAAGATCACAAGCACTGACTCCGCTTCTCGGCCCGCGTACCGAGCAATGCCTGCCGGGCTTCAACTTCCGAACTAAAACAAGCCATCGGAACTTAACCCTTGATGCATTGGCGGGAAAAGTTACGGCATCAGGACGTCAACGGTAACCCTGCCCTTGGATACGGCCCTGCGATGTAACATGCACCCCAGAATCTCGGCCACTCGAACATGGGTACAACCACAGCATGAAGCTGTAAGTCATGCACACGATGCTACTGTAGATCAAGATGCCTATTTCATCGATGCGGTGCCGACTCGCAAGATATAAAGCTGGATCGCAACATACCTCTGACTCTTGCACCGACAAGGCAAACTCCTCGACGTCGATTGCAAGTAAAGACACCCCAAAATGGCTCGCTCTCTGCACGCAGTCAGCCATATCTTGGTGACAGCACTATCCATCATCCCATTCACCTTCGCAGACCTCACCACCACCATCGACCCATCCTCCAACTGGGGAACCTGGGAAGGATGGGGTACCTCCCTAGCCTGGTGGGCAGCAGCCTTCGGTACGCGTGACGACCTCGCCAACATCTTCTTCACGACGCAAACCACGACCCTCAACGGCGTCTCCCTGCCCGGGCTAGGCTTCAACATCGCGCGCTACAACGCCGGCGCGAGCAGCTGGAACAGCATCAACGGCACCAGCATGGTGGTCTCGCCCAAGATGATTCCCTCCCGCCAGATCGAAGGCTTCTGGATCGACTGGACCTCCACCAGCCCCTCTTCAGCCAGCTGGAACTGGTCCGCCGACTCTGCCCAGCGCGCCATGCTCTCCAAAGCGCGCTCGCGCGGCGCCAACATCCTCGAGCTCTTCTCCAACTCGCCCATGTGGTGGATGTGCAAGAACCACAACCCATCCGGCTCCGACGACGGCAGCTCCGACAACCTGCAATCGTGGAACTACCAAAGCCACGCCGTCTACATGGCCACGGTAGCCAAGTACTTTGCCGACCACTGGTCCACTAGTTTCACCAGCGTCGACCCCTTCAACGAGCCCAGCGCGACCTGGTGGAACGGCAAGACCGGCACCCAGGAAGGGTGCCACTTTGACGTCTCGACGCAGGCCACCGTCCTCAACCACCTACGCAGCGAGCTCGACTCGCGCGGCTTGTCATCGACCGTGATCTCCGCGTCGGACGAGAGCTACTACGACGACGCAGCCAAGACCCTCCAAAACCTCGGCTCGACCGCGCTCGGAAAGATCGCCCGCGTCAACGTGCACGGCTACCAGTACGGCTCCGGCCGGCGCGACTCCGTCCGCAGCCTGGCGACGCAGTACGGCAAGAAGCTGTGGCAGAGCGAGTACGGCGAAGGCGACGCGACCGGCCACGACCTAGCCAGCAACCTGCTCCTGGACTTGCGCTGGCTTAAGCCGACGGCCTGGGTGTACTGGCAGGTGCTCGACGGCGGCGGATGGGGATTGATCGACGCCGATAATGACAAGAAGACGGTTGGCCAGCCGACGCAGAAGTACTTTGTGCTGGGGCAGTTTGCTAGGCATGTGAAGCCGGAGATGCGGATCTTGGATGCCGGGAGCGATTACGCGACGGCGGCGTATGATGCGGCGACCAAGAAGTTGGTCATTGTCGCGGTCAATTGGGGCAGTGCGCAGTATCTTAACTTTGATATGTCCAAGTTCAAGACGCCGGGAGCAAACGGCGCGGTGGTGAAGAGGTGGGCGACGCAGATTGGCGCGTCGACGGGGAAGAGGTATGTCGCGTATAGTGACACGAACCTCAGCGGGACAAAGTTTTGGTCGTATTTTGAGAAGGAGATGGTGCAGACTTTTGAGGTTGAGGGCGTTGTGTTGTAGTTTGGTTGTTTGGTGAAGGATGTGGTAGCATGTACATCATATGGGAATTTTCTTGGACGCACAGATGAATAAGGTCAGAACAGCAAGCGGCACAACGCAACATCGCCAAAAAGCCCGAACTATGAGAACAAAAGCCATGGACAGCAATATTATAAGTGGCAATATGTAAAAAGAAGCAATTAAGACGGCGATGAGAAACCGTATTTGAAGGGCAAAAAACGCAAAAAGAAATATCTTGACAAGAGTGGGATTCGAACCCACGCCCTTTCGGACCACGGATTTCTTGGAGAAGATTAAGGGTTTACCTTAACGTGGCGCCTTAGACCGCTCGGCCATCTTGCCTTGATGTTGCTGGTCGTCCAATTTTGCTCATCATATCATTGATCCCACAAACTTGCAGCATGTTTCACGAAGTGTCACAAGAACTTCGCGGACAAACACTCAACGTTTTTTATATAGGTTAATGTGTTTCAGACGCGCTTTTATCTATTAATGATACCAGTCTAAGGCTCCAAGACGTAGAAAACAAACCGTCTCTCTCACTACGTCCCGACGAACACAGCAACGGCAACTCCCCACGGCATCGCCACCGTCCCACAAACAAGCTCGCGGCAACTTGACGGCCTCCAGTGACATTAACCGTCCAAAGCATAGCCGCTGGTGTCCTTCGTCTTCAAATACGCCACAGCAATCTTCTGCAACTGATGTCTCTGCACCTTGCCAGTAATAGTAACCGGCCATGTATCCATCCCCAGCTCTTTCAGCGTGATGACCTCCCCGAGCGAGAATCCCGATCCCCCGGGCACCATCTGAAGGAACATCTCGTTGATGTCCGTCGCCGTCACGTTTTCGGGCAAGCGGTCAAGAATGACGTAGGGCATCTCGCCGTGCATAGGGGACGGGATACCGATTACACAGGCCTGCGAATTTCGAGCGGATTAGTAAAAGTCCGCGAGTCACCCCGTCCACTCGAAGAGTGTCTGAAGCTAAGAGGGGCAGTCAACTTACCTCAACCGACAAGTACCTGGCCAAGAACGCCTCTATAGCCATAGGATTGAAGAATCCGGCAGAGCTCTTCACGATATCCTTCATCCTGCCCACAACAAACACCATTCCGCTCTCATCAATCACCGCCAAGTCGCCCGTGCGGAACCACTTCGTGCCCTCCCTATCGCGGTAAAACATCTGCGGCGCAAACCCGTCGAGATACCCATCGACAAACGCCTCATTCGAGATGTGCAGCTCGCCCTGCTTACCCCGGGGCACTACCTCCCACTCCGTCTCCTTCTCAGCGGTAGCCTGCTCATTCTGCGGCGGCTGAGGCGTCGTCACCGCCACCTTCTCAACATCAACAACCTTAACCCTCGTCCCCGGCGTCGCCGTTCCCACAGGCATGACATCCCCCAACGGCTTCGGTAACCCCTCCTTCATGACAGTAGGAGGGTACCCCAAAGCACCAACGCCCTCGGTCATACCAAACCCCGCCACAAACACCACTTCTTTACCAACGCCCAACATCTCCCGCAACCGTTCCAGATACCCAACCGTGATGATCTCGCCACTAACGAACACACCCCTAACCGACCGGATTTTTTGCGGAGCAAAGTCCTTGTGTTTAGCCAGCAGCACCAGCTGGCTGCGCATCAGCTCCAGATTAGTGACGCCGCACCGCTCGATAGCTTCCAGGTTCGCAGACACGGAAAATACTCGCGAGGGGATGACGACCGTACCGCCAATGTGCCACTGGATTAGGGGGGAGGTCATGGAGAGGGCCATCATGTTGGCGGCGAAGATTAGGCCTACAATTTTTGGCCGCGAAGTATTGGGTGCGGAAAAGGGAGAAGAGAAGGCGGTATGCGAAGCGACGGCCGCGCAGACGTTTCTAGTCGTTCGCGGCACGCCTTTAGGCTGGGAGGCTGAGGTGCCGCTGGTGAAGAAGATGTTGGAGATGCGATCTGGGCGATCGCGAACCTGCTGAGCTGAGATGTTGCTCTCTTGTTCGGTGAACGGCGGCTGAGGGTCAGCGATGTCCGAGGCGAAGGAGATCCAGTTACTGCCGGATGCGCGGCGTGCGGTGCTGAGGGGGGAGAGGCAGATGCCCAGGAAAAAGCCGCCGTCAGAGCCAGATACTTGATCGCCTGGCGCTGCTGCTTCTTGCCGAAGTTTATCGACAATCTCGGCGCACGCCTCGTCTTCAACAACCACGACTGCGGGCCTCAGCCGACGGAAGTAGTACTCCTTCAGCTGCTGGTCGTCGGGCAAGCTGGAGTGAAGTAACTGCACAGTTCGGCAGACGAGGGTATGACACTTCAGTGCGGCAGCCCACATGACGAGCGACCATTCGGCGCCGTGCGGAATGAAAGTGAGAATCGTCGAATCAGCCGGTACGTTGTACCTGTCAAGAATGGCTCCAAGACGAGCGGTTCCTCGCTGCATCTGGTCGTACGACCAGATCAGCATCGAGTCTTGGTGCTTGGTATCGACCGTGAATTTGGCGGGGCATGATGGCTTGCCCACGAGGGCTTCAAGGTGGTTGGCGGGCTGCCAAAGGGATACGACGGCAGCCCTCTCGGGATCAAAGTCGATGCCGTGCTGGAGGATGGACCATACGGAATCACCGCAGGGGGGCGGCGGACCGCCATCGAGCTCAGAGGAAGGCAGAGTTTGGGTCATTGTTGTTGTTGTTTTTGTGATAGAGTGGAGGGGTCGAGATGCATGAGACAGAATCCGCGGCTCGGGGGATGCGGGGAGGTCTCCTTAAGTAGAGGTAGCTACCGGGTCAGATCGACGTCGACTGTAAATCTGGCGAATGATCGTGACCTGATCGGCTCGTTAGTGCGAGGGTAAGGTTAAGGTATGTTCGGAAAGGTGGGGGCGCTCACCATCCACAACCGTCACACAAGCCCACAGGATGTTTCCCGAAGGATGTTTCCCGGAGGAGGGCAAGAACTTCGGCTGTGGGATATGCTTGGTGCCCTCGTTGTTTTGCGTCTCGATGTATGTAATATGATCTCAAAGTTCTGATATCACCTGGTTTGGTCTGAGAAGAGGTTCGTTAGGCGCAGTGTGGGTGGCAAGGAGGGCGTCCGCACTAAGGAGCCAATTGATGGGTTGTGCGAGCTGGCTTTGGCCCCAATTCTGAGACAATTCCAATTGTGGATCAGAAGATAACCGAAGATCGCGCGGGTGCGACGGCTGCCTGACTTGACGTGTGCTTGAGTACCTTAGTTGTCGGACCCGACCAAGGTATTGATTGCAAGAAGTGGGCTACACGTACACACGGGGCTCTGTTACGGCCGTCGAGAACTGGGAGAAAGGCTTTTGTTGGACTAGGAAAGGCGACGATGAAAAGGTGTTGATTCTGTAGTATTAATGGGGAAGAAAGGGAAAAACCAAGGCAGCCTAAATACCCAGGACGGGAGTGCCGGTGAATGGAAGCACAGTGAATGGGCGCCAAGAGGCACGGCCGACCAACAGCTTTCCATTGCTAGCACCGCGATAACAGAAAAAGAGCCTGTCTTCGACGCAGTCGCTACCTCTATCAGCACATGCTCAGCTCATCCTTGGAACCATTCGTCAATCTCACCGTTAATTCCATGCCACTGCCCTCACTACCCTCACCTCCATCATTACCATCACTGCATCGCAATCAGCAAGCACTCCTCGGCTAGTCATGCCCAAGACCAAGAAGATCCAGCCACTACTGGCTCTGATATCTCTTCAACAATGTTTGCCTCCTCAAGAGCAATCATGCGAACAGCCCAGCATCTCTGTCAATGACCTTCAAGGTGTACAATCGAGACCCTCATACCTGACCCGTTACGAAGCTGCACCACCCAAGCACCAAACTCGTGAAACTCAAAACTGGCAGACGTGAGAGTACGTCACCAATCAAGATATACAATGAAGCAATAACGGCAAAGTAGATAAATGGAAAACGGTCTGCTGCAACTCAGCAGTCCTTTGATGATCGATTTGCTTGATTACCTCTTATGAGAGGCATAATGGAAAGAAAACATGACTGGGTATCTCTTGCAAACGTGACGCTAGACAGCCGGGAAAAGAAACAAGGCGACAACAACACTGCAACCCGCCAACCCAATTGCTCAAGCATTCTCAGTGTGGAAGAGAGCAACGGCCTGGAGCGCATTGATGCGCTGGTTCAAGACCTTTGCCTCCGCCTGAGTGGCCGCCAGCTCTCTCTTGGTCGCCGCCAACTCTGTGTTGGTCTCCACCAACTCGATATTAGTCGCCGCCAACTCTGCGTTGGTCTCCACCAACTCTTGCTGGGTGGTCGCCAACTCTTGCTTGGTCGCGGCCAATTCCGCCCGCACTGCCTTCAGTTCGTTGGTGAACTCGCCCATCCTCTGCAGGCAGGTGAGCATTAAGTTGCCGCTGCCCTGTTGCTTGGCCTCGAGGAAATTGAGGCGGTTGCCATGCTTTTCAACAGGGCCCACGTAACGGCCGATCTGGTCTTGGACAACATTGGCGGTTTGAACCGCGGTCCTGATGTCCTCGTCGACTGTTTCGAATTTCTTCTCGAAACGACGCAGGACGTTGACCTGCTTCTCGATGGTGGCAGCCTGGTTTTGCAAAGTGATTGCTTGGTCGTCGACCTTGGCGGCGAGGGCGCTGTTCTCGAGGATTGCATTGATATCAAGTTCCTGCATTGCAGGAACCAGCTGGTCCTGAAGTGCCTGTAGAGGAAGAAAAAAGTCCAGTCAGCATGATGGAACACAAGCTGAGTAGACCATATGGCAAAAAGAACAAGTAAAATAGAGTCAGAATCTGTCCAGCTGTAATACTGCATCACCAGACCGGTCCACGAATGGTACCCCCACCGCGAGGCAGGATCCACAAACGCGACCTACTGAGCGCCATTTCAGCCGCAAGACAAGCTCCCCAGCCCGGCAATACGCTGACCAAGCGCATGCCGCCGGCCAGCACATATGTGAGCCTGGTGATGCGCCGTGGGACAACTCTGGGTTCAGATGACAACATGAGAAGTTGTAGAGCTGGGGCCACGTGACGCTTGGACGGACGACGTATCCGGGAAACTGCCCCATAGGACGCGGCCCCCCAGGAGAAACTCCTTTTGCATTTTGAAAACTGGCTCCCCCGCGAACTTGAACCCGACCCAGGCGCTAAGAGTCCCAGGCCGGCGGCGGGCATGTGGTCGAGTCTCGGTTTTACATCCCACGGACGACTTGGCAGCATTACACGAGAACGATGGTGTATGACTGAACAGAAACTGGGCTGGACAAAAATGGACCTACCTCGGAAGATGAAGCGGCGGCGCCGTCGCTGTCCTCGGCAGCCTCGTGCTGAGCGGCCTATGGTATATATATGTCAGGTATTGCCCCGAGAAGTGATGGTGACATGGAGGAAGATGAAGGAATGTGGAGGTAGAGGACGTGCGATCAGAGGACCAAGATGTGAGTGCGAGGTGAAGAAGTAATAAGGTGGAGGCGGTTGATGGTAGTAAAGCGACAACTTACCAGCTCTTCCTTTCTCGCGCGCTTCTTCGCGCGCTGCTCCGCGTGAGGGGCATGACTAACCATGATGATCACTTGAAGTGGGTGATGCGAGTGGGTGATGCGAGTTATGGGAGTCTGCTGATGCTCTTGCGGAGTAATCAAATCCTGTTGAACAAACAAGGCGAAGACTTGAAGCTGTCAGTTCAAGAAGAAGGTGGAAGAGGGAGAAGGGGAGGGGGAGGGGAGATTTAAATACTGGACTGAGAGGCTGATCCGGGGACCCACCCTGAATAACACCCGCAGCGTGAATAGAAACGAACAATAGCAAGCCAAAAGCTATTGACGGTTCAGGTTGCAGGTGAATCGTACGTCTCGAGATGGGACGAAATATGGAAAAGTGGGTCGAAATTGTGATGTTTGCTTGCGAGGTGAAGGCAACTGCGAGGACAGGTGTTGGCGCTTCAGTCACTGCCCGGTTGCGTCGCGGGG
Source organism: Neurospora sp. CHS-2018c (assembly GCA_009806235.1). Classification (NCBI taxonomy): domain Eukaryota; kingdom Fungi; phylum Ascomycota; class Sordariomycetes; order Sordariales; family Sordariaceae; genus Neurospora; species Neurospora sp. CHS-2018c. The sequence goes on along the minus strand of RAPC01000085.1, from coordinate 389,670 downwards.
CTCCCGCGAAAGATACATCGAGAACAGCCAGACGGAAACACGCACACTGGCTCATTCACGCTCCTGTGGTCGGTTCTCAACCGGATAAAAAGCGGCCGATGCTCAGTAGAGATAACTGCACAGGCTGAGTGTCATCTGGACATGATATGGTTGGGAACTGGCCGCAAGCTGACCATTGGGCTGGAGCTGGAGAGGGGCGTGGAAGTACACCAGGCAAGTTCACGCAGGGCGGGGAGGGGGGCCCGCGAAGGACGTGAGAGATGGGATGAAAAGTCGAGGTAGTTTGCAGAACGGTGAATGTTGACTCTGGACCCATCCAAAAAGTACCACACGGCTACCAGGTGACGACAGCCACCCCGCTTAGCCACCCGGGGAAGGGAAGGAGTGAAGTCAGGTCCAGAACCCAAGTCCAGGTTGCTACCAGTAGGTATGACGAAACAAGATGTTGACGTTCTTGTCTGGGCAGGAGTGCTCCGTGATGGAAGCTAGGAAGAAGTGAGCAAGAATACTGTGTATACGAGCCGCAGACCGGGTCTCTTGCTGGTAATTGACTTGAAGCTGATGCCCGTGCTCGAAGCTAAGCTTTCACTTCGAGGGCATATCCGCCTGTGTAGAATCTGATGTATGCTTTCTTCCGTCACAGCTACAATCGTAAGATAGCGCACCAAGGTAGCCTCTGCGGTGCCCACTGGCATAGCGACCCTTGCCGCTTTCAGGTTGTCTGAGACTCCAAGTGAATGGACCGACGGGACAAAGGGTGCAGGTTCCAAGAGGCAGCTGGATGTGTCAGCGGCACTAGTCTCGCATCAGGGTAGCTTCAAATATCTGCTCCGCTGTCTCCCACCATCCTCTCTTTTCTTCATAGAGAAAGAAGTACGGCTATTGAAGTGCTGGAACGAACCCGCAAATCTAGCACCCAAAATGCCACGCTATAAGCAGACACCCCGCTGGTGCGGCTTGGACTCTGGCGCGACTCCGCGCTGGGAAGCCTCAGAACGGGCTTCTTTCGAATCTGATGTAGCAAAATTCCTCGAGCACACGGACGACAGCGATATCGAGAGCCACCCTCAGCGAGATAAGGGTTCGACGCGGGGGGTCTCTTTCGATTCTGATACAGCAGAATCACTCGATCAACTGGACGACAGTGATATCGAGAGCCATCCTGAGGACCCGAGGGATTTGGGCAAAAAGGCAAGTCTGACACTGCCAGAGTCTCGTCTTCATGGCACTGCCACACGTCTCTTCCATCGCCCTTTGCCCATATCCCATATACTGTCGAGTAACAAGTGGAAGCCAAGTACTGACTCTGCCGTGTTAAAGACTGAAGAGAAGACCAAGGAGGACAAGCCCAAAGAGGAGAAGCCCAAAGAGGAGAAACCGTCTTTTGCGAACCAGAAGCATAAGTCCTTGACCAACCTCCGCTTTCCGCTGGAGGTTCTTCACATTGCTGGCTTGGCTGCTTTTTGCTTGTGGGTGCTTCGTTGCCTCGCTGTCCTTGAGTCGCGCATCGCTTCAGCCGAGGCAGGTCTCGAGAGTTTGGGCACCGACTCCAGCGGTAACAATGGTCATTTCTTCCTCCACTTTCCGCTGGAGGTTCTTCACATTGCTGGCTTGGCTACTTTTTGCTTGTGGGTGCTTCGTCGCCTTGCTGACCTTGAGTCACGCATCACTGCAGAAGCCGCCTAACTGAATCTCATCCCACTGGACATGCTGCAATCACGCTTGACGGCATCGAAGAAGCTCTGGAGACGACAGGCCGGGTAGTCTGAAGGCGAGATCTTGTATGAAGGAACAGGCCAAGGACGACGTCAAGGCGTCTACTCAGGACTCTCGGAAACACAATAAGCCTGTTCCGGAGAGGCATCTTGACCCTGGAGCTTGAGTTGACGACGTGGGAAAGTGATGGACGCATCGCTTAACAAGAGGAGGTGTTGCGGTGTTGCGGAGGGGATTCCGATCTTCGCCTAAGGCGGCACCAGAATAGGCATGGATACTGAGCCGTAAAGCAGACCGGCAGACGAGAGAAACCGCATGAATGTCACATGGCCTATAAAGTTCAACCAGTGATTAAATAGGGATTTCAACAAGAAAAGGAAACAACATGGTGGTTGGGAACTTGCGTGATAGTGATCATTGAGTCTCGTACATGTATTGATGAAGTGACGTTGAAAAGGAGTCACTTGACTCTGCACGTGATGGTGGGGTTGGTGGGGCTCGCTTTCAGGGGGGGGGGGGGGGGAGAAAAACGAAAAGGGGAAGGGGGGGGTTTGGAGCAAGACGACAAACTGAATGGAACTGACGGAATTGCTTCCACTTTAAATGGGAGCTTGGACCGGCCCTGGGGGTCCATGCAGTCAACGGGACCCACGGGCATGGAGCCACCTGTACCTGCTGTACTGCTGGCTGCCACTGACTGTGCCCGCTTGTTGTTGCCCCGCCCGCTGTTCGGTGGGTGGGTACCTGTAGGTGCTCCTGCTGCCACTGATGGATGGAACCTCAGTGGAAGGAGAAGTCCCTCTGTACAGCACAGCAGCAGCCAGCAAGGCCAGACCACACCTCCTTACCTCAGTCCCATCCCGTCGATATTTTTCTGGAGCTCCGCGCCAAGACCCACGTCCGACCCTCTTGCACGAGCCTCACAACATCAAAGTCTCAACAAGTCGACCCTTTTCTCCCATCCACCCACCGCCCATCTCTCCCGCTTTGTGCCGTTGATCCTGAAGCTCCGCCGTTGCTTGGTCTTTACTATTCCGAGCTTTAATTCCTCTCCATCATGTCTTTCGGAGGCCAAACACCGACCATCATTGTCCTGAAAGAGGGTCAGTCAGCCAGCCCCTCCATGATCCCCTCCTCCGCCCTGCCCTCTCCCTGCCCCCTTTTCCCTAGGTACTGATCGCAAACTGACACCACCCGCCTCTCTTCCCGCTACAGGCACCGATACCTCGCAGGGCAAGCCCCAGATCATCTCCAACATCAACGCCTGTCTCGCCGTCCAGGCCACCATCAAGTCGACACTCGGACCCTATGGCGGTGACCTATTAATGGTGGATGCCAACGGCAGGCAGACAATCACAAACGATGGCGCCACCGTCATGAAGCTCCTCGACATTGTCCACCCTGCCGCGCGAATCCTCGTCGACATTGCCCGATCACAAGATGCCGAAGTCGGCGACGGCACCACCTCGGTCGTCGTGCTTGCCGGCGAGATCCTCAAGGAGGTCAAGGAACATGTCGAACAGGGTGTCAGCTCACAGATCATCATCAAGGGCCTGAGGAGGGCCTCCACCATGGCTGTCAACAAGATCAAGGAGATTGCCATCAGCACCAACGAGTCCAACCGTCGCGAGACCCTGAGCAAGCTGGCCGCCACCGCCATGACCAGCAAGCTCATCAAGAGAAACACAGAGTTCTTCACAGAGAGTAAGCGCATCAATGTCGCAAACACGCTACACGAGTGCTAGTACTAACAGACCCCGCCTGTGCCCAGTGGTTGTCAACGCCGTCCTCACCCTCGACCAAGAAGACCTCAACGAAAAGTTAATAGGCATGAAGAAGATCCCCGGCGGCTCCCTGACCGACTCGCTCTTCGTCAACGGTGTCGCCTTCAAGAAGACCTTCTCGTACGCCGGTTTCGAGCAACAGCCCAAGTCGTTCAAGAACCCCAAGATTTGCTGCCTCAACGTCGAGCTCGAGCTCAAGGCCGAGAAGGACAATGCCGAGGTGCGCGTCGAGCAGGTTTCCGAGTACCAGGCCATCGTCGACGCCGAGTGGCAGATCATCTACAAGAAGCTCGAGGCCGTGCACGCGACAGGCGCCAAGGTGGTGCTGTCCAAGCTGCCCATCGGCGATCTGGCCACCCAGTACTTTGCCGACCGCGACATCTTCTGCGCCGGCCGTGTCACCTCGGAGGATATGGAGCGCGTCGTCCAGGCCACCGGCGCCACCGTCCAGAGCACCTGCTCCGACATCCTGCCCGAGCACTTGGGCACCTGCGGCACCTTCGAGGAGCGCCAGATCGGCGGCGAGCGCTTCAACTTCTTCGAGGACTGCCCGTCGGCCAAGACGTGCACTCTCGTCCTGCGCGGCGGCGCCGAGCAGTTCATCGCCGAGGTTGAGCGCTCCCTGCACGACGCCATCATGATCGTCAAGCGCGCCATCCGCAACAAGACCATTGTCGGCGGCGGCGGTGCCGTCGAGATGGAGATTTCCGCCTACCTGCACCGCTTCGCCGATCGCGACGTCGCCCACAAGCAGCAGGCCATCATCAAGTCCTTCGCCAAGGCCCTCGAGATCATTCCCCGTCAGCTCTGCGATAACGCCGGCTTCGATGCCACCGACATCCTCAACAAACTGCGCGTCGAGCACCGCAAGGGCAACACGTGGGCTGGCGTCGACTTCACGAACGAGGACGTTTGCGACATGATGGAGCGCTTCGTCTGGGAGCCCGCGCTCGTCAAGATCAACGCCCTCCAGGCGGCCACGGAGGCGGCCTGCTTGATTCTCGGTGTGGATGAGACCATCAGGAACGAGGAGAGCCAGGCGCCACAGGCTCCTGGTCAGAAATTGCCGCCCGGTGCGGCCCAGAGGGCTTTGAGGGGAAGAGGCCGTGGCATGCCTAGGCGGTAAATGGGGATAGGAGTTATGTTAAGTTAAAGATGATAACAAACGTAATATAGATGGCATAGTGTGGGAATATACCTGTACGAAGATTCTGTCAAGCTGTTTTGGGCATTGTCGGCGGTTGGGCGATTCAGGTGACATGATGGGCCCGCCGCCCGGTGCTGGCTCTGGGCTAGTGCATTTCTCTGCCCTTCGGTGTTTCGCAAGGTCGTGATCAATGTCGAAAGTCTTGGCAAAGGTGTTTCAAAAGACAAAGCTGTTCTCTATGTACTCTATTGACGCACAGTTCGTGTATACCAAAAGCATTGGAAAATCCTCCAACGTCAGTAGTATCAATGTCGACAGCGAGAGTCTTGACAAAGATATTCTCAAAACACACAAAACTCTTCTCTATGTACTCTATTGACCAGTGATCGTGTATACTACAAGCGTCTGCAATTCTTCCAAGCCCGTTTTATCTTTACCCGTTGCCGTCAGTATCAGTGTCAACAGATCAGGTGGCTCACATCCATCTTCCCACTTCCACTTCCACTTCCGTTTCCATTCCCACTACCACCACCACCTGCACTCCCACTCCCACTACTTTCCTTCTCCTCATTGCTGTTACCAACGACCTGCTCACCACCACCACCACCACCGCTGCCGCTGGCGCTGCCGCTGCTACCACCCATCACTGTATCCTTCGCTGAACCCTTGGCAGAGGCAGAAGCGCCCCGTGAGCCTGAACCTGAACCTGAAGCTGTTGAATCTAGTGCCACTGGCACTGATGAACCGGGACCCAATGCTGCCGCCGCCGGTGAAGGAGGTGTTAGCGTTTCTCTTATTTCTGTCCCTGTTGTGTCCATTGCATCTGGATCATCATCATCTGAATTGAAATCGCGATCGTGAGGATCAGTAATATCAGTATGATTGTTGGCACGTTGCCAATCCTGATCATCATCCCGATCTCGCTCTTGATCGTGGTGGTCCTGGTCGTGTGCCAAGACCTCCTCCTCCGCCATCTCCATGTTATCTCCGGGCAAGTTTAGATGGTCCTGGTCCTGGTCCTGGTCCTGGTCCTCATTCTCATCATTGTTGAGAGCCATCTCAATATCGTTATCATTGTGTTCTGGCGCTGGCGGGGTCGCGGACGCTTCTATGTGCGTGTCTCCCGAGGCTGAGCGTGCCTGTGTATCTGCCGCGTCTGCTGTGCTTGCACCCCCGGCGGCGGTTTCTTCGTTCTTTCTAGCTCTCACTTGCTTCCCATGGCCTTGTTGGTGGTGTTGACTATCGCCATCCACCGCCGCGTCTAAGCGTGGGTCTAGGCTCGGGTTGGTGTTCCTCCTTGCTGTAGAAGAAGTACTTCCTCTTGTTGAACTCATCTTTGCCGTGCTTTCTGTCGCCGCCGCCGCCGCCGCCGCCGCCGCCGCTGCTTCTTCACCATGGCGGTTTCGGTTATTGTTGATGCTTGTGAAATGTGAACCCGGAGCGGTGTCCATGCCCATGTCCACATCACCTCCACTGCGGGCGCTGGCATCCGACTGTTGTTCTCTTCCACTTTCCCAAATTGGCGTGGGTCCTCGTGATGACCTTACTGCAGTGGCCTTCTGGTACTCATCCTGACCTTTGTCCTCCCCATCCTCGCTACTGGTTTCAACCAACATGTCCAAATCCTTATCACCCATGTCTGCTTGATCATCTGCCTCCGCCATTCCCTCTTCTTCCATTCGATGATCTCCTCTCTCAATCCCCGAGCTCCCTCCACCACCATGCAAGCTTGCCCTCTCCCCGCCTTGTCCACCATCGCCACTACCACCGCCCCTTTGCTCCCCCCTGTGATCTTCCCTCCCACCTTCAGATCTATCCCCAGCACGCTCCTGAATTTGATCATACTGACCAACACGTCCATCATGACCAACACGTCCATCGCGATGACGACGTTGATGATGATGATCCTGCTGCTGCATATGCTGAATCCCACCACCACCATCCATCAACCCGCCCCCGCCGCTCCCACTCCCCGACGCCACCCCATCACCCACACCCACACCCATTCCAATACCAACAGCCTCGGTACCCGCCACAGTCAACAAAGCCTGGAACGTATCCGAATCGGTATCGGGTTCGGAAGCAGAAGAGGCGCCGCCGTGCCCGTGGTGCTGCTGGTGTTGATGTTGATGTTGCGGGCTTTGATGCTGCTGCTGCTGCTGCTGATGATGCTGGTGCGGATACGGGGACTGGTACTGATACTGCTGCTGATGGCGGGCATCGTGCTGCATGATGTGGTTATGACCGCCCATGGGAAGAGTCCTCGTTGCTTCGGGAGGGGGAGGGTAATGCTGAGCGCCATGGGACGGGTGAGCGGTATGTGCTGGCGCGGTGTGGAGTTGGGATGGGTGGATTTGGTGTTGCTGGCTATACACCGTCGGGTGCATCTGTGTGGGCGGATGAAGAGGATGTCGATGGTGGAATGGATTGGGATGATGTTGAGGCTGGTGATGCTGAGTGTAGTCTCGCTCGTTATGAACTTGCCCGTGATCGCTTAAGGAATGGTGATGGGCTGTGGTGGTTCGCGCAGATGACGGCCCTGGTTGGCTTATCATTTGTGGGTCAATGATGGGGGGTAAGGAGACGTGCGGATGATGAGGCTGGTGATGGGAGGTTGTTGCTACAGAGTGATGTTGTGGTTCATGATGCGGGTGGGAAGGATAGGGAGGTGGATAATGATGGTGGTGATGCGGAGGAGGGGAAGGGTGGTGTGGTAGCATTGGACTTTCATGCGCCGCTGTGTGACGAGTAAAGGGGTTATGCTGAACGGTGGCTAGGTTTGTTGTATCAGGGGTTACTTGCATAGGAGGACCAGGGGAAGGGGATGTCAAAATGGAGATCTGGTGACCGCTGGCATCAGTAAAATGCGGGCGGCTCTGGTTATAGTGATGTGATGAGGCAACATAGGGGTCTATGTGAGATGGTGGCTCGGGCGGCAAGGCAGGTATGGGGTGCGTCCTGGGCTGATCGGCTATGGTGACAGTATCACCAGCCGTGACAAAACCAGGAGATGGGGCGGGTGATGATCGCTTGGAGCTGCTGGCACCAATGGGCGGGCTAAGATTCGGACGCTTTATGCCGCTGGACGTGGTGGTCATGATATTAGACAAAGAAGGCGGGTGCTGATGCTGCTGAGCTTGGGACGTTGATGACAATGAAGACTTTCCCAGTTCTTTGCATTCGGAACAGTTCCTAATTACATCTGAGACCGTCTCCTTGATGCGACTCCAGTGGTAGCGCTCCGCAATGGTGGCCGTGGTTCTGTTGATGCCCGCATGCGACTGGTTGTGCACCTCTCTTGCAATGTCGTACTGTCGGCGCGGGTCCGAGATGACCTCCTTGTCCTTGAGCATGAGGATGTCACCGTCGACCAGCTTGTAGTGAGTCGCGGCGCTACGAAGCCTGCTTTTCTCGGCTCGGTCAGCCCCGTTCGGATAGCGGCCGTACTTGAGATAGAACTTGATCTTGTCGAAACGCTCTTCACTCACAAGTTCTTCGTTACCTGCCGCGTCGCCCAAGTCCCGCCCAAAGATGATGGCGTCCACCAGACGGTCCGGGTAACTCTTGAGGTTGCCGGCCCCCTTGACACGGCCGATGCGCTTGAAGCCCAAGGCGTCCCAGATCTTGCACGACGCCACGTTGGTCTCGTACACGAGGTTGAAGACCGAGTACGTGTAGCCCAGCTTGGGTGCCCAGTCCAAGTAGGTTTCACCCATCAGACGACCGACACCACGGTTACGGGAGGCATCCGTCACGATGAAACCGGCATTGCAGATGTGGCTGCTGCGGCCAGGGTAGTTGGGCTTGATGTAGAAGGTGCCCAGACACTCTGTCGACCAGTTCTTGTTGTCGACAATGTCCTCGCCGCGCTCGATTTGGCCGAGAAGCATGACGCCGGCAAAGTTTTGGAACCAGTAGTCGGCGAACTTGTCGAAGGGCATGGCGTCCATCATGGGGTAAGTGTCACCGCCCTCGATTTCCTTGTTGAACTGATCGTGGAGATAGTGCAGCAGGGAATCGGGCACCTGATGGCGCGAGGCAAAGGGGACAACGGTAGCCACCGTCTGGCGATCTCGCAGAGTCACATGGCGAGGGACAATGGTGGGCGGGAAAGAAGGATGAGCAGGATCTGGATAGGGAGCCGCTCCAGAAACGCGGTAGATGGTTCCGGCTGAGGGGTCGTCAAGGATGGCTGGCATCTTGTCTTGTTGCAAATCAATTGATATGAACGCCGTAAAACACTCTTATTCTCGCTTTGTCAATGTATGCGCCCTGCCAATGGTGTTAGCCACATTATCCAGACGTAAAAGTGCAATCGATTGAGAGAAAGACTTTAAAAGGTTATAGCATACGCACTTTTAAACAAGAGACAACTAATCAAAGCTAGTTGAAGCCAAAGAACAAACTCGTTGTATGAACCAAGAGAGTGAGTGTGCGAGATATATAAAGATGAAGGCGTCCAAATCGGGCAACCTAGTATATCGTATATGGCGGGGTTTTCAGTGCATCCAAACACGCCCTAAAGATGACAACCAAGACCAAACTGGATGGCTGATCGATAGCTCGATAGTTCGATAAGTTCGATGAGTTCGAATCCGGTATCGGGACTCGGGCTCGGATTGGGTGACACACCCACTCAGCCCCACCAACAATCGCCAATCTCCGGGACGGATTCTGTTTCCCGGTCCGACACGGGATTTACGGAGGGAGAAACAACGGTATGTTTGACGTGACTGAATAAACGCGCCGTCGCAGCTCTGAGCACGACGAGCCCCGTGTAGCGTGGGTGGTGCGGGCGGCGGCGGCGAGTCTGATACAAGCGTTTGGGTTGGATCCCCGTCGTTCTGAAATATTCGGCGTGGTGATAATTTGTTCTCACAAGGAACAAAAGAGAGAGGTCTGAGAGTGTGAATGGAACTCTCGCTTCTCACATTTTGGTTCGTGAAATTGGAGGTGTCCGCTGGCTTAGTCATCATTGTCTATCTACATGGCTCTTTCCGCTGACTACAATAATCCAAAGCTTCATTTGTGAAGTAAGAGTGAATGAACTCGCCCAGTGACGTTGCCCTGCCTTATAACACTGTCGACCTTTCTGAAACCTGCTTGTACTTAGGTAGTTGCTACATGCAATGCACGACTGGCCGGCAACTCCCGAAACTCACCTCCCCAACCCATCCACGTCGTTGCAAAGACTAGGTATTCGGTATATAGTACAATAAAGGCTATTCTACAACCCCTTCACATGCTTGTTCCACACCCTCAAAAAAGCAGTTCGAAGGGGCCCAGGTCTGGTTTCTCTCTACCTTGATAACACATTTCCATTCTTCCTTTTCCACCCATTTCTTATACACGAGCATCACCACCGAACATCGCCTTGAGCGCATCCTCGCTCAGGAACGTGTCCTTCTCCTTCTGCTCCTCCACGCTGTTGTCCTGTGCCTGTCTCCTCCGGGTGTCGGCCGCCCGCGCCGAAGCCAGCTCAAAGTACCCTTGCACATCGGCGGGCGTCTTCCATGTGATCTCGCCGCGCTGCGCCGCTTCGAGTCTGCGCTTCTGGCCACGCTCACCAGCACGGCCGAGGACACCGCTGATGAGGGCGGTTGCTCGCAAACTGTTTTGTGAAAAAAGCATGACATGTTAGCAACTGAGCACATAAAACACCACAACCCAGTAACATCTGTATTGTAATGTGCATCCACGGATGGGGGGTCCTGCTTACCTGTCATCGTTGGCGGGAATCTGGTACGTAACCCACGCGGGATTGGTGTTGGTATCAATAATACCAATAGTCGGGACCTTGGCCAAACTGCACTCATACAACAGCGTCATGTTCTCCTTGGGGTTCAAGCACACGACCAGATCGGGCGCCAGGGGTCTGCGGTCATGAAGATGGTCCTCGAACCCTTGGAGCGGGCGATCCAGCTCGTCCACCACGGTCAGCGGGACGCCTCCCAGCAGCTGCTCGCGGTTGGTGATCGTTCCGGGTCTCCACTTGGTGAACAGGTGGCAGGCCTTGGCCAGCTCGGCGGCGCGCACGACGATGGGCCGCTGGCCGGGGCGGGTGCCGACGAACAGGATCAGGCCGCCGCGGTAGGCGACCTCCTCGACGACGCGGGCGGCGCGGCGCAGGTGCGTGGCTGTCGTCTCGAGGCTGATGATGTGGATACCCTGGCGCACACCGTAGATGTAGCGCGCGTTGGCTGGGTTCCAGAGCGAGGTGTTGTGGCCCATGTGAGCCTGGGCGGCCATGAGGTCCTCGAGCGAAGCGTCCGAGGGGGGGTTGCGGAGGTACTGCTCGGGGATGTAGCGGACCTCGACGCCCGCGCCGAGCTTCTGGGTTTGCGCCTTGGTCTGCTTGAAGAGCTTGAAGTTGCCGGGAATGGCTTCGATTTGCTGCTTGAGCTTAAGCGCCTCCTCGTCGACGAGGCTTGGGTCCCATGTCGTAATGGTCTCGGTGGCAGTAGCGGAGGTTGCGGACCAGGCCTCGGCGGCCGGGGAAGCGGCGAACTCGGGAGTGGGCTTCTCAATGCTCTCGGCGTAGAACTCGGCCTGCTCCTCGAGGGTGGGCTCAGCAAAGGCTGTCTTGGCAGCCTGCTTCTTGGTGTTCGTCGGCGGCGGCGGCGCAGTGAAGTTGTCCTGGGAGTAGAATCGCGACTGGGCCTGGAGAGATGCCCGCGAAAGAGGAGTGGCCAGGGCCCGTCGGCCTGCAGCGAGAACGTCAGCTTGCGATCATTTGGTTTGTACGAAGAGGAGACCGGAATACTCACCTAACCGCGCGCCGATATTCCGAATAATCATGGTGGAAATGCTGGGGTCGGTCACATCGTCGTCGGGAGGACGTTGTAAATCGGCCGCTCAACTTTTCTGGACGGTACACGGCCGACGGTGGCCCGTGCGCCGATTTACTTTCGGCATTGCGCCCGCCAGGCGTGGATCACTGCACCACTGTAGCGCGGCCTCTTTCAGGCGCTGGACCGGCCCCACCACGGGAATTCTGGGGTCAAGTGGCCGGCCAGAGAGGTACGTACAACGGGCAACTGGAACTCAATCGATATCTCCTCACGTTCAAGACCCGGGCGGGAATAGGACGGGAATTAAACAAAAGAAGTAAATATCTAAAAAGAACGCTCTCTCGCAGACCGGAGCTTGATATCAATGCCGAAATGTAGTCTGTAGTGTGTAGTAGTAGCTCATAATCAGAGGCTTTGTGTACATGCGTTTCTACGGTAACCTATACCAATCCGGCCAACTCCTCGCACTCTCAGGGTCCCGTTCCCTCCTGCATTCATGCATCTACCTTTAAACAGGCGAATGAAGAATAATTGCTCGGATTGGGCAGCCCGTTATCAACAATCTCTCGAGCCCAACAACAACAACTAACGACACACTGCTGCATCAATCATCATCAAAACCATAAGACTCTCTTGCTTCGTCTTCATCTTCTCTAAACTACCTTCTCAACCATGAAACCCCAAAAAAGTGTAAATTCTTATGCTTAACGGCTGCTGGTCAATTTCGAAATGGTAAACACACCAATAATCACCACGGCCAGGGTGACAATAGCACCCGGAAGCAGCAGCTCGTTGGGGAGACCAGCAATGACCTGGGCCGGCTCTTGTGGCTGAGACATTGTGCGCGTGCGCGTAGGACGGCGACGGACGGGCTCCTCCTCCTCACTAACCTCCTCGGATTCCTCCTCGACCTTCTTTCTCCGCTCACGAACCACCGACGAAGCAGGAGGTGTGGCAGGGATCGTCTCAATCACGGGCGCAGGCGTGGGGGCGTGGGAAATGGCAGGCTCCGAGGGGTCGTGCACGAACAAGTCAACCTTCTCGCGAAGGCCGTGGCGCGCAAGCAGAATGGCTTCGAGGAGATCCTGATCCGTGGTGATGGAAACCGAGTCGCCCTCGTCGTCAAGATAGCTGAGCGCAAATCCGCCGGAAAGCCTGCCGTTCTCGACCTCAGGGGTACCGCCAATAGCGTCCACCTCAGCACCGAGCTTGGCAGCGACAGCAGCGACAAACTCAGCCATGCCGTGGGAGGCTGTCACCTGCAGACGGTGGACGCGGCCGCTGGGAGCCTTGAACTTGAAGGGAAAGGGGATATCAGCAGGGTTGACCTCCTGCATACCACCCAGCTGGCTGTGGGAAGGCGACTCGATGCCGGCATGGCTCGCAGAGTCACCAGGCGCCACGCTGTCGACAATGCGCTCGCTGCGAGCGATGTCGGGCGACATGAGCGATCTAGGCCCATGGTGGGTGTGGTGGTGCGAGCCGTCGCCCGATACCATGGACTCGGTTTCGTGGTCCAGAGAAAGCCAGAACTTGTTCCAGGCAGGACCCTCATTGTCGCTACCGCTGCCCATCGTGTTGATCTGTTCGAGGGTGGCGTAAGTGAGCTTGAGGACGTCGACCATGCCAACAATCTCGCCAGCGTCGTTCATCACCGGTAGGTTGAGGTAGTGACCATCGTGCATCTTCCTCAGCGCAGCCTGGATGGTCATGTCCATGGGCGCAAAGTCGGGATGGGGGGTCATGACGCGGACCACGCTGCAAGTGGCAGGGTCAAGACCGGGGGCAATCACACGGAGGACGACGTCCTTGCTGGTGAAGATACCCGTAATCGCTCCCTGATCCTGTACCAAGACCGCCGTGGTGTGGTTCTCCTTCATCAACTGGGCTGCCTCCTTGACCGAGGTCCGGACGCTGACCGTGGTCGGGGGAATGCCGTTCAGGACAGACTCCAGGGTCGGGCCCGACATCTTGGATCGCAGGGCCTCGACGTACTGGATGATCTGCTGGGGCTGGCTGGTGCCAAGCTCCGACTGAACACCCTCGAGCGCATCATACAGCCGCCTGGACGAGGCATAGGCGCGCTCCAGCTTCTCCATCGCGTCGTAGAAGCACTTTGTGATATCGAGAATGCCCGAGATGTCCTGGTTCTCGTCCATGACGGGCAAATGGCGGAAGCCCTTGCGCACCATGAGATCAAGGGCGTCGGTGGCGCTGGTGTCGGTCCTAGCGCACAGCGGGTTCTTGGTCATGATCTCGGCAATGGTGACGACGTTGGCCTTGAGTCCGCCGCCGACGACGCGGAAGGCCAAGTCCTTGGCTGTGAAGATACCAGCAATCCTTTCATCGTCGTCGGTGACAAGAACACAGTCTTCGCGCTTGGCGGCCATCAACTGGGCGGCTTCGGAAACGGTGGTCGCGGCCTTGATCTGGAGGGCGGGACTCGGCTTGAGAGCGAGGACGGTTCCGGGAGGGGCTTTGCGGGTATGACGGGCTCGGCTGGTAAGGTGCTTCTTCTTGGAGAGATCGCTCTCCATCTTGCGGCGGATGGCCTGGCAACGGCGGTGTTAGACGGTATCTCCAACCTCATCATCATCACAGGGGGCAAGCGGCGGTGACAAGTTCGGGATCACGCACCTCATCTCTCTTGGACTGCTTTTGCCTGCTCACGCTGACGGAGGCAGAGCCGACCTCACTCCCGGGGGCGGCATGGTTGGCTTCGAGGACGGGGCGGGGGATGGCCGAGCCGGCGTGGTTCTGGCCGTAGGGCGTCGCGCTGCGATTCTGTTGCTGGGCGCTGCTGCTGCCACCAGCACGGCTGGGGCCGCGCATGGTGGAACCTGGGTTGGTCGACATGATAAGGGATGCTCGACAACCAAGGATGCGGATGCGGATGTGGGTGCAATACTGTTTTTCGAGGTATCGTTTCTACGCACAAGCGGACAAGCGGCGGGAATTGGTCCTCGGTGTGGTGGTCGCGGTGCTCGACTTTCGTGAGTGACGATTTTTCGTGGTCCCTGAACCCGAACCGATTTGCGACGACCAGGAAAGGCCGAGCTAGGCGTCGTCCAATAAGGTAATCAGATGACTCGAAGGGCGGAATCACACCTTGTCAGTCGCCAGTCGCAAAGCAAAGCCCGAGTCTGGGGAGTCGTTTTCAATGGGTCACCTCACGACGAACGACGACGGGAACTGCAGTATGTGGTGTACTGACGAGGGAAAACACGGGTCGAATGAAATGCCGCGCAATGTCAGTTGATTTCCTCTTTCACAAATTGTACGTCTCCCGTCGTTACCGCCGCGCGCGCACCGCACTGCACCGCAAATGAAGTTCCCCTTGTTGTTAGTGGCCGCACTACCGCACCGCAATATGGAAAGCACGGGCCATGTCACCCACTGAGAAAGTGTTTTTGAGCGTGTGATTACCCCACCATAGCCCGCCCACGAGACCGCATCCCGTTTTCCTCGGCGATGGCGGGGCCTGTCTTTGCCTGTCTGCAATTGAACGGCAGCTGTCAAATGTCTCTCGTCTCTCCTGTTTACGAGATGGTCATGTTACCGGCAAATTGACGATATTTCCCTTGCAGTGAGCACATGCCTATGGACCAGCCAATGGCGAAGAGTTGTTGTATGTTGTGCTGCGAGTTGTGATAGCATTACCGGGAGCTCTCTGAGTGTAACCGTGACGGTGAATGCATTGCAGGTCTTTTTCATCTTTGATGTTGGCGTGATGTTCGACTTGTCCGTCGTCGTCAAGTTCGTTGACCTCTGCAAAGCAACGAACAACCTTTTTTTTAAAGAAAGGGGCCGCTCGCTCATTGATAAGATAATTAACATGGGCAATTGCGGGTACCGAAGAACGGTGAGCTTCTATTAATATCTCGTCAAAGACATGCTAATCTGCGATCAGCCCCAACCTCCTGGGATTTCACGTGTGGAAGTGCCGGCCATACCGTACGTGAAGAAGTGAAGAGATTTCGTCTGTCGAATTCAGACAGCCATTTATTATCATGAGAGTGGGGGTTGAGCTCACCCCTGCTCATGACTTGAAGTCATCATGATCGACCAAAGGAGTAGTTATCACTTGCTGTCGAGGTTTTATATTACCCGGTCCCCATTACCCGGTCAATGTTCACTCCACACTTGGAGTTGAGGAATCTTCCATCGTGCTACGGACAGAGAGATATTCACATCCCGCCAATACGAGAGAATATGACAAGATCTCCCTTTGAATATCCAATCCTTACACTGCTTACCCTACCCATTCCATCTGTCTCGATGCCACCCTAGCCCTGTTGGTATCTTGTCCGCGTCCCGTTGTCTGCTTTCACAGTGCTCTCGTTGCCTTTGCCTGCTTCACGGACGGACGGTCTGCGCGTAATATAACATGCATTGGACTGGCATGCCCGTACTTTGGGTGCGGGCAGGCATCTCCGGGACATGCAGCAGCAAGGCATGTAATAAACAAACGGTCGCAACAGGCGCGGTGATCCTCGATCCTCGATCCTCGTCCTCGTGGTGGAATTCTCAACGGCGCCGTCATTTCTCGTGGTGGTTTTGACTTTCGGACCGTTGTTTACAGTCGCATCGCTGGTCCAACCACCCCTGACTCGTGCGGGATGGACGATTCGGAGACGGGAAGTCACTGGAAGCAACCTGGAAGCCAGCAATGCCAGGATAGGACTGAAATGCCTGCCAAGTGCCTGAAGCCCGGAAGAGCTTGATCAACTTAATGCTTGACCAGCCGCAACGGATCGTGCATCCGGCAATGACGTCGATTAACCCGGTTGGGACCAGCGGCCGCCAGTCCCGTCGCGCATCCCACGCACGAGACGGGCGACCCCACAGCAGACGACAAGGAAGCGATAAGCCGCCAGCGGGCACAAGTCCTTGTTTCGCGAATTGTGAATTTTCTCGGTCCTATTGCGGGTTCAGCTTCTAGGGGTCACAATGACTTCATTCGCTATAGTCATCTGGGCTATAGCACCTCCCAGCACTGAAATATTTAGCAGTGTTCATATCCAACGGCATGGCAGAAATCGCTTGGCCCTCATCAGCCAAACATGCCCTGCGTTCAAGTCCGTCGGAGAAACATTTTGAGATTCAGGTTGGTCAAGGTTGGTTGTCTCCTCAAGGGGTCTCGGGTTTTCATGGTTCGGGGCTCCTCGGATTGAAACAAGATGCGCCGGATATGGGGGTTTCGAAGCCACACGGCAAGATGCGCCTGAGTATGGAACATGCTATGTTGCGGCGTTAAGCAAGCCCGGGGCTTCCCTTCGGTGTGCTGCTGTGCAACGCGGGAGTGGAGATTGGTGTTGAGGAATGTGAAGATTGAGGACGGTGGACCGTTGAGAAGTTGAGATGGTGTGGCAGCACAGAGCAAGCCGCAAAGGCCTTTATGAAGCACACAAAGCATCCATGTACCCTGACATCTGCCCCTGGTGTACAAGTCTCGTCTCTGCTTTCCATTCTTCCCGTCACTGCACAGGCAGGCAACTTGAAGGCATCTGCATTTCCCACTTGCCCTGTACCCAGGCGTGGGCGTGGGCGTGGGCGTGGGCATGGAGGTGCTGTGCCAGGAACAGACAGACGGAAACTGACTGCCAGGGACAGACGCTTGTTTTGCCAATCACGTCTCTTGTATGCGTGTTGGCGATCATCCCCTCCTTATCCCCTCCAATGAAGGGTGATACAATCGGCAGCAGCCAACGACACGAACGGCACTCGCAAGACGAAACACAAGCACCATGGCACCGTCCCGCTGGCCGCTGCACCACCTCCACGCTGGACGGTCCACGGCACTGGAGCTGTTTGTGCTGGAGCAGTTGGAGCATCCAATCTTGGGATGACTGGAGCCAGTCCCGTCAAAGCATAAAAACAGGGGCCACACAGAAAGCCCAGAACTGCCGTGCCATTTTGCACCACGGTGGCCGGGAGGAACAGCCCGGCTTGAACCCGGGTCGGCGCTGCGTAACGTCATCCACTTTTCCACTTCTTGGCTGTCTGGCGATTCAGGTTTCTTTTCTTTTCCTTTTCCAGTTTCTTCACATTTCTCCGTGATCAACATAGCTACAGGTGTTCCCCCCTATCTTTTTGCTGGGTCCATGGTGCTTTTGCGTTGTCCTTTCTCTTCTTCCTCATTTCTCCCGCGGTCCTCCATTTTTCACTCGCTGCGGCTTTTCTGCATCACCACCCCGGGCGGCCTTGTCGAAGGAATTGAAAAAGAGGAACCGGAATTCCAGGGAGTAGCACGACGGATAGCGGACGCAACCCACTAAATTCGCTACCTAATTCTAGACGCGGGTACTGACAACTGCCGCCCGCCGAACGACCAGCCAGTGTCCAGCCAGTGAAACTTGCCGCTCGGCGCTTTTCCCGGCATCGAATCTTACGAGCACCACATCAATCGTGAAACGGTGGGATTGAGAAAGAAGGGAGGGAAAAACACGAAGACAAGTGCCATCAGACCACGGGGCTTGGCCAATTCCATTTTGCTGCCAAAGAGACATTTTCTTTCTGGACAACATCTCTTTCACTATCGTTGATTTGGACGCCCGTTGAGCAGGTACATCGACACCTGCAGGCACTTCAGCAAAACCTCAAACCAACTGACGGCGGGTGCGCTAAGCGAACCACCAAACCGGATCACCGCCTCCAACAACCCTCCTCCTCCACCACAACCCTAGAGTTGGTAATCATCCATTCGTTTTCTACCTACGCATCGGCGATCGAGTCAGTTGCTGTGCAACTGCACGTTGCAAAAAAAGGAGTCCAAACCCAGCAAAGCGATCTCCATTTGGTGTCGCGGAGAACATATATTGTTGGAAACGTCAAAAAATACAACAAGGGGAGCGAGCACCAACTTGGGGCTGCATCTCGAGGTTCAACAACATTTGACACAATGGCGCCATCTTCACAAGCTCAAAGTCGCCCATCACCACCGATAATGGCCGCCATGTCGAGTCGGTCTTCATTCCCATCATCATCATCATCATCGCCGTCGTCGACGACCTTCAAGCGCGCCGCTTTCGACGCAATCCACCATATCCGGGCATCTCTTGCATCTGCGACACACAAACGCAGTAATGATGCCAATTGTTCGCCACAGCCGGGCGTGAACCTCTGCGAGAAGCCAGCAGAGGCAACCTCAAATGTTACCTGGGCGATAATTGGTAGTGTGCTGTGAGTGTTTGAAGTTTTCTCGTATTCTTCCTTCAACCTAACCCGTCGCATCCCCCGGTCCATGTCCTTTCAAGGCGCCGCCACCACCCCTGACAATTGCCCAAAATGGAAACACCAAAAATAAACACTAGTTGGAACGACATGCCACCCGCCAGACCTCGAATACTGACAATGAATTGTAGCGGTTTCGTCGCGGCAACCACCATTATAGTAGCATATCTCCTACACCTTCGCCGGAAAAAGGTCCACAAAAAAGAAGATCAAAATGACCCGTTCCACATGTCCGACTATGGTTTCGACGAAGCAGCTGCCGCAGAAGCAGCTAGGTCAAAGGCGAAACTATTCCGACGATCCCAGCAATCCTCCACCACTTCGGTTTCCACGCCATCGCCACCAAACCCCCTGGAACGCAGGCTGTCCTTTGACGAATCACCCTATGCTGTTAGCGCCGCTGCCGGGATCCGATCATCTACAACCGTTGGGGGAGACGTTATCTATAGCGACATCAGCACTCCACCGGGCGCGGCACTACCGGTTGGCGTCGGCATGAGAGGCGAGGGCCGATTATTAGGAGTACCGGGAATTGAAGGGATGGACTTGGGCGGTATGCCGATGGATCGGGAACGCGAAAGGGAGCGGTCGAGGTCGAGGGCCCGGTCGTCTTACTCCCACTCCCCTCACAACGGACCCCGTAAACAAATGCAGCGCCGATCCCGACCCTCGAGTGTGCAGAGCGCTCCGTTTTCGCCCGCACTCATGACGCCACCGCGAGGACCTAGGCCGGTTGGAGGAGGCGATGGAGCCAGTGCCGCCAGTGGCAGTGTTCTTCGCTCTCCCCTTTCCGACGACGCTTCCTCTCTTTCTGTCAGGTCTTCCGAGATGTTGCGCCCGCCTGTTGACGGTGATGTTGACGTCGGTATGCTCGGCCCGATGCCATGGGAAAAGGATCAGCAGCAGGAGAAGGTGGTGGTGACGGAGACGACGATGGAGAAGGAAAGCAGCAAAGGAATTGCCGAGGAAGACGATACGGTTAATGAGCCTAAGAGCAACAACGAGATCCGGGTGGTAGCCGCGGAAACAAAACCGGCCGATAAGGAGGAGGAGGAAAAGCCCACAGCCGCTCAACAGGAGACAGTAGAGGTCAAGAAGGAGGAAAAGAACGAGCAAGCGACAAGGATATGACCTGATCGTGGTTTAATGAGACGCGTACGTGCGCGGCGAGGGGAGTAGCATTTTGGATGTGTACGGAGTAATGAATCATTTACTACTTACAGAAAGGAGAAACGGTCGGCTGTTTTCTGGTACATTACTTCAAGAGATAAAAACGGGTGCAAGGCCGGAGGTTATGGATACGTCTTGACTTTTTCCTATTCTTCTTCTATTATGGGCTTTTATCTCTACCCGGTTTAGCCATGATATCATTAGTTTATCATCATCATGATTCACTGCGGAGCGTTAATGCATTGGCATTCAGTTTCTTCGTCATGCTTCTTCTTTCATGTGGTTATTTTATCGATAATGCACGGAGGGAGTTGGGAGGTGCGAGATGGGACATGCGAGGAGGGGAGGCAGGTAACTTGAAAGAAAGGATCTGATGGCTGATTTCACAATCGAATGTGTGATGGGATCTGTAGCTTTGCTTTGAGAATTGATAGAAGAGGAAAGGCTTCACTTGTGCCTGCCCGTACTGGGGAGCCAAGACCAAGTCTGATAGCTACCCGGTACTTAGGGTCTGTGTTTGGAAGGTACAGTCACCAAACCACCGTGGGGGATACTGGCTCAGTCGGTAGATGGGGCGCCACATCTCACCTGGCTGACCAATTCCTTAGTAGAAGCGGCTCGTTCGAACCTTCCTTCGGGCAGCTTCGAACAACCATTTTTGTCACTTTTTTACCCTCTCATTTTTGCAGACTACTACTATTGCCCACCAAGTGCGATATATACATCTACTCACTCAGTGACCTTCTAGCAGTCTGATTATATTTTTGAGTCTCCTGTTCCGTAGTCGTTGTAGGTTTTGGCTAATAATCCACGAGAAAGTTGTAAAGTTGTCGGACCTCAGGTACCTGATGCTGTCACTGATGCACCGCGGCCTGCATGTCCAAGCGGGCTCAAGAGGTTGGATCAGGTGCAATGGAAGTCGCTTGAGGCGTATTCGTTGTCGAATTAGGGATAAACCGCTAACTGCCCTCTTAACGCACATAGTCCGCAGCTACACCTATATAATATTAAGGTAATGTTAAAGTAGGCTAAAAGGTTATAATAGCAGTCTTTACTACATTATATTCGTTAGAACTAGTTTACTACGTTACTATTATAGCGAATACAAAGCGTAGTAGTATAATAAGTATTTACTATATTACTATTATAGCGAATACGAAGCGCAATAGTATAATAAGCAACCTGTAATGCTTAGTATAGTATTGAAGTATTAATACCTTGGTTTCTATTGCTATAGCCTTAATAAATCTACCGGTTTTACTTCGTTTTGGAATATAAATAATAAAATCCGAACTAATTATATAATTTATTACGTTATTAATTAAACTAATATTATTAATTAAACTAGTATTAACCGTTATATATATTAGGCGAACGTTTCTCTTATTTCCCAACCTTCTCTTTTTCTTTCTTATCGTTACCCTTCTTCTCTATCTTTCCTTTCCCCCCTCTAATACTAGTATTAGTACTAGTATTAGTACTAATACTAATACTAATACTAATTAATAACGCCTTCAATATTATAGCCTATTAGGCTAATAATAAAAACCCTTCCTTTTCTTTAACCAAAGCTAATTCTAAAACTAAAGTTACCTCTCAAAAAGCTAGTTCTCAAAAGATTAGTTTTCAAAAGGCTAATTCTTAAAAGGCCGCCCTTAAAATTATCCTTAATATTTAATTCTAATTACAAACTATCTCTTCTATTAAACCGTTTCGCTCTTAATCCGCCTAAGCTATCCCTAATCGTTATAAAAATAATATTATTAACCCTGTCTCGTTAAATTCTAAGTCAAATTCCGGGTCTAAATCTAATTTATCTTCCTCTTCCCTCTCTAATTATAAATTTACTTCCAACTCCGGCTCTAATTCTACTACCCCTAATAAATCCGGAAATAAATATATAAGAGGTTATATAGTAAATTCGGTTTATAAATTATACTTAGAAAAAGTGCAATACTCTTCTAATGAAGTTAAAAGGCTAAATATTCGATATAGAGGAGATAAGAATAAACCTAACGGAAGTTTAAATACTATTTTAATCGTCCTATACCAATTTATTCTAGTATATCGAAAAGAAGAAGGAGTAAAATAAGCCGAAGAGAGAAGCGTAATTAATAAGGTAGAGGATATTTATAATAAGGAGGAGGGAATTCGAATTAAAAAAGTAATAAGAGTAGTAAAGAAGGTAGGCGGCGGTAACGCCTATAAATCCGTATATAAACCCGTTACTTATCCTACGCCGGATTAGATTATTAAAAAACCTATTGAAAAATTTATTAAGAAACCCGTTGAGAAACGGGTTAAAGAAGTCGTCGATAAACCCGTCGAAGAGCCCGTCGAAGAGCCCGTCGAAAAACCCGTCGAAAATACAATTGAAAAACCTCCCGAGAATATAATTGAAAAGCTTATCGATAACTTTATAAAGAAGTCTAATAAAGATAAGGATTCTAATACAAAATCTAGTAAGGATAAGGATTCTAATATAAAGTCTAATAAGGATAAGGACTTTAATAAGAAGTCTAATAAGAAGAAGTATAGCGATAATAGGCGTATTCGAATTATTTATTCTAATGTATTAAAGAGGATAATATTTAACGAAATAGTCGAGGCCGATTACTTAGAATTCTACTATAATAATACTTTCGAATCCTCTATTTATATTCGGGCCGTTAATAGGATTAATAAAAAATTCCCCGACTTTATATTAAAGGTTAAGAATATTAAATCGATTTATAATATATTTAAGAAGAAGTATTATATTTTTAAGCGGTTAGGTAGTAAATCCGGGACTAATTTCGAAACCGACGCTAATAAGTAATAATATATTTTAAATAACGATGTTTAGGACAAACTAATTAGGGTTTATATATATATTTATATAATAATAAAATAATAATTTGGACTAGGCTAATTATCGTCTAATAAAACCGTAATTTTAATTAATTTAAATATTGTCCTTTTCTAGAAGTATAAGTTTATTAACAATTCTAAAGTAATATACCTATTACTATTAATAAATATATAAATTCTACTACTAATATTATTAGTTGTAATAAAGGTAATAGTAATAGTAATAGTAATAATAATGGTAACGATAATAAGGATAGCAATAATAATAATCCAATTATAAAGAAGTAGAAGACGGTTAGGGAGACCCTTTGTAGGGAAATACTTTTTACCTTAGCCGATATTTTTAAGAATATGGAAAAGTACGCCTAGGCTTCTCAAATTATAGTAAAAAGTCGTATTAGACGTAATACCTTTAAATAGAAGCGTTCTATTCTAGAAAAGTCCGGGTACTATATACGTAAAGTATTAATTATTTTCGAATAAAACTATTACAGCTAGTCTATTTTAATTATTAGGAGGCTATTTATACTATAGAAGTAGGAGTTTATTACTATATAATTTATTTTAATAAATAAATCCCAATGAAAATTCTTTTTAAAAAATTTATTTAATTAATCCGCTTCTAATTTTATTCCGCCGTCTACTTAACCGCGGCGTACTCTTATAATATAAATAAATAATATCGAAAATAATTACGAAATAGTATAAGGGACGGTTAAATTACCGGGACTAAAAAGTAAGTACTCTTATCTTCGCTACTTATTGCTAAGGGCCTTTCGCTAATAATTTTATTAATTCAACCGAATATTCCGCTAGGTTTTCGTTATAGATGTTCTCGTATTCCTTCTATAATTTTTAGGGGAAAAGGTAGTATTAATAAAGTATTAATATTATAATTATATTAAAGTAGGAATAAATACAGTACGACGTACTAAAGGTTAAAATAGAAGTATATAATTAATTTATTAGAGGAAGGCTTAATACCGATTACTATTAAAAGTATTTTATATTTATTATTAATCTTTATTAAAATTCTTATAGCGTAATATAAGGGGGTTCTTACCGATTTTCAATTAATAGAATTACAATTAATTTAATAGTATTAAAATTACTATATTAAATTTAAGGTATAAGTAGGGGAAAATTTGAAAAATGATTAAATTAAAAATCGATAAAAAGTTTAAAAATTGAAAATCGATTTTAGAATTTAATTTCTAAATTCGAATTTAGAGCTTAGTTTAGCCTAATTAGCCGTACCCGTACTAACTACCCCTAATTAATCTATATATTTTATCGAATTTTATCGGTTGGCTAAATAAATATTTGAAGCGGGAACGTATAAGAAGGCTATTAAAACTACTATAAAAAAAGATTTTATAGCGGTTTTATAATAGATAGAATACCCGTACGCCTTATTAAGACGGGAGTTTCGCCTATTTAGGTATAGTTTACAACGCGCCCTCTTATAGGTATTAGCCGTCTAGAATTTTACAAAGGCCTTCGTCTTTAACTATAATTCTTACCTTTTTATAACCTCCTTTCTTTTAACTTCTTATACGCTTATTCACTTTATAATTCTAAGCCCTTATTACTACTTCTTCTTAAATTATTATATTTTTACTATTATTTAATAGAAGATAGTTTAAAACTAATTTATTTCTAATAACCGTATTCCCGAAATTACTAAATAGATTAAATTTACTCGTACTAACCCTGCTTTCTATAATTACTATATAAATTAATATAAAATTGTATAAGCTATTATAATAAAATAATTAAAGTAAATATATTCTATATTTAGTATTCCCTTTACTAATTAACCGGTATTATTTATATAATAGTAAATCCTTTAAAATATATAAATCCTATTATAAATTTAATATATTGTATCGTTCTATTATTTATAGGTAAATAGTGCCTTCGAAGGTTAAAATCCGAACCGTAGGGGGTTATAAATACGATTTAGATAATATTAATTAATTAATCCTTTAAATTACTTTACTAAACCGGTCCTTTAAATAATTAATATTATAATAATAGGCTATACGTCGTAAGAAAAGAAGTACCGGCGGATTATTACTATTTCCCGACCGTCGCCCGGCCTAATTACTAATTTAATTAGTTTAGAGGCTACCGAGGCGAAATCTACTTTATTATTAAAGAACTACCGAAGTAAAATTGACTTTATTATTAAAGAGTAATAGATTAAAGAACTTCGCTTTATTACTAAAAAATAGTAGATTAGAGAGAGCTTTACTATTCTTACGCTTTTTCCCGAAAGGGTAAATTTAATTTAGGCGAATTTACCTTTATTAAAACTAAAGTCGGATTTAACGAGATAAAAGCCTAAGTAAATTTATTACTAGTATAAATAAAAGCTCTACGATAGAGATTTTAAATAACCGGTAGTTAAATAAAGTAAATTAGGCTCTTTTTAATTATTTCGTTATTAGGTCTATTTTTAATCTTTACTTTTATAGGTATTAGGCGTATTATTTCTATTCCCTTTCCCTTTTATTATTCTTATTCCTTTCCTTTTTCCGTTCTTAATTCCTATTCTTATTCCTATTCTAATTTATTATTCCTTTCTTTACTAACCCGTTTCCCTTAAAATAATAGGCCTTCTCTCAATAATTTTATAAACTTCTTTCAATAATCCGACGAATTTCCTTTAACGATTTTATAAATTTCTTTAAACGATCCGACGAATTTCTTTCTAGCTTTAGACGAACATTTTTATTTATTTAAACGAAAGTTTAAATTTAAACCCCCCGACAACTTCCAACTTTATTCTCCAAATCTAATTCGAGAATTACTAAAAATACTATTAAAATCCTATTTAATTAACCCTTAACCAATCCAATAACGAAACCAGTATTCCTAACGGCATTATTAGTAATAGTATTAATAGTATTATTAATAATACTACCCTTAATAATATTATTAGAATTATTAAGCAGCCAATTCTATTAGAATTTAAATAATAAACTACTATAAATTCCTTACAAATTTAATAAATAGTTTTACTATTCTTAATACTTATAAATAGCCTAATTACCGCTAGTTTACTAATAAGACTATAAAATTATATAGCTATTAGCTCTCCTACTTTAGTAAGGTCGTTATAAAAATTAATACAATTACCGAAAAGATTAGATTTATTTAGGGTTATAATTTAATTAAATTAGAGGGTATATCGATATAGGATCTCCTAATTAAAAGTAATTTAATAGTAAAACTATTCAATATAATAAAAACGATTAATACTATAGATTTTACGACTTTTATACTAGTAGTAAAACTATATTTAAAGCCAACGCTAAGACTTAAAATATAGTTGTTTAACTATTAATTCTTAAACCGAATAGGCTATTAGCGATATAGCCGTTTAGCCTTTGGCCGAAAAGGCTATTAAATCTTATATTATTATAGCCGTTTAGCTATTAATCGATATAGCCGTTTAACCCTTAACCGAAAAGGCTATTAAATCTTACGTTATTATAGCTATTTGGCTATTAATTAATAATAAAAGGGATTAATTCACCCGACCTTATAGCCTTTACGCTAGCGGTTAAATTATATTTAAATACAATAATAATAAGTATATTAAAAACCGTATTTAAAATATTAAGAATTTATTAACAAATTTAATGCCGACGCAACTATACCTTTTATATATAGTTTTAGTAAAATTAATTCGTAGTTTTATTATTAGCGTTCGAAAGGATTACTTATTTGCTTTTATTCTATATTAATAGATATTGAATTAATTTTTACCAAAGTATAAAAAGGCTATCCCGGGCTTTAAAGTTAATATTAAAATTAATAGTTAAGTATTTAGCGAATATTAGGAATTTATTAATAAGGCTATCCCGACTTCAAATTTAAAATTATTAAAGCTAACGCTAATTAATAATTACTATTTGAAGATTATTTATATATTTACGTATATTCTCTTCGTAAGAGGTTTAATTACCTATATAAGTATTAAGGAAGTAGCTATACGTATTGATTTTAATAGATACCAATAGTAATAATCTCCTACTTAATTAATATCGAGAATAATAGAATTTCGTACGATTATTAAACGGAGCGCTATACTTTTAAGTTCTATTAAGGAATATATTAAGGCTTTAAATAGTATTAACTATTTTAAACGAGGTTATTAAATATATTAGGTTATTAGGGGTTAATTACCCGTTAAAGGTTAAACTAAGGTAAATTTATCCTCCTTCCCCCTTCCTACTTCCCCTTCCCCTTCCTAATTCCTATTCCCCTTCCTACTTTCCAATTCCTATTCCCGTTCCTATTCCTATTCCTAATCCTAATTCTTAATCCTATTCCCAATTCCTATTCCCCTTCCTATTCCCTCTATTATTTCCCTCTATTCCCCGTCCCTTTTCCCTTCATTTCCCCTATTTTTTCCCTTTATTCTTAATTTTATTCCCTTTAATTTATTTACCCGTTCTTCTATCTTAACCTCTTATTAACAACGATAGGAATACCGATAATATCTAATTTTATTCTCTAAGTCCAATTTAAGAAATATTAAAAATACTATTAAAATCTTATAAAGAACCTATTTAACTAATTCCGGCTAGCCCAATAGCAAAA
Source organism: Neurospora sp. CHS-2018c (assembly GCA_009806235.1). NCBI lineage: Eukaryota > Fungi > Ascomycota > Sordariomycetes > Sordariales > Sordariaceae > Neurospora > Neurospora sp. CHS-2018c. The sequence continues at coordinate 362,365 of RAPC01000085.1, read as the reverse complement.
CCGGTACTCCTAATAGTATTAATAGTAATAGTATTAGCAATATTATTAATATTATTAACCCGATTAATAACCCGTTTAAGAATACTAATAATATTAATATTAAATTACTAATTATTAAGAATAAAATTTAGGATTCTTTAGGAGAATTAATTCGACTTTTCTTCTCCTATTTATACCCTCTTAGTAGAGAAGTATATTATAAGGAAAGTAAGTTCCTATAAGACAAACTATTAACTCTCCTACTTCGGTAAACTTATTATAAGAATTAATACAATTACCGAAAAGATTAGACTTATCTAAGGTTATAATTCTTAATCCGAATAGGCTATTTCAAATACTTCTAAATAATATCTAAACAGCCGCCAATTTCTCAACCGCTAATTTCTCTTCCAATAATTTCTTTTCCGCTAGAATAGGAGTAGGGGTAATAAAATTCGAGAGGTTTATAAGTACTTTATAAAATATAATACTACTATTTATATTTTCGTATAGCGTTTTATATTAAGCCGAATAGGTCTAACCCCTAACCGATATAGCCGCTTAGCCCTTAATTAATATAGCCGTCTAGCCCCTAACCGATATAGCCGTCTAACCTTTAATTGAAAAGGCTATTAAATCCTATATTATCATGCCTCTCCTACCGGTTTTTAATAAACTTATTAAGCTTTGCCTAACTATTAGCGAATAATAGTATTAGTAAATTTAGTAATTAACGAATAATAGTATTAGTAAGTTTAGCGATTAAATAATTGAGAGAGATTAGGTATAAATACGAATATATAAAAGTATTTATTAAGAGCGCGTATTTAATTCCGGAATAATTATTCTCGGCCGGTTATTTAATAATAATTCGCCGAAGGTATTAGAGCGAGCGAAAATACTAATAAATTCGGCGACTAATAAATAAAGATATTAAACGAGTAAGAATACTAGCGAACGAGAATATTAGCGAGCGAGGATATTAAACGCTTTAGAGGAAGGTAATTTTATATTACAAAGTGAATTTATTCCTAGTAAACTATTTACTTCTACCCTCCCCCTTAAATATAAACCTCTATTTAATTATATCCCTCCTCTACCCTTTAAATTATACTTCTAAATTATAAGTCGCATATAAGACTAAAACCGCCGGAAAGTATTAGAATACCGTATTACTTTATTGCCCGCAGGCAAATAGGGATATAATCCGAGCCAAAGCGGGTAAATAAATATAGTACTATATATTATAAACCTAGGAATTCCCCTTTTATCTTTTTCCTTTTTATTCTTTTTTTTTCCCTATAACTAATACGGTTATTAATTTAGAATAAAATTTTAACCCGACGGAAGGGTAAATTAGTACCGTATTTTCTAATTTATTACTTACGGGTAAATAGGTTATAATATAAGTAGAGGCGGGCAAATAGTATATTCCCTACTTAGTTATAAGGAGAAAAAAGAATAAAGGAAAGAAGTAAAAATTATTTATTACTAAATTTATTTCCTAATCTATTCTTCGCTTACTAATTTACTTATATAATATCCGCGATTTCCTTACGAAGTTAATATATTTCATTAGCCTCCCCCGGAATTAAATCGTTATTATAGAAGTCGTTTAACTAATTATCTTCTTTACTAAAAATTATTATTCTTATTATTTTCCTCAAACGCCAGCGCTCATTTTTATACTCCTACTACAATTCTTTATATTAGAATATAAAATTATAAAAGTTAATAATAACTAAAATAATATCCCTCTAAGTCTTAATACCGTACTTTTAATTTAAACGGTAGATTTGGAATTTCTTAACTAATATACCCTACGTAGTTTCAATATTAATACAAATCGAATTATAGCGTTTATTAAATAATTTTTACTTAATTTAAAAAACGTAATTACCCTATTCCGGTATATAGTATCGAATATTATAATATAAAACTAATATTCTTTTTATCGCTAGATAATTAACGTCCCCGAAATAATACTAGTTATTAGGGATTCGGAAATTATTATTTATAGTATTATAAAAAATACAAACGTCGTTAGTAAAACCTTCCTAGCCAATATATAAATACGTAAAGCGACCGTTTATATTAATAATACCTAATATATTTTAAGTAGTAAAACCTTTACGGATAATCTAAGTTAAGAATTAATTAATTAGAATACGTATATAAAAGAACTTCCTATTTATTGCACTAAAATAATTCTAGAAATAGGGGTAGAACTTCGAAAATTACTAGATTTTAAATTGGACTATTAGTTCTAATTATTTGACAAAAGCCTTTACAAAGTTGAAGAAGGATTTTAGAATATAATAAAAGGCCTTATTAAGTATTTGGTAAATTAACGTTATAATATTTAATATAGTAGTTGAATATATACTAATTTATAAATAGTATTAGGATTATAATAAAAGGTAATACCCGCCTTCCTTATAGTTATACCCTAAACTAAAATATTAAAGCCGATAATAAGTTTTTATTTGCCGTTAAAATACCGCCTATCCTTTAGGCTACTATAAAAAGAGAGTTAGAAGTAAAGGGTATTAAAAGTTTCGATATTTATACGAAATTAATTAAAGAAGAGGTCTTCCGGTAAATTGAGAAATCTATTTACCTCCAACTCTTTAAAACGGATCGTCTAGTAGAAGACCAATCTAATATTATTCAACGGTAAGAAGTTATACAATACGAAAATATATAAAATAATAGTAGTATTAGAAATAACGGTTTAGAATTATATTTAAAACTCTTCGTTAAATTAGAACTCTTCTTCGTTATTATTGGGCGCTATTATAAAGATTATTAAATAAACGAAGAGAAAAAGGTATAGAGGAGAAGGAGAAAGAGATAGATATTTCGATTGGGGTAATAATTAATATTTATTAACGAATCGGTATTTAAAATTAAATAATTTGAATAACTTGAACAACTTGACCAACTTTTCCAATATATTTAATAAAGCGCTATAAATATAGGGCATATGTACGCTGAAATCCAAGTTAATTGCAATCCTTAATATACTACGTCTCGATTTTGAGACGTAGTACGTTAAGGAATACAATTAAGAATTTAAAGGATTCTAGGCTTCTAATTAGTCAAATCAAAGATTTAGGGTAAGTGCAAGTGGTTGTAGGTGGTTACAGGGCGTACATGAAAAATAACACTTTTGAGCCGAACGCTATACGGCGCAGTAAGGCGTCAACGCGTTATACACCAAAAACGCTAACTTTTTAACTTTTTAACACCGGAAACGAACACGCCTTTGGTGAGATGGAGGATTTGGTTAGGTTAGAGGTAGAAGTGGCCCAAAGATAAGACATGTCTACTCTACCAGAAGAATGCCACGTCGTTAAAATAACATGGAGTCTACTAGCCTTTACTAGCCTCTACGTGTTTCATATCATTGATGAGACTCCAGGTATGCCCAGTGTTTGACGGTTGGGAAAGGCCCCCATATATAACCAAGCTAACAAACAACAGATGCTTGGATGCATCTACGCCCCGACACTGCTCATTCATATACATAACAAAAGGGGCTGTCGCTGACAGTATCCATGAACTTCTTTATTTGCACATCAGGCATTGTTGGACCGATGGCAATGGTTTCGTCCGTCGTGACGTTCGCACTAGGGGGTTGGTCTAAGATGGTATGCGTGCCAAAGACGCCCTGGGTAGGAATTGGCAACAAGTCAGCACAGGATACTAGAAATAACAGGAGAGAAGCTTCCTGGATCTACTACGCACCTGTCGGTTTTCAAAGTCCAAGTTCTGCCAGATCCACCAGAGGCGATCAATCTGCCCGTGATGAAGCCAGAAGGCCGGGTCGCCGGGCGATATAAACATGTCGGCACCGGGATCACCGCCAATCATGAAGTGTCCGGCGATGTGAATGCCCAGCTTGCCTGGGTGGTAGCGAGGGTCGCCCTCCTGGATGTTTCTTGTCAGCAAAATTTCTGCTAGGCCAAGTAGCCTTGAGCGACGGGAGGAAAACTCACCAGCGTGGTCTGGAACTCGAAAATATTCCTCGTCTGCAGAATGAGATCCGTCGTGTTCCTCAACGTAGCAAACTTCCTCCCCAATCCTTCGCTCAGGTCGCGCTTCAGACAGCGCCTGTTATCAGCTAGAGTGTTCTCTGCCACAGTCAGGTTGCCTGGCTCTCCATATTTTGGCAGTCCCACGGGCCCGAGGTGCGTCTGCATGCCGGCGATAGGACCCGTGGTCACACAGCCACCACCACGTCCATTGGGCCCTGCCGGGAGAATGTTCACTTCGGTGAAACCGGGAAAGATGAAGCCCGAGTCCCCGTGTGGGACCGGATCGCCGTTGCCACCGAGCGAGGTGTCGGAACCGTCGAAGATGGGGGAGACGAGGAGGTTTTCGACGTCGAGACCGTGGTTCCAGTAGGCAAGGGTGCCTGTCGTTATCGGGCTTTGGTTAGACCATTGGCTGGCGGGAAATGGGGTTCGATCATGGAAGAGGTTTGGACGAACCTTTGTAGCCACACTTTTGAAGTCCTTGCTCGAAACCGTGAAGGTAGTAGCGGTGCCAGGGAAGAAAGAAGCCCGAGAAATGGATGAAAGGCGTCACGTTCAAGTGAAGGTAGATCAAGTCGTCGAAAGCAGAGACAGCGCCGGGAGCTTCGCCTGACGGAAGACTACTGGGACTCTCCAAGAGACACTTGAAGGCCTTGATGTAGTCGCGTCTCTCGGACTTAGAAAGGTTGCGCCTGTTGATATGGTGTCAGTCCAGACTATGGATGACTGGTGACTTTGACTTGCGGAAGCCATCATCAGACTGTTTCATATAAAAATACGTACCATTCCTTTCTGACCTTGACATTCTTCCTGTTGCATTTGCCATTGAACCTTTGGTAGGCATTCCTAGAAGCCAATGCGTTGAGGTCTTGGAGAGCCACACCCGAGTCAATAGCCTTTTGTCCCCATGAGGGGAGATTTAAGGCCGACACGGGCACCGAGAGGGCCGCCGTCAACCAGAGCGCAGAAGGGAGGTGCATGTTGACAATATCGGTAGCTCTGGAGGGTTAGAGACGGGAGTGACAGCAAGGACGCCTTATGTCAGATCACGACGGCAACCTTTTATACCAGGGACAGCATCCTGCAGATCTCCCTCTCCCATCTCTCAGGGTATCTCTGGCCGTCCCAATCCCATGTATAGGCATTCCATGGTACCATTACCGACTGACACATTCTGGTAACCGAGCTGCGCAAGCTTCTTACTGAATCCGTATGCTGGTCCAAATCCTGTATGCATTGCCCTATGTGTACCGTGGTTGATCGTCTCTCGTATAGTGATGCCTATTACTACTGAATGCAAGTAAGATGCGTGGTACCTTGTGGTCCTACCCTGAGCTGCCACTGAAGACCTCAGGAGCCACTTTTGCTACGACGGGAGAGGTAGTTAGTGCCCAGAAAGCGTGAAGAGGTTGCAGAAAATAGTGTTGAGTACGATCCAATGTCTAGACAAAGCCGGGGAGACGAGGTAAAGACGCCTAAGAATAAGGTATCCCTGAAGGAACCTTGCCGGTCACAAAAACAAAAGTTGGGTATCCAATAGATGGTTGACGGAAGAGTTTGTCTTTCTGGTCTTATTTCCATGTCGTGTCTTATTTCCATGTCGTGTCTTATTTCCATGTCGCTGAGTTTCAGAAGATGGGTGTGGTAAGAGGGAAAGTTGACCAGGTCTTCCAGTTTGCGACTGGAAAACTTGAACCTCAAGACTTTTCTGTTTCCTCTCAGTTAAGAGTTTGGATTCTCCAGTGTCCAATGTCCTCCCATCGCGGCAATAACGACTGGCTCCAGTCTCTGCCAAGACCTGGAGTTGTGAGTATGGTTGTTAGTACTAGAGAAGGAAGGAACTGTGTTCCCATTGTTGGAGTTTTCATTGAAGGAACCGGGAAGGAACCGGCCCGTAACCGTTTGCTGTCAACGGGAGCTTTGGCCGCTCGAGAAATCCCATCTGCGATGTCGCTTGAATTTTCCTCAAATCATCTTCACCCTCACCAATGTTCTCCCACCAGTCCCAAAGTTCCCCTTGCAGGGCCAGTCGGCCACTATTACCCGCCGGGCGGCTGGCTTGCATCTCCCGAAGCGGCTTTCCAAAGTTTAGTGATCCGACCCCCGACTGTTGATGCTCGACATTTAATACATTGATTCGGTTACCATTAAGCATCAAAAGTCTGGCACAGCTTAGCCAGCCATTCACAACGACAAGACTACTCTTGGCTTGAAAGCAAAACGGGAGACAGAAGATATGTCCCCGGCCTTCAACAAGCCCATTCTCTTGGCCCGCCAGACTCTATCCATATCCTGTTCGTACAATGTGCTGACGATGGGACGTCTTTTACTGACTGGATAATCTCTACTTGGCAAAACACGTCGGACAGTCTCCAAATTCCTCGGCCATAACTTAGGTACATGCACCCCCTCCAACACCTCTCGTCGAGAATGGACTGTACGAGGGCCGTCCCGTCCTTAGGCTGCTTAGGCAGCATTATACCCGCCCATGTTCCTGCAAAGTCACGGCGAGGTGTAACGTGACGTTGACTTTAGCGAGGACAAGGTGATATTGGGACGGCATGAAGGCGCACTGGATGTAGGATCCCCGCATATATAAATCACACCACGCCGATCACCACAGCGAATAGCCAAATACCATGCGAGCTTCCAAGACCACCAACAGTCTGCTACCTTACTGCAGCTTGAGGTGACAATGATTGTGACCCTCAAACGCTTCTAGACTTAAACCGCCTCTTCGGAAACCGGAATTACAGTCAACTGGACAGTCAACTTCGCAATATTGTCTGTCACCAAGTCTTCCACCTCAAGAACCCCGAAGCTCGTCGGGGTGGATTCCAACACCCGTATACTGGACCGAGGCAAAGTCTGACCAGCAATGGTTTCGATAGTTGTCACCCGGAGAGCTTGCTCAGATGAAAGTAACTCAACCTTGAATCCCTGAACCAGCAAGTCAGAAAAGATCACAGAAGCATGGTTAAAAGAAACCTCGGTACTCACTCGGTACATGTGTGGTATTGGGATCCACAACCTTGGGTCCTCCATTTCTGTCAAACACGACAGTTGTGGCATCCTGAATCGAGAAGGGTCGACCTGTCTCTGGGGTCAGTGCTGTGCTAAGTAGCATTGATGAACCGCGTTTCAGGAATCTTACAAGAGAACCAGCAGTGTCCTTGATCAATCTGCGGAGCTGCTCTTCCAGGTGAGCGAGCCTTCTTTCCTCCACATGATGCAAAATCTCCGGCTTGAATGCCTCCACCATGTCTTGGTTGTATGCAGCCTCTCGTGCGGTCTTCGCTTTGCCTTCAAAGGACTTCAAGGTCTCTGTATATGAGTGCAGTCAGCTAATGTCCAATACAACGTCGTGGCAAAATAGGTCAACATACTCCACACACGAGGATCGGCTTGAGCCCCTTCGACGAGCTCTTCCCACGCTCGGTACTCCTCAGAGTGCTTGTCTTCGGGCGGCCTGCTACTAGCAATTATGTGCAGAGCTGAAAGACCACCGCCCTCGGCATCCAATGACCCAGTGTTGTACCAGTCACATTGTCTCCAGCTGTATTCTTTGCTGAGTGTCTTCAGAGCCCCTACCCAGTCCTTCCTCATCAGCGCTTGATGCCACTGCTTGCGTCGCAGAGCGTACTGCCTTGGATAACTGCTAACCAATCTTCCACCCAGCCATACCGCCACATCCTCCTTCTCGAGGCCTACCGCACCGGAAGACGCTCCGTCAAATTCTCCCAAGTCGAGTTCCTGCATGTCACGGATCTCGCTCAACATTTTGTCTGCCAGAACCTTGTATCCCTGCACGTCTGCGGGTGCAAACTCTGCTGCCAGCTCTGCACATGCCCGGTACTTGGATGCATCGACAAGTCGCCGGAAGATCTCGCGCTGGACTCTTTTCTCGTCAACGTTTGAGGAAGATTCGGTCGAATGATCGCGATTGGAGTTCATGGTGACAGCAATGACTTGAACGTCAGGCACACCGTCCCCTCCCTTTTGCTTTGTCGTGACAGACAATAACTGGAAGAAGGCGCCCCTGAGCAAAATCTCCCTTTCACCCTCCGGTGAAATATTGGCCACCGGCATGGCACAGATGGAAGTGACCACGCTGTCCGGGTATCGCTTTCGATATGCCCTGAGCAGGCCCTCATCAATGCCCCTCGTATGGACCTGAAGGTGCATGTGCACCAACCGCTCGTTCCCCGGCGACTTCTTCGTAGCGAAGTCTTCCATAACCCTGGGATCGGCACTGGTCGATGTCAAGGCCAAAGGGATAGCGAAGCCGCGCATCGTCAAGTCAGGGTTCCGCATGATATCTTCATAGAAGCGGACAGTTTCCTGGTAGACAGGCATTCCTCGATGCGTGAGACCCTCAAAGTTACCATACCGCGGATCACCAAGTTGAGACAGGCGAAGATTATACAGGTCAATTGTCAGGAATTCGATGAGCGTGGTGGCAACCAGGAGATGCTCTTCAGCAGCGTGCTCCGTACGGAGTGTGTCGCTGACCAACTTGAAGAGGTAGTCGTACCCCGGGATAGAGCAGTACATTTCCAGGGCATCGTACTGCTCGCTGCTGCGGGTAGTGTTGGCATCGGAAGGGCGATTGACCGAAACGTCTGCGTAGTCACGGTAACCACTCAGCAGCCGTTCAAGTGGTTCGCGCACCTCTACCGGGAGCCTTTCAGGCTTGCACCATCTCCGTACGGCCTCCACAAGTTGCGCATATGCGTCATTATCCAACCAAGCATTCCGCACCTCTTCAATCTTACTCCGAAGTCGGGACATGCGTTCACGCTCAACCTGGCCGGAAAAGCCGGACTTGAGCGTCTGGAGGTTTACGGCATCGAGTGGTGCCGAGAATCTCGCTCTGGCTGCCGAGTTAGTTTTGAAACGAGGCATGGTTGTCTTTGTAAGCCGTGTCCTTGGTTTCGGTGAGTGTTCTTAAGATGTTTCTTGGCTGAGTGCTGTTCGTTGGGCTGTCCTGAAATAGCACAGCCGTACATCCCTTTGGTAAACTTCTGCTTGGATAGAAGTGATGCCGTGGAGAGAAAGGAGGAGACGGAGGCCGCCCACCGAAAAGAAGGCTTCCACACAATGCGTTATCAATGACTCCTGCGATGACTGGGAAGATGGCCAAGCAGCCCTATTTGGGCATTCATCGCGCAGAAAAGCCTCGCAACTGAGTCACTTTCCAACCCATATCTTGAAGCCAAGCCTGGGCTGAGGTCTGGAGGGTGTCACGAACCCCCATGAGCATTGAATGTGGCGCACGGCCCATGGGCAGTATCGCCCAATGACCATATCCATCACGTCCGACACTCCGCATGGGAAGGCAGACAGAAGCAACCATAACGTCAAATATTCAGGTACCAAAATGGAACAGCCTCGGCCACCACGAACTGCGAGCGGCCAGCCTGTTCATTGTGAACGCCAGTCATCCACGATATCAACCACACAACTCTGTTATAGGCAGGTGAGAACAAAAAGGGCCCCACATCCACGATCCAGAACTCAAGATGAACGGAAGTCTTTGCCATTTTCAGCCTGTATTCCCTTCCTTGCATAAGCTTACACATTAACGGAAGAGCCTCATCAATCACCCAGACACCAAGGTAACCAAAGGCTGACCACAAGGCAACATCATGGCCGAAGTACTTACTGGTATTGCTGTTGCAACCGAATCCCTCACCCTTTGCATCAAGGCCGTCGTTGTCCTCAAAAGATTCTATGTGACGGTCAAAGAGGCAAGGGAGGATCTCAACAAGATCCTCAACCTGGTCGGACGAGCAAGAAATCGCATCGAACTGATGAAGATGACGCTGATCGAGCTTCGAAAATCAACTGACCCCGGTATTGCTGCAGGCTTCATCACCGCCTGTGATGGACTCAACCGAACTCTGGAAGAGCTGGTCCAAGAGGCATCGACCATTGCCAACGGTCAATCTCGGTTTGGTATTGCCAGACGGCTGAGGTGGTCAATGAGCCACTCAAAGGTTGAGGAACTTGTTCGCAAGCTGGCAGAGCAGGAGAAGGAGGTTACCAACTCATATATGATGCTCAACTCGTAAGTCAGAACCGTGTTTACTACGAGGAGTTTTGTCCTGACAATGAACAACAGATTAACCTCTCTCCGAACCCAACAAGAGCTGCAGAAGCTCACAAGGTCATCTGACGAAAGGTCTGAGATCAGAATCGCCTTTTGCCAGGAATCGGATGAGCGCCTCTCCGACGTCTCTACGTTACGGAACAGCTCTGAAGAGCCCGCGAGTAGGGTTCGGACCTGGCTTGGGCATACCATCACCGACTACCACTCTCCGGAATATCTCCAATTACGGAACGAGCTATCCGAAGCCGTGTACTGGGGTGACTGGGAAGTTGTCTTCAACAAGCTTGAGGAGGGGTTCCGGACATTTGGTGAACTCTGGGGGAATGCGCCACGAATGAGTAAGTAAAAGTACTTCGGATAAGAGGGATGAAAAACAAGAGGCTGATACGTACGACAACAGAAGATCGATCGCAGTACCACAACCTCTCAATGTGGACTCCTCTCCACCAAGCAGTATATCATCATGCCCCAGTATATGTCGTTGAGCGATTGCTGGAATATGGGGCTTTCAGTAGGTCGCCCACATAGTCTTATCCAAGTCCGCTCAGAGTAAGATTGTTGACGCAGGAACAGAAACGCTCCGAACAAGGAACTCCGAGTTCGGTTATCGCAACTTGACGCCCATCGAACTTGCTCACGAGATGGAAGTTTTCCACCTCTATGACATTCTCAGCCCCGTGCTAAAGCGTCCTTTGCCACCAGACACTCTGCAGAGAATCGAGTACAACTTCCATCGCCTGATTCGCAGCGAGGTAGGACAGCGTGTTGATGCAGCAAAACTCTATCTCCCTGTCCTCGAGGCCCTTACGGAGCTTGACGGCGAAACCGTGTGGTTCCCCATCAAGTTCGGCTATCCCGGTGCTGTACGTTATCCCCCTCTTCGAATCTGTTGTGAGCGTCACTAACAGTAACCGATTCAGGGATACTTTTTCCAGCTGTTGGGTAGAGAGCTTCAAGTCAAATCCGTGAACGTCCAGGGAAAGGCCTCGGAGGTCCTCTATTGCATTATGGAAGACGACATCTACGAGACTGACCAGATCTTCAACTTTGCCGGAGACCTCAAACAGGAGAAAGACATTACTGAAGGAGATACCGCAGAATCCTTGCCCTTCAAGCTGGAACTTTGATGCTTCCGCCACACGATGAAGGAAAGACTCCCAGGCGAACGATTGTTCTTTCGGCTTTTGCCCCACACTTTGAGAGAGTTCGAGCACTCTTGGTCAACGCCGTTGGGTGGCGTCGCATATCAACGACTCTGCGCATTGTCAATTGACATATCATGGGGTTCGCGACATGAATCCCGCGACAAATGCCCCAAAAAGCACTGGGCTGACAGAGACAAGCTGCGAAACGCACCCGGCCCACAAGAGTTGCCGGAGTACAATGTGCTGAGAGACTTGGTCCCCATCCCGAGACCGGCATCGGAAGGGGAAGATGTGAAACCCATTCACATTTCCGATTTCCATGAACCAAACCGTTGTAAAGAACCACAAGGCACTGAACGTTGACTCAGAGTGACGACAAGCCAGATCCCACAGCTCGGCAACGTACTCTTCGATGGTATCTGGGCTTCCATCAAGTGCATAGGAGAAGCGAGGCGGTTGTACCCCCCTAAACTCGAGGGCCGACCGGTCAATCTCGCTAGAAGAATAGCCAAAGATGGCATAGACGTGTTCCACCGCATCCCGGTAACCAGCATATCCCGTATTGGCATATCCTACAGCTTCCACCTTGTCGCTTGCCGACTGCGCCGCTGCGCCGCTTCTCGTCATCAACCTCAGCGTGCCGAGCTTCGACCTCGTCTCGTGAGACAGCTGCCCTTGCGCCATAAAGACGATATACTCGGCATGACACAAGGCAAACATCAAGTCGCGGCCAATAAGATGAGTATCGGGAGCTCGAAGACACTCGATCTTCCGGTTTGTTGTGTCGCCGTTCACCTTCTCTTTCGAATGTCCGGTTGTCGCCGGAGGCGGAGCATATATCCATCGCGCCAATCTCTCCACCTGCTCCGTCTCCAGCCCATCAACCGTCACTCGCTTGTAAAACTGCGCCAACGTCTCCCGCAACCGCTCCAACGGCTCGCTTCGTGCCCACCGGTTCGATCGCATCCGCTGAAACAGCGCCATGATCTCCCCGTCTGCCGCGCGATGTTCATCTGGTATCTTTGGCGACCATACCGCGTCGAACCCGCGGTTTTTGCCTTCTTCCGAGTCTAAGTCGGGAAGCACGTAGACTGTGCCCTCGTGATGGGTTGTCGGGAGGATGATGCGCAGTGCGTCGGGGCCGTAGCGATGGGGCGCGTGATGGGCGTAAGGGTTGTGGGGAACGGTGTCGGAAAGGAAGAGGAAGAGGCCTGCTAGGGATAGGATGCCGTGGAGCATGTCCCCCGGGTTGGCAGCAGATGTTGCGAGTAAAGCTAGTGCTGGGACGCCGACCATGAGGAGCACGAGGGACTTGAATGTGTACAACAGCATTGGGTGCCCCTGCACCGCCGAAGTCCAATCGTAGAGTCCCCTGAGACGAGAATCGGACCAGAGGCGCGGGCCTGCAGCGGACAGGAGGTACCAGAACAGCAGGACGAGAGAAGGGAGGATGGGTGCATATGAGAGGGCTGCTAATGCTTCGAGGACTGACGGCGCGTAAGCGACTTCGGGTACGACAGCGATCAACCAGATTGTTGTGGTGAGCGTTATGCCAGCGGCAACGCGGCGGTCGGTGCTGGCTGGCCATAGCCGGCTAAAGACATTTCGACGTGGGCGTTCATGGCGGAGGAGGAACCCGCGGTCGAGAAGGATGCGATGGAGGAGAAGCCAGGATACTATGGCGCTTAGACGGCATATTCCCTGGAGGGTGTAAATGGAGGGGTGTGTTAGCTTTGCTACTAGGCAGGGAAAATAGCAAGGGGGATTAATACTGGGGAATGGGAATGGGAGCTAAGGAGGAAGAAGAACGAACAATGGAGGAGACATTGTGAAAAGCGGACTGAAGTCGAGACTGTGATTCGTTTGTATCCATTGGTTTTGTGTAGGATCTCCTTTTTTGGTGTTGTGGTGTTTTCGTCGAGTGTCTTGAGGGTGAAATATTACAGTTATTAGAAGAGGAATGCCTATGGTGGTATCACAGCAATGACCTCGTCCGCTCGTCCATGGCTTCAGGGCTTACCTGGCTGACCGGATCATCTGCGGTTACCATACGTATAATTTACACTTTATAGTCGCATGAACTTAGGTCGCTTTATTTCGAGGTTTTTGTTGATTGCGTTGACGACCGCACAAGGGCAATTGAATATTGCGAAGTTGAAGTGCTCACCCCGCCCCCCGCACTTCCTGAATCCTCATGCTTCCAATTCCAAGCAACCACTGCAGTCCTGTCATGCAGCGCGGCTATCTGCAGTCCCAATTGGAGGAGTCAAACGAGTTGTGAATGTACGTACCTACATAATTTCTTTCTATCCTGAGGGAGGTATTAAGTAGCGCTGCAATGTGACTGTTGTGACACAATGAATGATTGTTGGCCGGTCGTGCCTTGGCCTTGGCGCCCATTCACTGGCACTCCCGTCCTGGGTATTTAGGCTGCCCTGGTTTTTCCCTTTCTTCCCCGTTACCTCAACCACAATACATCACACTTTCCGTCGCCTGAGTCCAACAGGTTATGAGCCCTTGAGCGCTTCGCGCGCATCCGTTTTAGAAGTTATTCTAGCCTCCTGCGCCTTCTCTTCTCTTTCCATCTCCGGGGGTGCAGGAGGGCACCTCATTAGCGACGATTTTCATCATCGACTCAGAATGCGACCAGCGATCTAGTTACCCCGCTAACGACCTTCCTGCAAGGATTGCAGCGACAACGATACTCTCAGATCTCAATCATCCAAGATCAACCTTTTTATTTCACCAAAGATTCAATATCGACAATGCTTAACTGGAAACGGCAACGTCACCTTTCATTCAAGTCCATCCTTGTTTTATGGCAACGATAAAGTCCTATCTGACCCTTCGATAGGCGGTTATCCAAGGGATGGCTAGGGAAGTCCACTCAAGGGGTGGCAGTCATTCTAGGAATGGCTACGAAAGTCCATCCAAGGGGTGGCAACGATTCGACAATGCTTAACTGGAAACGGCGGCGTCATACGAAAGTCCATCCGACCCTTCGATGGCAGTCATCCAAGGGATGGCCAGGGAAAGTCCATCCTTCTGATGGCCAGGGAAAGTCCATCCTTCTGATGGCAACGAGAAAAGTCCATCTTTCTGATGGCAACGAGATTCAAGACTTCAAGACCGCGATCGCGACATCGGGCGCATCGCATTCGAGACCACGAGAAAGTCCATCCTTCTGATGGCAACGAGATTCAAGACCCTACGATCGCGACATCGGGCGCATCGTTTTTCAGACCCTAAGACCGCGCGCGTTGCAACACCGGGTGCACGCCGCATTTCAGACCCCAAGACCGCGATTGCAACACCGGGTGCATCGTTTTTAAGATCCCAAGAACTAAAACCCCGATTCCAAAGACAAAACTGAAAAGAAAGGAGGAGTAGAAGAATCCGAGAAGGAGATGGAGATACCCTCATTTTTGCCCTTTTGGGAAAGGATTTTATCATGTACATTAGCTATAATTTTGGGAGTTGGGGAATTGGGGCAGCCTACGGGGGTGTGTTGGCCGGTCGTGCCTTGGCCTTGGCGCCCATTCACTGGCACTCCCGTCCTGGGTATTTAGGCAACTTCCAGCTCCCGAAGCAGACTCGAATGATCTCGGGCAGGTACTTGAGATAATACCGTCGTGTTGTTATATTTTTCGCTCATTAGCCAAAAAAACAGTAGGAAGGGTGCACTCTAGTAGAGCTGACGTATCGTAGAAACTCCAACCTTTGTCGGCCCAAATGTATCTCCCTCTCCTATCAGTCTCGCCAGGGAGAGGAGAAAAAAAAAGGAAAAGGAAAAGAGAAAAGAAATACAGAACGCTTTGGCAGTTGCTACTAGAACGGCAACCATTACTTCCCACAGTCTTCCTGGTCTGTTGTTTGTCCATAATCTTCCAGAATATCCCAAGAATGTCTGGTGGTTCGCTGCATCCAAGTGTGGTGTCGACGCCGGCGCCCAAGGCTAGGACCGGGTAGGGCAATGGTGACTTTCCATAGTCGGGTCAGGTAGAGGAGGCGATGGCGGCTTTGAACCTTCTTGCTGGTAGCTCTCCGGGAAAGCTGGAGAGTTTCCTGATCCCTCCACCTTTCCGCCGCTAAAACTGGTCGTTTTCCTCACCGTGAAGAAATCCCAACTTCCTCACCATCCTCCTCGTCCACTTCTTTCCCATACTCGTCTTCCAATGCCTCACCCTAATCACCCCATATTCCTCCACCAGAGTCACCCTCCACATCCTCACCACAATCGCCCTACGATTGGGATGCTTCACCAGACTCATAATCATCTACATCCTCATCGACATAGATCTCTGCCACGTCCTCGGAATATCCATCCTGCTCTTCCTCAGTCCATTGGATCACCTCCGTGACCTCCGCCTCCCCGTCCTCGTTAAACCGAATCTCGGTTACAAGGATGTTACACAGCGGACAGCGACCTCTCACAGGGAAGCCCGACTGGAGGAGGTCACGGCGTGAGGGATGCCCGCTGATGCCCGTATCGACGATGTACAGGCAGCCGCAGTTGGCTACCACGCCGCGGAGGAATAGGGCGGAGGATCTTGGTTCCTGTCTCGGCTGGCGAGCCTGGGAGGACTGGGAAGGCTGTGTTGGGTTGTTTGGAAGGGGTCTGCAGGTTTGAGTACTCCGGAACGCTGCGAGGGGCTGGGGAGAGAGGGAGTGGATGTTAGCTTTTTCTCCCTTTCTTGTGGATTGATATGGGGGATAGTGAAAGGGATCGTGTTCAGAACTACAAAACCAGCCATCTTGCTTCTGCCTTTTTTCCTGGCCAGGGCTGTCTGATCCTTGCCGGACAGGATGATGGCTTTCCGATGCCTTGCATAGTTGCATCTCTGTCATCTCCGTTGGTCTCGAATTTCTCATCATAGGCCATCTGGTGCCCCTGGTCCGTCTAACACGGCAGCATCTTCCAAACAAACTGCCTAGCAAGCATCAAGTTTGGTGGCTATTCTGCTGGCAAAGCAAGGAGGGAAAAAAAGAAGAAAGAAAGAAAGAAAAAAAGAAAGAAAGAAAAGAAGAAAAATTAAAAAAATCGACTGACCTTGTCTGAAGAATCTGTCGAGTTGCCGCTCTTAGACGGCACCGTTGATCGAGATGGAGAGGACCCCTGGGTGGCGTGAGTGGTGTCTGCGTCGTTCTTAGACGACGCCGTGGACGAACCTTCACTTGACGGCAGGCCCCTCCTGAGGGCATCTGCGTAAGATAGAGCAGGGGCCTTGCCCTTCTGGTCCGACATCGTGACCGTTTCGTCGGTCTCGTTGGACTTTTCGGGGTTGTGATCTGCTAACAATCCCTTTTTGACGATATCAGCGTAAGATAAAGTTGGGTAGATCGGGATAATTCGCGGAAACCGGGGTACATGGTTCTCGTTTGACATATTGACTGAGAAATATTGCTGTTCTTTGAGGATGTTGTTGTCTTTCGATAGTTGGAATAAACTTACTGTTGTTCTGTGCCTTGCGGTTGTCGTGCTCCCTGGTCCCACTTTATGACTGAACTTTCCTGATGTAACGGGGTGTGGTCTTTCTCTCTTTGCCGGTTTGGATGTAAAGGAACGATCAAGTGTGCAAGGGAAAGAAAAGGAGGGCTTTATTAGTACCATCTCGAACATTTAAGGACAGGTTCGTTCTTTCACCATTGTGGCAGCTCATGCAATACCGCCGGATGCCCGGTGTTTATGCACGACATTTTTGGGAGTCCGAAATTTTGATCATGATGTCGGGTATCCGACGGGCATGTTTATATGCGGAAGTCGGGCTGATAGTGAATGTGTCGGACAATCGCGAAATTGATGCTGTCGCTCTCATACCGTAGTCACTCGCGAACGTGGGATTCGGAGAAGCAAGATGTAAGGCACAGACATGTACACCGGAAACCACATACTACGGCATATATGCCGGTCCAAATTAGGATGCAAAAACAGTGCATCTCTGCGCGCCACGCTCCTCCGAGATCTCTCCGTAGCTGGGAAACTCACTGTTATAAAGATTCACAGCTTTGATCTGCAAAAGAGGAAGGATGCGGTATGGAGGAATTTATTCAGCTGCCGACTGTTCGGACGAGGAACACGTTCTCGGATGCCAAAACTGTTCGGCTGGATGACGACTTGATGCTTTTCGACGGCCATGAAGCTCGAACCCTGCCGGAGGAAAACATCTGAGACGAAGCACATGGCGGGCCTGAAGGCTGGACTGTCGTTAAAACTGGCTGGCTGTGAAGGAACGGTTGTAGTGACAAAGATATCGTAGATGGTCTGTTCAGCAATAATAATTTTTGCTCCATATCCTCGTCTTTCATTGCTCCAAAGACCCAAAGATTGAACGGATTCCCTGCACACGTAGACCCATTTCCCTGCGCACGTAGACCCCCCCACTTTTTACCGCTGAGTAAGCCCAGCCAGCCGCGCCAGCACATCGTATATATCGCTACCCAACCGCCGCCACCGTCGCGCTATCTATTAGCGATCGTTAGTCGTATACGCAATTGAATAAAGCTATTGCGAGACCTTACTTTATTATTACGCAATTGTTTTAAGCGATTATCTCATTATCTTTATTATTATTTCGTAGAATATTATCGACTTTATTGTATTGCTATACCGCTAGCAAATTTCGCGAATCGCGACTGTATACCCCGTATAATAAATTAGAGAGGTTACCCAACCAATTATAATAATTAATACTAATAGGACTTTACTAAAATCCTCAACTAAAATACCCTTAAGTCTAGTACAAATAATTACTCCTAAGCGGAGTATAATTCCCCTCGATTCTACTCCCGTCGCCTCTATATTCTTATTACTATTAATCCGCCTCCAACGGTAAATAAAATTAAAAATATAGTTACTACAATCCCCTAACGAATACGCCGCCGTATAATAGTGGTCTCTAATACTAATGAAGTTTCTAATAAAGCTATTATTCGTTTCCCCTAATTATAATAATAAAGTCGTTACTTTTAACGTATTATAAAATTACTACGTATAACAAAACTTTATAATTATATTATATAGTTAAATAAAAAGTAAGAAGAGAGGGGATAAGGGAGTCGTTATACGAATTAATTATCGTTATATATATAGTAGTATTTATAAAGCTTCTAAATATAGGATTCGAAATACTAATTCGAAGTAGTTCGACTACCTATACCAAGTAAAAGTCGTATTAAAGAAGAGGCAAGGCAATTAGTAATTTGCTAAAAAGATTAATAATAGTTATAATTACGACGTCGATATCGCTAACTTCGCTAATAACGTTATCTATCGATAATAGGTTCGTCGTAATTACAAAGAGGCTATTAAAACTACTATTAAAAGGTTATTTAATATAATTAGAATAAATATATATTAGATTACTTATTACTTAAATAGTATATTTAAAAATAACGGCGATAGTATTATACTTCCTCCAATTATTACTAATAACTAATTATTAATAGAATTACGCGGTCTTCGAATCCCTATTACCCCTAAAGAAGTTTAGAATATTTAATAAACTATTCGCTAAGTAAAATATAGTCTTTATACTTCGACTAAAATACTTATCGATTTATTAGAGTAATATAAGGACTATTACGGTATTAAATACTTTATTAAATATGACGAAGGTAATAGGGTTATACAAATATTCTAGACCTTCGACTAGTATATAAAAATATAGAAGAAGAACCCCTATATACTATTTATAACGATTGGGATCCAATGCTATAGATCACATCCCATTCATCTCATTAGCAATACCCACAGGACCCACCGGTGCTATTAATACGAGCACCCTAATTGGTTGTATAAGCGGTATTAACCGTACGACTATTCAATTGGCACTGCGACTTGTATATCGCATTTACGTATATTATTAAATTAGATAAAGAAAGTAGTCGAAGCTAGCAAAATCTAGTTATATCCTATATAAGGGTATAACTCCAGAACCCAAATCTCAACCTCTCCCTCTTTCCTTCTTTAACTTTAATTATTTATTTATTTATACCCAATTACGCAATACAGAACTACGTAAGCTAATACATCGTAATACTTAATTAAAACTTACTACATCTATTTAAAAAGGTATTACAATATCCTAATTTAAACCTAAAAACCCAACAAATCGCCTCGTCGACTTCTAACCCCAAGAACATCGCCTCGCCAACATCACAAACCTATTATTAAACCCGACATCTATTTAAACCCGACATTCCCCTACTAATTACGACGAAAATCAACTATTATAATTAATCCCGCCCAAAACGCACCTTCGGGCTATCCTCTCGTCCCTAATAATAAATAATAAACCGAATAACTCTATACCGCTAATTACAATAATAATAACCACTACTATAATAATAAATCCTCGTTCGAACAACCGGATAATATCGAGAATAACCCCAACTAAGAGGACGAAAATAACGACGAATCGTTCGAAGAATTAATCAATACCTCTACCCCTTCTAAAAAGCGTTATACTCTCAACAAATAACCTAAGGGAAAACTATTCCTCTTCGACGCCTCAAAGGAAACTCCTTCAGAATTCGCTATACAATTTAAACGAAGTATAAAATTTACCCCTAAAGTCAATTCGCCTCTAAACCCTAATATAAGTAATAATAGGGTTATAGAGCTTAATCCCAATACAATACGCAAATATATACCCCCTTATAAATAATACACCGACAACGAAGTCGCTTATTGCTATATTCGCCTAAACTATAATAATTTCAACCGTATTTCTAATATTCGTCGCAATAATATTATAATTCATAATTCCCAAATACGCCGCATCTCTATCGACGCTAAGGAATTCAATAATAGGATAATTGACCTATCGGCTAAGTCCCTATCCCCTTCGGTTATTCACCTAACCGATAATAACTAATAATTAAAATAAAATTTAGCCGGAAACCTTACCCTCTATATAAATAACCTTTACCCGTTAATAAAAATACACTACTATACATTAAAGGCAAATGAAATTATTATAAATAGTACTAACTATATTAATTTTATTAACAATAATAATAAAAATAATAAAGGAAACCGCATTATTAACTTTTACCCCATTACCTAATAAGGCCAATCTTTATTGGCCATCCAAAATTAGAATAGTCCTCTAACCTTCTAGGAATTTCTAACTCTAATTAACTAAAATCCCAATACTATATAAGGAGAAATCAATACTAAAATTTACGTATTAAAGGCCTTTATTAATATTATTAAAGACGTAACATACGTACTTCGCTACACTTACAAAACTATTATTAAAATAAATAAGTAGGTTATATACTTCGCCTAAAAAACCAAAAAGTACTAGGCCAATATTAATAACCGTTTAAACACTAGTAATAACGAATTAGAATTAACTAACCGGCTAATCGACTTAAAATAGCAATTAGCAACGGCCAACGTAAATAAAAATAATCTAAATAAAAAAGTCTATAACCTCTAGGCTAAGAACGACAATCTCCGCTACAAATATAATAAACAAAACAAAAAAGCCAACAATACAATCGATATAATTATTAAAGCTTACAAAATATCAATACTAATTATAAAGGCTTATATTCGTAATTAAGTAGAAAGTATTAAAAAAAATTACATCGAAGACCTCAAAACAATCTATAACTAATATAACCTCAAGGTCTTATATCTACAAACTTAAATCGATAATTTAAACCGATTATTAGACGTCGCTAATATAAATACAAAAGAATTAGCCGCTATTAAACCCAAAGCTATTAAATTAACTAAATCTAAACCTAAAGAGAAAATTACCTTTATCGAATCTATCGAATACTCTCCCAACTTTATCCCTATAATTAACATTACTCGTCGCAAAACTCCCGACTATCGACTTTCTAAGACCCTTAGCGACGGCCACTATAATAAGGATCGACGCACCCCCTCTAAGCCTACTTCATACCACTTCGGAGCCGGTAATAATAACCCTAATAACGACAGAAATAACAATCCTACTAATAATAATAATAATAATAACTACGACCCCCCTTACAATCCGCATTATACCCCTCGTAATAACAATAAGCGCTCCCGTTATAAGAAAAATAATACTCTATTTAATACTATCTCTTTCGAAAAAAATCGTCGTCACAGCAAAACAACTAAAGTAAATATCCCTACCTTTTCTAATAATAAAAACAATAAACTTAAATTCAATATATAGTATTTTCAAATAACCAACCGTCTCCGTACGAATACCAATCATTTCGCTAACAATAAAGCCGCCTTTAAAAAAGTCATCTCCAAGCTTTCTAAATAAACGTTAAAGAACCTTTACCCTTTTATTCGTCCTAATATTAGCAAATTACGTATTAATATAATCGAAGATCTTATAAATCATTTATAATTAAATTACTATAATTTTAACGCCGACGAGAAGGCTCGTAAGGAGTACGAAAGCTTAATAATATATTACTCTAATCGCTTCCGCAATTTTAAAATAGCCTTTACTCGTCTAACTAATTATTATAATATTCCCGATTCCCAATAGAAATCGGAATTCCATCGCAAAATTACTACTCGACTTTATAATTATACTAAAGCCAACTACCGCACTAACTACACTTACAACACCTACATCGAACTTCTCCAAAGTCTTAATAAGAACTTCTATATAAATCAACCCAACGATAAGGATAAAAAAATATCCGCCGGCAAAGCCCTTAATAATTTCAAGAAACTATTTAAAAATACCGCCTTCGGCCCCCCTCATAACCGTCTACCCGATTCATCCTTCTTATATAAGAAACCGTCTAAAGAGGAAACCTATAAACTATAACAAAAGGGAAAGTATTTTATCTATTGCGAACCCGGATATATAATTCCTAATTACCCTCGTCGGAAAAAGCTTTTCAAAACCTATAACGCCAAAATCCACGCCATACACACAAAGCTCCCTAATAAGGAAATTGAACTAAATAAGGATAATAACGGCTACAAAACTAAGACTATTATAGAGAAGGATTCGGATTCGGATTCGAAAAACTAAAACGCCCGGAGAAACTAATCTCCCGTCTAAACGAAGTATCGATATATATATTAACAAGAAAAACGGATAATATAAATAAATTTAATCTACAAAACTATTTAGGAAAAGGCCCGCCTTTTACCGTTAAATATAGCATAACTTACAATAAATTATCTATCTCCACTTTCGACACACTTATCGACACGGGAGCAAATACTTATATTCTTCTAAATCAGAAATTTACTAACAAATTAACTAAGCACTTAAAATTCGATAGCAAAACCGACTTCTAACCAGGGTATATTAGGCCTTACAAAAATATTAAACCCGATATTATTTCTCAAACTATAAAGGCCGCTATCCGAATACAAAACTACAAATTCCTTAACCAATAAATAATCGTCCTACTAGCAATATCGAAAAATATAATATTAGGGAAATTATAGTTAAACGAGAATAAAGTCCTACCCAATTACAATAACAACTAATTAATCTTCCCCGAAAGTCTATTAAAAGTACTATTAAATAAAGATATCGATATTAGTAAGCGGCCGAAACTACTTCAAGACCCTTCTTTTCAAGAAAATATAAAGCGAAGAAAACGTCTTATAAATATAAAAGACAAAAGGCAAGCGGATAGCGCATTATTACAAATCCATTCACCTCGGGAGAAGGTAATAAAGGAGGAAATCAGAGAATTAGATACCGCTATTGAAAAACTATAGGCTAAAACAGAAGATATAAGGAAGAAAAACGAAGAAGCTACGGCTAACGCCGAGGTCAAAGTAATAAAGGAGACAATTACTAAATTGGAAAAGTAAAGACAAGAACTCCCAACGGCCACAAAAGAAGAAATCCAAGGAAGGAAATACACCGAAACCCCTAAAGGAATTCCTAATACTAATTAGAAGCTAAAAGGTATTTATACGGCTAAATATCGCGACTATAGAAATCCCCTAGTATTAATAGATATTAACTAAATAGAATAGGAATTCTTTAATAGTATTAAGTACAAATACACCTCAAAAGCCAAAATTATAGAATTAAAAATAATTCGAGAATTATATAAGCAAAGTAGGGATCTATATCCTTACTACAATATTTAAGGCCTATACTATATAGAACGAACCTTCGGTTAAATTAAACAACATCCCCAGAACTATACTCTAGTAGGTACCGTAACAATAGACTTCTACGCCAAACGAGGAAAAACTATCGAAGAAACTAATCTCTACGAAATCAATAGTATTATCGAATTATTAAAAACCCCGAATATACTACCCGAAGACGAAGAAGAACACCAACAGCTCGTTATAGAAAGACTTCCTAAGAAATACTAGAACTACATCAACGTCTTCAATAAGAAGGACTTTAATATATTATTAAAATTTAAGGATAAAATCAATTACAAAATCGAACTCGAAGAAGGCAAATTACTTCAAGATCTAGGGTATAATTCATTGTATAAAATAATTCTAGAGGAATTAGAAGAGTACCAATAGTATATTACTAATAACCTCTAAAAAGGATTTATCGAATCTAATTCGGCACTATAGGCAGCTCCAGTACTATTCGTACCGAAGGCTAACGGAGGACTACATTTCTACGTTAATTACTACAAATTTAATACTCTATTAAAAAAAGACCGATATCCTTTATCCCTTATTAACGAAACGCTAACGCATATTAATTAAGTAAAGGTCTTTACGAAGGTAAATATTAAATAGGCATTCTATTATATACGGATATACCTAAACTATAAGGATCTAATAACGTTCCGTACGAAGTACGGCACATACAAATACAAAGTACTACCCTTCGGCCTTATAAATAAACCTTCGTCTTTCCAAAAGTTTATTAATAAAGTCCTAATAAGCTACTTCGACAACTTTTACAACGCCTATATCGACAATATCCTAATCTATTCCGATAATTAAAAGGACTACGATAAATACATCGATATAATACTATAACATTTCGAAAAAATAAGGCTACAAACCGATATTAAAAAATACAAATTTAGTATAACCAAAACCAAATTCTTAAGCTTCATTATTAATACTAATAATATTTTAATAGATCCGGAAAAGATTATAGCAGTAAAAGAATAGAAAGTACCTACTATAATAAAAAGCGTACAAGCCTTCCTAAACTTCTATAATTTCTACTGGAAGTTTATTAAAGACTTCGGCCGAATCGCAAAGCTATTAATTAACTTAATGAAGAAGGACTTAACCTTTAAGTAGGATAACCGATATAAAGAAGTATTCGATACCTTAAAAAGGAACTTCCTCAATACACTAATCTTATATTACTTCGACTACGAAAAGGAGATGCGAATTAAGACTAACGTAAGCGATAGCGTATATACCGGAATTATAAATTAGTTATAGGAAAACGGCGACTAATACCCGGTCGCATTTTATTCGGAGACTATAAATTTGGCAGAGCTCAACTACCTTATCTACAATAAGGAATTAATAGCCGTAATAAAAAGTATTAAGCAATAGCAACCCGAGCTAAAGGGCACTAAACCCTTTATAATATTCACAAATTACCAAATACTTAAGTACTTCAATATAAAAAGGGTATTAAATAGCCAACAAATTCAATAGTCCGAAACCCTATTAGAATACTAATTCCGGATAATCTACCGCCCTAACAAGGAAAACATTACCGCCGATATACTATTTTATAAACTAGAAGACTTAAAGACCGTTAAAAACAAGAAGGAAGACTAATTTACTTTACAAATACTCAAACCCGCCGATAACGGATTCTTTACCTTTACTAGTAATAAACTAATAAATACACTAACTAATTCAGAAGGAGAGGATAAATCAATTAATATAGAAATCGCCGAATTAAAGATCAACTACAATTTAATTAACGAAATAATCCAAACCAACCGATCTACAAAATTATTATCAATCTACAAAGAAAAGGCGAAATAGGAAGGCTCACCCTTTATTATTAAAAATAGCCTACTAACTAAAGATTATAAGCTAGTAGTCCCGGAAAACGGTAATCTACAAACCAAATTCATCGAAACAACTTACTATCCGATTATTTTAATATACCCGGGTAAAAACAAAACTAAACGAATAATTTATAAGTAGTATTAGTAGGCAGGGTTAACTACTAATGTAAACCGTTATATTACCAACTATTAGACGTATAAAGTATTAAAGGCGCCTAAGGACAAAACTCCTAGATTAATATATTTAATTCCTTTAAAAGAGAATTATAGACTATAGATATTTCTAATAGTCGATTTTAAGTCTATACCCAAAGACCGCTACAGTTACAATATACTAATAATTATTATAAATCGATTCTCGAAAGCAAATTAGAGCATCCCTTACAAAGACACCGTCACCGCTAAAAATACCGCCGTTTTATATTACCGAAGCCTTTATCGCCTCTTTAGACTACTTAATAAAGTAATTAGCGATAGAAGACCGCAATTTGTATTCTAAATAATATAAGAAGCAACCTTATTATTAAACGTCAAATAAAAACTAACTACATTAGGCCATTCACAAACCGCTAATCAAATCGAAAATTTATACTAATATATCGACTAATAATTAAGACCCTACATTAATTACAACTAAAATAATTAATCGGAATTCATCCCGGTATTAAATATAGCCCAAATAAATCTACCTTACAATAATTTAAATAGCCTATCCCCTAGAGAAATTATTATAGGCTTCCTAATACCCAATATATTAGATTAGGAGGACCGCGTAAATCCAAAACCACCTAAGACGGAGATTAACCGACAAAAAGCTCACCAACTAATTGAATAATTAAAATTATTTTACGTAATTGCCCACTATACTATTAATAAAGTATAATAATAATAAACAACCCAAGCTAACAAATACAGAAGGGAACCTAATTTCAGCGTTAGCGACCGCGTCTTCATTATTAAAAGGGGATAGATTATAGACCGCCCTAGCGATAAACTAAATTAGCGGCAAATTCGTATCCCTTATAGGATTAAAACTATAAGAAATTACTCTTACGAATTAGAAATTCCTAAAGGATAGAAAAGAACAACGGTCTACTATACTAACTGCCTAAAAAAGTATAAAAATAACCTATTACTAGAACAAGGCTACAAAAACCCAACCGGCGAACTAATCAACGGCGATCAAGAGGAATAGGAAGTCCTAAAAGTAGTCTTATCGAAGGTCACAAGGGGAAAGCTAGAGTACTAAGTAGAATAGAAAGAATAGGACCCCGATCTAAAGTTCTAACCAATAAATAACTTCGTCAATTTAGTAAAGTTCTTAAAAGAATATTACAATACAAACCCTATAATACCGGGACCTCCCAAACAATTAGCCCAATAGTTAGCGGGTAATAAATCAGACTATAACGATAACGATAAGCCAGCTGAAGGATCACGAATTGGTTTAAGAAGGAGAGCAATAGTAAGGAAAAAGTAGGAGGACATTAGAAAGAAGACATTAGAAGAAGTATTCGAATCATATTTATATCAAAAAATTTTTTCATTCTTAAGGCTCTAGGGCTAAGCCTCAACCCGGGGGGGAGGGTAATATAACGATTGGGATCCAATACCATAGATCACATCCTATTCGTCTCATTGGCAATACCCACAGGACCCACCGATACCATTAATACGAGCACCCTAATTGGTTACATAGGCGGCATTGACCGTACGACTATTCAATTAGCACTGCGACCTATATATCGCATTCACGTACATTATTAGATTAAATAAGGAAGGCGGTCGAGGCTGGCAGAATCTAGTTACATCCCATATAAGGGTGCAACTCCAGAGCCCAAATCTCAACCTCTCCCTCTTTCCTTCTTTAGCTTTAATTATTTATTCATTTATACCCAACTACGCGATACGGAACTACGTGAGCTAGTGCATCGTAACACTATTAATCGATAACACATATAAAGTATATGCTAATCTTATATTATTACCTATATTTATCATTATTTATATCTATTATTACTTATATTTATAATAACTATTCGGATTTGAACGTTTGGGGTCTAATTTAATTAATCCCTTTTTTTTCCTTATAAATTAACCGCTTTAACCTCCCCCTCCTCAATATTATTAGCGTCGATACCCTAAATTACAATTTCAACGTTAACTTCGGTCTTTCGAATAGAAAAAGTCAAGTAGATTTTAAATAGTAGTTCAATTACTTGAAGAAGCTCTAAGAGGATTACGAAATCCCTAAATTAGATATAATTATTAGCGATTTCGATAGAGGGTTCAAAAAGGCCGCTATTACCACTTACTTAGAAGTACTATATTAACTCTATATATAATACGTTATAAAGAATATAAACTATTATATTAAAAAGAAGTAGATTTAATTAAATAGCGCTAAGCCACTCCCTAATACTAATTTACTAAATCTCCCGCTAATTATTCGGGACTTAAATAGCGAAAGCCCTAATCCTCTATTATATCGAAGCCCTACGGCCGTACTAGATAATAAAATTAATATAAATGAATATATTGATGACAATTTAAAAGAGGAGGACCTAAATAAAATTAATGATATTACTATCGCTACTAATCTTATATAATAATTAAATAATAGGTAAGGAGTTCGTAAAATAATTAATGAACCGTTAATTAAAATTATTATTCTACGAAGTTGTAATATGCTTATTTATAATCCAATTCGTCGATTTTATTTAGATTCGTATAAGGGGTTCTAAAAGGTATAAAAGTAAATAGTTTATATTAATAACGAAAGTTATTTTAAGAGGGTATAGTAATTAATAGCTAATAAATTTAGACGGCAAATTCGTAAATATCTAATACTTTTATATACTCTTCTATTATTATATAAATAAATCTATCCCTCCCTTTACCCCCTCTATAATAAATTATATACCTTTTTCGCCTATACTTTTTTATTTTAATTAACCGTTATTTATTATAACTCTCCTTATATACTTTTACAAATATTACCTCCTATAAATTAACGAATTTAGTAATTATATTATTTCGAAGTATAAGAATTATAGTATTAAAACAAGTAGCCGAATCGAATTTATATATAAAGTTATTAAACGCCTCCTTAAGAACCGCCTCTCCTCGTTAGACCAACTTTATAAGTATATATAATTTACTTACCGCTTTTAAAAATAAGAGTTTAAATCTAAATATATTAAAGTAAAATAGGAGATTTTATATAAATACAAAAAGGTAAAGATATTTGAAAATCTAATATTAAAAGTACGTTCCGATAAATTCTAGGTCTCCCCCGATAATTTCTAGGTCTCCCCCGACAATCTCTAGGTCTTCTCCGATATTCTCTAAGTCTCGAATTTTTACTAACCTCTCTTATTAATAAATAACGCTATATACCTTTAAATTTCTATAATATTAATACCGCTATACTTATAACGATTAGCTTTAAAACCTAATTTAAAACTTAAATACTACTTATAAAAAGGAATTTACTATGCAATATAGGCTGCTACATAAATATTTTATATTAAGATTACTATAAATAAACCCGTTGTTAATACTATTAAAAAAGGATATAAATATGTATTAATAGTTAAACGGTTCGTTAATAGAGGTTAAACGCCGCGCTTACGTAATCTAAAACCCTATTATATTACTTAATCGCCGACGAAAAGCGGCTATCCCCAACCTAAACTTTATAGAATATATACGTAGAATAACGGAGTATAACCTTATAAACCCGGAAATTTATAAACCGTATAATCTAAAGGATAATTAAATCCTACCTACTTAGCCCGCTATTACTATACTTATTAACTACGACTAGTATAATAATATTCGTATACCCTCTTATAACGAAAATAAAACGCCCTACCGGGCAATACTATAAAATATAAGGGGGAGGGCGCCAATAATTTATATTCGTAACCGTTAAATATAGTAGTCCTACAACGGCGGTAAAGGTAAAAGAAATACTCAATAGCCTAATAATAGTAATAATAAACCTCTAATTCAAGCGGATTTAAATACCCTCTTCTAAGGTTTTATAAAGAGTACAAAGTTTTAAAGAATATTAGGGCCGCTATCGACAACTCTAACCGCTATAGTACCCCCCTAATTATTTAGAATTCTAACTCCCTCTCCCTTACCTTTGCCTTTTTACCCTCCAATTCCTTTATAAAGAGCTCTAACGCCCTCCCTATCTCCCTATCCCTAAGTCTAATAACCGCCGCCAATTTAATAATAGCCGTCTTATAATTATATACTAATTCTTACTAATTCTAATCAATTTCATTATAGGGTACTAATTCCTATTAAATAATTATTTCAATATTAAAACGGCCCGCCGCCTTCTAACTAATAGTAAGGGGAGGGATAAATTATACCAATAATACAATATAAACGAATTCCCATCCTCATAGTACTACTTCTAATACTTCTAATATATTTATAAGGATATATAGGAATTCTCTAATACTCTAGGCAATACTTATACAACGGGTATTAAAATCAGGGTAGGTACGTATACTTTAAATAGTAAGTACAATATATATAGCAATAGAACTAATAAGGGGGATAGTAGTTATAGTAGTAACAATTGTATTAATACCCTCCACAATAGATAATTAATTAGATTAATAACTCTAAATAGCTTTACGTAAAAAAACGACGCTAGCGATATAGATCTAGTAATGCGCGGGCATCGTTTATGTAGCCTCAATTGCACACAATGTATTAGCGCGGCTGGCTGGGCTTACTCAGCGGTAAAAAGTGGGGGGGTCTACGTGCGCAGGGAAATGGGTCTACGTGGCCAGGGATTCCGAAGATCGAACCAGCTGGTTTGAAGTCGGCAGGTCCATTTCGGCGATGAGCTCGTCGATTCGACTTGGTGATAGTTGTGCATCTCTTTCGTTGTTTGGTTTCCCAAAGTTTGGGTCGTCGTCATCTGTGGATCCACTGTGAGGCCTCTCAGCCACTTGAACGACTGGATCCGTTCTGCGGAGACAGTGGCGCAGTGCCAAGCCTTAGACCCCTGGCTAGTCCAGTGTCTCTCAGCTCTCATCATCCGTCATGTTTCGTTTCTTCGTTGCAGTTTGACATGACATGCTTCATGATCGCCAGTCGTCACAGCACGAGGACTCAACCCTACAAGGTCCCAAACAAACTCGAACCAGGGCATCGAATCAGTCCCCCAGTCAGGTCCCGGTGGCCAGGTACGGACAATGTGTTG
Organism: Neurospora sp. CHS-2018c; assembly: GCA_009806235.1. NCBI lineage: Eukaryota > Fungi > Ascomycota > Sordariomycetes > Sordariales > Sordariaceae > Neurospora > Neurospora sp. CHS-2018c. Next base: position 331,891 of record RAPC01000085.1, on the reverse strand, counting down.
GCAGTCACAGTCGCCATTCATCCAACTTATGTAACTGAATTGATTCCTTGCCTCACTGTGACCACAACCATTCTCTTTTCAAGCAGACTACCTCGACTAGGCTACTTGAACCAGACCACCAAAAACGAGGCGCATTCGCATCGCCAAACAGTCACAGAAAACTCCAATCAACCGACAAACCCCACCCATCGGAGCATTCAGCCCCTCTCTGACATCCCCTTTCGTCCACTTAATCCCAGAATCATCTAGTCCAGCAATCCATTCCAGGTGCGCCAAGCCAGCTGCCGAGGCGCATTGAGATCCATCTCCATCGAATCCTATCCGTTCCATTGGGTCCGGTCGCTTCTGTAATTCTAGAAATCCAAAAGGGCTGTGCCGTATGCCATCATCATCAGAGCCGAGTAATAGATCCGTTTTGAAGCCCGCCGCTTTGTTCCTTATAAGTCTCGTCGTCCTCCTCTTCTTCTCCCCGATACCCTCACAAATATACTCCGTCACTTCCACCACTCCAACCACAACAGAAACTAGCACCACCACCGAACAACAACAACAACCAACATCAACATCAACAACCATGGGAGGCGGTCCAGATTCCACCGGCTACCGCACCGTAGCCTACTTTGTCAACTGGGCCATCTACGGCCGCAAGCACCGGCCGCAAGACCTGCCCGTCGAGAAGCTGACGCACATTCTCTACGCCTTCGCCAACGTGCGTCCGGACTCGGGCGAGGTTTATTTGACCGACCAATGGGCGGACACGGACATCCACTGGGAAGGAGACAGCTGGAACGACTCCGGCACGAACCTGTACGGGTGCCTGAAGCAGCTGAACCTGCTCAAGCGGCGCAACCGCAACCTCAAGGTGCTGCTGTCGATCGGCGGGTGGACGTATAGCAGCAATTTCAAGGAGCCGGCAAGTAAAGAAGAGGGGAGGAGGAGGTTTGCTGAGAGTGCTGTTGAGCTTGTACGTTTGGTTTCTCTATCTTAACTTCCTTACCTCATTACCTCCTTACCTCATTACCTATTCCCCGTCTCTTCGTCAGGGACAACTTAAACTAACACTACCAAAAACAGGTCAAAAACCTCGGTTTCGACGGCCTCGACATCGACTGGGAATACCCCCAAAACGCCCAAGAAGCGTCCGACTTCGTCTCCCTCCTCTCAGCCTGCCGCTCCGCCCTAGACGCCTACGCCTCCACCGTGCCGGGCAACCCACACTTCGAGATGAGCGTCGCCTGCCCGGCCGGCCCGCAGAACTACGAGAAGATGGACCTCCCCGGCATGGACCGGTACCTGGACTTCTGGAACCTGATGGCGTACGACTACGCGGGGTCATGGGACCAGGTATCCGGCCACCAAGCGAACCTGTTCCACTGCAACAGCAACCCGGCTGCCACGCCCTTCAGCACCCAGCGCGCCGTCGAGTACTACCTGTCGACGGGCGTGGCGGCCGACAAGATCGTCTTGGGCATGCCGCTGTACGGGCGCGCGTTCCAGGGCACCGAGGGGTTGGGGCAGCCGTATAGTGGTGTTGGTGAGGGGACGTGGGAGAATGGCGTGCATGATTACAAGAAGCTGCCGTTGGAGGGAGCCGAGGAGCGCATCGATTACGAGTCTGGCGCTACGTACTGCTATCATCCGGGGACCAGGACGCTGTTGAGCTACGATACGCCTGGCATGGCGAGGATGAAGGCCGAGTATATCCGAGAGAGAGGCCTCGGTGGTGGCATGTGGTGGGAAAGCAGTGCTGATAAGGAGGGCCCTGATAGCTTGATTGGCACTGTCGTCGAGGGCTTTGGCGGCCAACAGGCGTTGCGTTGGGATCAGAACTGCATCGAGTACCCGAACACCAAGTATGACAACTTGCGGGCTGGGTTTCCGGGGAACTAGGTCGTTGTCGTGGATGTCGATGAGTCGGATAGTGAATGCCGTCGGGATATGTAGTAGTGCCATAGTAAATGAACATATTCACAATCACAGTCAGCAGCGAATTTCAGGAGACGAATATTCAGTCAAGTCGGTCATGCCATTCCCATTTTTGCTTTCCCTCGCCAGTCAAAGGTACCCTGATGTCCGCTCAAAACGCCATACATGAAGTCCCAATCGTAGCGAGATGTGGTATTGTCATTCCCCGTCCCGGATCATGCCCCTAAGCTTTCCAGCAATTTAAGAGCTCTTCTCGAAGACGTAGGTGAGGTGGCAGCGACCGCAGTACTGACGATCCTGCATGGCAGCCATGAAGACACCGGCACCGCACTAAAGAAATTGGGTTAGCGAATGATGGATGTTGTTGTTGTATGACAGGGCGGCAACTTACGGTCTCGTTGGGGCACTCGCGGCGAAGACGCTCGATCTTGCCATCGGAGTCGACCTTGTAGTACTTGAGCACGGCGAGTTTGGTCTTCTTGCGCTTGTGCTTGATCTTCTTGGGGGTGGTGTAGACCTTCTTTTTTCTCTTCTTGCCACCACCACGGAGGCGAAGCACCAAGTGGAGGGTGCTCTCCTTCTGGATGTTGTAGTCGGAGAGGGTGCGGCCATCCTCGAGCTGCTTGCCGGCGAAGATCAGGCGCTGCTGGTCAGGGGGGATGCCCTCCTTGTCCTGGATCTTCTGCTTGACATTGTCGATGGTGTCGCTAGACTCCACCTCAAGGGTGATAGTCTTGCCCGTGAGGGTCTTCACGAAGATCTGCATGATTGCCTACTGAGAAGTGGTAAGGAAGTGTTAGAGAGACAGAGACACATCAGAGGGAGGATGCGATTCCTGCGATTCCTCGTGATGCTGCGCCCGGCTAAAACGCGCAAAAGATGTCTGACTGGGGATGGGATGTGATGGGAAGCGCCGAAGCGTGGAAATATCGTTATCTTCCCTTCCTCCCGCCCGCGGGAGAAATCCCCAGCAAAGCGATCATGGAAAATATCGACTTGTGTGAATGACAACAAGAACGAGGGGGTATCATAAAAGATGGGTGTAGAAGCCGAGCACAGCACCACGATTCATCACAGCATCGTGCAGACGTACCTAGACACAATGTCTTCCTCAGCAATCTGTAGACGGTGTGAAGGTGCTTGACGAGGAAGAAAAAGAAGTCGGGATTTGAAGGCGGCCGCGAAAGGCGGATTTCTTTTGTCAACCGTGCCCCACACAAAAGCGGAGTCAGCTGACTTGGGCGGGCGGCTCGCACACAGCAAGAACCTTAGGGTTTCTGGGAGCGGTAGCCCTGGGGCCAAGCGGCAATTCACCTGGCCCCAGCGCCCGCAGAGTGGGTTGAAGCCCTTAGCCCTCTGGCACTGGCAGCACTTGCAGCACAAGCACCCACTTGTGCGGGTGCACTGACCACCGGTGTCAAATTGTGGGCCCCACACAACGCTTGGCACCCACGCTCCGCCCATCGTACTTTTGCACGTCCTGCCTTTTGTCGAATTCTTGAAATTCCTCCTCCCGTCCTTCCAATCGACAGCAACATCTTGAGAACCGTATCCCAAGACACCGCCAAGATGGTCAAGAAGAGAAAGAACAACGGCCGCAACAAGAAGGGCCGCGGCCACGTCAAGCCCATCCGCTGCTCCAACTGCTCGCGATGCACTCCCAAGGACAAGGCCATCAAGCGCTTCACCATCCGCAACATGGTTGAGTCCGCTGCCATCCGTACGTCGACGATGCCACCGGTTTGATCAAGAAAGATTACTGACCATGTCCTCCCCCCCGCAGGTGATATCTCGGATGCCTCGGTGTTCGCTGAGTACACGGTTCCCAAGATGTACCTCAAGCTGCAGTACTGCGTCTCTTGCGCCATTCACGGCAAGATTGTCCGGTACGTTTGTCCGCCAGGCGGGGACAGCCACGTTCGCTTCCAAAGCGACGTGGGCGGCTGAGATGAACCTTGGTCGAACCTCTGCTCCCGCCAAAACTCTACAAAGTATCCCCCGTCCGTCCCACTGACATGATTATAGTGTCCGTTCCCGCGAGGGCCGCCGCAACCGCGCTCCTCCCCCGCGTGTCCGCTACAACAAGGACGGCAAGAAGGTCACCCCTACCCAGGGTGGTAAGACCACCGCCGCCTAAATCAGGCGACCTTGACAGCGACTTCCTTGCGACACACCAGCTTCGGGGTTAACAGGCGTTTTCTGCATTGGTCGGCATTTCGATTTTCTGGGGGGTATATGGATTGAACACAAGGCCGAAAGGCAAATGATATCATGACATGGCGCTTTTTTGCATAGGAGCAAAGGAGCTGGCAACCACCGGATACACAAACGGAATCGGAATGGCGTGGGTTCCTTCGATCAGCAAAGGGATACCAGGCCGATAGTCTACCAATAATGAGCACCTGTTGATGAACAACCTACTTGTCCCTGTGCCCCCGCTTGCTGTCTGCCTTTGATGTTGGAGAATCACGATCTACTAATTTTAGGGTCCTGCTCGTCGACCGACATTCGTCGACCGACATAACTCGCGCCAGTTTGACGTCGCCCGCTCTCTCCGACCGGTCTTTTATTCGATCCGACAGTTGTTCATGTCAGCCAAGTTCTGTTCCTCGCCCTCTCAACTACGCCGCTTCGCAACTCGATCTCACCAAAACGTTCATGACACACCGACAGCAGCGGCATGCCGATATGCTTGAGTCGCCCCGGGCAGAAACTATCGAGTGATGCCCTAGGAAGTGGGCGCAATGGAGGACATGATGATGCTCGGCTCCTTTCGTTCGTGCCGTCCTAATCAGGGTCTAAATGGGAAGCTGGGAGCTGGAACAACTGGGGAGCATATGTTGAAGCTCAAGGACGTTCGGTTACTGGGCACTTCGTGCGGTCTCGGGTTTCTTGCACCGTCAAGGCGATACCTCTGGCTACTCAGATCTCGCTGCGAGCCTCGTGGCGATCGAGCCATACATGTCACCACAGGACATTGACCTTGATGATGCCGGGCCAATACTCAAGGAAGTGGGTGATCAACACGCGGACGGAGCTATTGGAGGAAGGCTCTCCAGGACCACATCACTTACACTGACGGGGACATTACACGTTGACAGCGAAGCAAAGAGGGATGGGAGGTCACCTCCATGGTGGTACTTGGAGGCGAGAGGGTGGCTGAGTCCAATTCGAGTACAGGTTATATCTTTTAGTCATTGTCATTATTGACTCCTCATCCGGGTGAAACTTGATATATAGAAGCGGCCGGGAGCTGAAAGGAGGAGCTCATTGCTTCGAACTTGGAAAAGAAACACACTGGCGTGCTTTAAATCTAAATACACGGCTTCGGAGACGTGATCTCACAACGGGAACAACTGCATATTCTGCTCACCTAGTATGTAGATAACCCCGAGCGGGGGAAATCCAAACAACAATGTTATCTTCACCGCTCATACCCCAGCATCATGTAATACTCATCTCGACTATAAACTCCCCTTCTGGCAGTGAAACGTTCAAGTCAACACCTCACCAGTCCCATCATTGAACCGCAGGGGGATGCCTGGCTCAGGAAGGGGTCGGCTTTCTCGAGTCTCGACTGTTGCTGTAAAAATGTATTTGAAAAGTATAAAGCTACCGCTGCAACGGTGACTGCGAACCTTGCAACTCCAGAACAATATGCATCATTGTAGTGTTGGCTGATGTTGTAAAAAGGAGACTGTTCGGCGCGATCCCTGGTTTATCGAGTTCACAAAGGTCTGTTAAAATAAGAGGAAATATGAGAAAAAAGTGATAACAAGGAAGATAAGACTTCGCTTTATATATCCTTGGACGTCTGGCACAACGGGACTATCCTCGTTATTTTGTCTCGCTACCTTACGATCCGATGGTTATGAGCGAAGGTCGAGGATTATGGTGTGAGCTGTGCTCCGAGCACTCGTCGGGAAAGGTCGCAAGCAAAGAAACACCCCGAGAAGAGATCTGAAATATCAAACTTATGAGAAAGCGTACTGCACTCTCATAATACAAAACAACGGGAGACATTTACGAACAACCCAGGTTGTTGAAGTCACACGTCTTTTCTCCTTTAAGTCATCTAGCTGTTTGTGATCAAGTCTCGATCGTGATATTGACTTCTAACTGTAACGATTGGATTGGGAAGATGAGAAGGGTGAGCTTGTCCATGGGCTCCTTTCTATTCATGTTACTTCGAGGCTCAAGCCAGAACCTCCCAAGCAGAAAACTCGAGAGACTCGGATTTTTCGTCTCTAAAAAAAATTCCCCAACTCGTTTTCATACGTGATGCTACAGGTTGAATCAACGCAGCAGACTATACAATTTCCCAGGAAACCCCCAATTCTGAAGGAATCATTCTGCTCTGGCTGCTTGCACTCGACAAATATGTTGCCGGTAGGGAAATTTCTGCAGACCAGGGATCCGGATGTCTCGAGTTTCTATGGAAGGCCATGAAAAGCCGACAATAGCTGGCATTTTCGTGTCTGCGATTTTGTAGTTTGTACAGCATTCCATAATCTCCCCACAAAAAGAAACTCGTGCTTTACGATGGACGATGCACCTGACCAACATCAAGCTATCTTGAACTGGTGGTTTATCTTTCAAGCAGCTGAAGTTAATTAATGAAGGTGAAGGTGACGCTTTCGAAGTGGACTGCTGAGTGGTGCGTCCTGCTTCGACTGATCACTATGCGTCACCTCCCCAGATACGTGAAAATCATGCAAACCGTTCGGCCGTGATTATTGGACTGATTCAGGGGTACAAACACCTTTGAAAATCAGGTAGCGGAGAGTGGCTGCCCTGCAAGAGCCACCGCAAGCAACGTCAGAATTGGGCTTGGATATGAGGCTGTTGGGTAACCAATCGAGGTAGCACAGATATGAGAAGAGCAGCTGCCTGAGACGGACACCCAAGTCTTAAGGTAGGTAGGTATGAAGAGGATGGCAGAGACGAGGAACGTGTACAGGACTCGAAGTGCTCGATGATTTCCAGTAAGAAAAAAAGACACAAGCTTTTCGATTGGTTGTACAGGAGAGATCATGTGGGGATAGCTCCCTTGCCGCGTGTGGTCCCTTGCCTGCCAAGCTACACCTTGGAGAACCGCTGGCCGCTAAACCCACCTAGGTGAGCTGGGCTGCCACGAGGCGGGATGCGGGGCCAGCTATGGAACCCTCTGAGCGTCACTCCGTCACCTCAGTTCGTCCAGGGCCTGTCACTCCAGGTCCAGTCCCGTCCATTGATCGATCCATTGGGGAGGAGCCAGACAGCCATGGACAACACCCACCATCTTCCGGCCGCCGGATCGAAGGGACAATCGAGCCTCAGGTTCTACTAACCTGCCGGGAGCACCTTCACTGCTTCCTTCCACTTTTCCCGTAGATGCTTTCCCTTCGTCTATCGGGTTGAGCCTGCGTTCCATTCCTCTTCCAACAACGGGCACTCCGGCCAGCAATCGCGAGTAGGTACCACCAAGCACCGGCAGTCGGGTGTGCAGCAGCTACCTCTACGGCCACTATCTCAAGCAAGGGCGCACGTCAACAGCCACCTTCACCAACATAACCCTCCGTACATCTCTACTCACTAATACCCAACTCGACAATCTTCTAGTATCAACTTATCCATTGCTTCAAGAACTGGCTCTTGGCGCGTTTCTTGATTACATACTCGGATTCTTCTTCCACGCCATGCATCGCCGCCGCCACTAGGTTTCAAGTTATCAACCCGCCTTACATCTTGCATCATCCTTATCGCCCACCTACGGGCAACGTACCTTGCAGCTCACCGCAGAGACGCCGTCTTGGTGTACAAAAGCTGAAGAGAGCAACTGTAGCCGCAACACCACATACATCTTTACTTCAAGAGAGCCTGGCTCCAACCCACGCCCGGTGTCGAGTGCCTAGAGTAGCTTACAATCCCAGCAAGCATGGAAGCCCCGTCTTCGTTTTCGACCCCCAAGCGCAAACGTCCATTGCCTTTCGAACCGACAATCCCCAACCTCAACCAGACCAGGGCCTTGACTGGCTTGACAGGGGAGTTCACATTCGAACTCCGCTCATCCACAGATGCTGAGGACGGCAGTAAGAGTCCGCGGACCACTGTAGCACACAGACTACAGCACCTCTTCCTAAATGGCGGGGGCCTCGGCGGTACCTCTCCCGGTGGGGTCTTTGGTGGAGGCATTGCGCCCGGGCGAACATCAATCTTGACGGCATCGCAACCGTCCCTGTCGCAACCGGCACAGCAACCATCGTCGCAAACCCAGCAGCAGCACTTTGGCTACCCATTTCCACGCGTATCACGGTCGCGAGACATGCAGGAACTCGATGAGGATCATGGGCGACCAGACGGGCCCCGGAAACGAGTTAAACTCCCCGATCGAGACGTGGACATGACGGGTGTTGCCGAAACCCCAATGCGGCCTCCCGCCTCGACGAACAATGGCAGAACATCCTTTGAAGCCGCGGGAGTGACTTCGAGTTTTTCAATGCCACCGCCATCGACTCCTGTATCTCAACAGGCAGGCAACATCATCACTCCAGATGGGCCTTTTCCCAAACGGCGACTGGCGCCCAAAGGCGTCCAGTTTACCATGGACCCCCCCGGAAATCAACAAACCGAAATCAGAGACAACCCGGGCACAACAAGCGATACACAGAACACACAAACACCAAAGAAGGATATCCAAATACCCTCTTCCTCGCCACTCTCGTCAATCACCAAAGCGGTTGCCTACCCCAATTCTACACCAACCCAGAGACCCTTAGCGCCGAAGCCGGCCAACATCAGTATGGCTCCACCGTCATCGTCGTCAGCAGCGGCCGCAACCAAGAAGCCTCGCAAATCGAAGACACCGCCCCTCCAACCTCAACCGGCCGCATCCACCTCGACGTCCTCCCCCACCTCCCCCACCGTAATCGATCCGCTCCGTGCCAGCCTGACCTGGCAAGAATCGGAAATCACGATCTACGACCCGGATGACAGCGACGACGACGGTACCGGTATCAACGGCATCGGCTTCAAGCCCACCCCGGAGATGGAACACGCGCGCAGGATGAAGCGCAAGAAGCAGCTGGCCGAGTATCGCAAACGCGAGATGGGCGAGGCACGCGCCAGGAGGAAAGAGCGAAGAGCGGGTGCTGACGGATTGGTGGGGAGCGGCACTGAAGGTGGTGGAGGTGGTGGCAATGCCGGAGTCAAGGGAAAGGATGCCATGGCGACTGCTAAGGGCAAGCTGAAGGCCGAGAAGAGAAGAGTCAGGTTCTTGGAGACGGTGACGAGGACGGTTGTTGAGATGCCGCCGCCACCGGTTACGATGATGGAGGGTGTAACGCCGACTGAGACGGCAGCTGCGGTGGAGGTTCAGGGAAGTACAGGAGGGAGTGATGGCGGCGATGGTGATACAAGCGTCTCTGGTATGGCTGGCGCTGGCGCTGACCCTGCTGTGGTTGAGGCTTGATTTTCTCGCTTATGGCTCTTCTGTTTGTCAGGCAAGCAAGTTATGATATCCTCTTCTATTTCGGTTGGGATGAGCAACTCATGGCTTACCTTAGTTCATTGGCAAGTTTGGCGTTTGGGTGAGGGATTCAACCGGATACGATAAGGCGCCGTCAATTGCAAATTGCCGGCGGAAGGGATTATGGGAAATTTCACTTGAGCATGAAGTACGACTGGTTTGAATGTAGGATACCTCAAAGAGAAGGACACACTCGCACATGAGTTCTTACTCTACTTTTTTGCAGAGCTGGGGCGCCTCGAGGCTAAAGTACTCTAGAGGCGTCTATTTTCCTTGCTTAATATCATCGATTAACATGACTTCGAATAGTAGAGAACACGCCTTTGTCCCCGGAAAATGAATGATTACATGCTGAACTCGCTGCCGTGATGCGCCATAACCATGCTTCCATTGTACGTAGGCATCCAAACGCCCAGAACTTCCCAGGTATATACGTCCATGCACATCATATCCTACAGCCCTCCTATCCTTTACGCCCTCCTCCCTTTGCCCCAGCACCACACCAATCCCCTCTCCATCCCACCTCAACCTCACCAAAACTTATACCAACTCTTCTTCTCCTCCCCCTTCCCAGGCACCTCCCCCTCCTGCTTCCCCTGCCCCAGCTCCATCTTCTCCCTCCTCTCCTTCGCCTCTTTAGCTTCCTTCGCCCTGTTCTCAGCCTGCTTCTTCGTATAAACCGCCACCACCCTCTGCATCTTCTCCTTCTCCTTCCTCCGCTGCCACTGGCAGTACTCGTACTGCGCCATCGCCCCCACGATTCCACAGCCCACGCCCCAGTTGGCCGCCTTGGGGATCGGAAGACCCATGACCCAGCGCAAAACGCCGATGCCCGCGCCCGAGCCGATGCCCGTCATGAAGCCTTGGCGTGCGCAGGGCGTTTCATGCACGGAGAGGAGGTCGGAGGGTTGGATGGAGGAGACGGCTTCGGTTAGGGAGATGCGGTTGGTGTGTTGTTTTTGGGGGGGTTTTGAGCCGGGTTGGGGGGTTTGGCCTGGGACTGGTGGTTCTTGGCTGGTGGTGGGGGATTGTGGTGGTTGTTGACCGGTCGGGGGGGTGAGATCTTGAGAGGGCGCGGAGGGAGCAGGAGAGGAAGAGCTGCCGCTTAGCCAGGAGCGGGCGGCGTCGGGGGTTGTTGGTGTTTGGTCGCGCGACATGGTTGCGGTTTACGATTGGCTTCAGATTGGGGTTGTCTTGTCTTTTTCGGAAATGCGCAGTTGTGTCAGCACTGAGTTTGTGGGTATGGGTAGGTAGGTGAAAGTTGCTGTTATTCGCTTGTCGTGATCGCGGTGTTTGGAAGCTTGGGAATTGTCTGAATGGCAATCGCAAAGGTGGTGAATTTGAAGTGTTGAAGCTGGGAAGTCGGGAAGCAGAAAGTGGAATTGTCCAGTCCAATGGAGACAAGCTCGTTGACGTTCTCTCGTCTTCGCTCGGCCGGGCGTGTCGCGGGGAAGCTTTTTTTTCGGTGGGGACCTTGCGGGATTACGGGGAAGATGCAGGTACACACTAACACGAAGATGATGGCCGAGCTAGAGATTCAGCTTCCAATTGTCATCAGAGCTCCCCTCTAGAGAGTTTCAACTTGAATTACAGTTGCTAGCTCAAATATCGAGCCTCCAAATTTCGGAGCCGGTTACGGAACGAGCTTGATGTCATGACGGAGCTTTGACTCGGCAACACAGCGGGAGCTGGACGGGACAAGGCCCAAGCTTCTTTCCGATCCGCTTCATGGTTTCGTGCATGGTGGGGCCGTGTCCAGGGCTCTGCCGGCAGCCCACTTCCCCACCGTTCCTACCCTTGTTCAGCGCTTTGACGCCCTATGAGTGCCCTGAAACGATCAGCTTGACTGGTGGGGCACGCGTGTGTTTAGCGCCTGTCGCGTCAAATTGGACCGTCCAGTCGCGTCCGGCGCGTCTCCCAGTTCAACGACTTTAATGGGTTGAGACTTTCCAAACACACTCCGTACCTCTCAGCCGCAACCCCCGTCCTCTTTACGTTCCCTCGAAACTCCAAAGGAACTCTAGATCAGCCATAACTCGAGTTTTGGCTGGCCCTCCATGTCAACTTACTTGTGAAAAGACATATTACTGTTTTCCGTCCCTCTTTCCAATTCCCAAATTTTCTGCGACGGAGAGAGTGTACCGAACAGGACGAAGGACGAAGGGCGGACGAAAGCTCAAAACGAACATCCCGAGGCCTACGCGACGGCCAATCCGATTCTTCCAATATGCCCAATACTTCTCTACGGCGGCAGCCTCAAAAAGGCTACCGTCGTGGTGGCAAGAACGCCTACCATGGCGGATCCAAGACACGAACGTTCGCCGCCTCGGCCAGCGCGCGCGGCGAGGCTACCTCGATAGACGAAAAGTGGGAAAGGACAGCCCTTGCGAACCAGATCGACGAGAACATGGGCTTCGCCCGATACGATGCCGGAAAGAAGCGCGAAGGCTGGCTGGTCAACGTACAACCGACAGCCATCGACGACCCCCGTATCCCCGGCGGCGGCGGCCGCGCGGCACTCGACTGCTACTTTATCGAAGAGGACGGGTCAACATTCAAAGCCACAGTCGAATACGAGCCATACTTCCTAGTCGCATGTCGAAAAGGTCACGAAGGCGAGGTGGAGGAATGGTGCAAGAGAGTGCCCGGTGGCGGCTGTGTCAAGTCCATCCGGAGGGTCGAGAAGGAAGATCTCAAGATGCCCAACCACTTGCTGGGCTATCGTCGCACATTTTTGGAGCTGAGGTTTCATAACGTGCAGGACTTGATGTCCGCCAAGCGCGATGTCATGCCCATTGCGGAAAAGAACAAAAAGGGCATGGATGCAATGGATACATATGCCGAAGTAGCCTCGTGGGTACCTCTTCTCATGTACAGGCTGACCACCGCTGCTGACACATATAACCCCCAAATAGAGCGAACGGCGGGTTTGATCTTTTTGATGACGATTCACGAAATGACGAGCGACGACATAATGCTGGTTTTGCAGAGGCGAGCGATTTCATTGTTGATATCCGGGAATACGACGTCCCATACCATGTGAGAGTAATGATAGACTTGGGTCAGTTCTCCTTGCACAACCCCAGCGTGTGCTTGACTGACCGTCCACAGATATACGAGTTGCTAGATGGTACCATGTCGAGGCCAAGAATGGAGTCACGACAGTAAAAGTAAACGACGAGCGTTTGGCCATGGCCGATCCAGTCGTAATGGCGTACGATATCGAAACCACGAAGCTGCCACTCAAGTTTCCCGACGCCGCCATCGACCAAATTATGATGGTCTCATACATGATCGATGGCCAGGGTTTCTTGATCACAAATAGAGAGATTATCTCCGAAGACATTGCTGATTTCGACTATACACCAAAACCCGAGTACCAAGGTCCGTTTATGATCTTCAACGAACCGGACGAAAAGGGCCTTCTCGAGAGATTCTTCTTGCACATCAAGGAGGCCCGCCCGACCGTCATCGCCACATACAACGGCGACTTCTTCGATTGGCCCTTCGTGGAGGCTCGTGCTAGTATCAATGGTATCGACATGTACCACGAGATCGGCTGGAAGAAGGACAGTGAGGACCAGTACAAGTGCAACTACAGCGTACACATGGACTGTTTCCACTGGGTAAACCGTGACAGTTACCTACCCCAGGGTAGTAGAGGTCTCAAGGCCGTCACCGTTGCCAAGCTTGGATACGACCCCGATGAGCTTGACCCGGAGCTCATGACGCCATATGCCAGCGAGAGGCCGCAGACACTGGCTGAATACTCCGTCTCCGATGCCGTCGCCACATACTATCTGTACATGAAATATGTGCATCCCTTCATCTTCTCTCTCTGTACCATCTTGCCTCTAGGCCCAGACGATACACTAAGAAAGGGAACCGGTACGCTGTGCGAGATGTTGCTAATGGTACAGGCTTACCAGAAGGAGATCGTGTTACCCAACAAACATGTTCAACCTAAAGAGTCCTTCTGGGAAGGACACCTGTTGGACTCCGAAACGTACGTTGGTGGTCACGTCGAAAGTATCGAAGCTGGCGTCTTCCGCGCCGATATTCCCGTCAACTTCGCGGTTGATCCGACAGCCGTGGACGAGCTGATTCGGGATCTCGATGCAGCCCTGACGTTCAGTATTACAGTTGAAGAAAAGAAGGAGCTGAGCGACATCACCAACTACGACGAGGTCAAGGAGCAGATAACGGCCAGGTTGATGAACCTTAAAGAGACCCCCAATCGGCTGGAACGGCCTCTCATCTACCATCTTGATGTCGCCTCCATGTACCCCAACATCATGACAACCAACCGTTTACAGCCCGACTCCATGATCTCCGAGTCAGCTTGTGCAGCGTGCGACTTCAACCGCCCAGGAAAGACTTGTGACAGAAGACTACCGTGGGCCTGGAGAGGAGAGTACCTGCCAGCAAAGCGCGACGAGTACAACATGATTCGGCACGCACTCGAGAACGAGAGATTCCCGGGGAAATACCCAAACAGCCCGATGCGGTCGTTCCAAGACCTGAGCGCAGACGAACAAGCCACCCTCATCAGAAAGAGACTGCAACTCTACTCACAAAAGGTGTACCACAAGATCCACGATTCCACCACGATTGTCAGAGAAGCTATCATCTGCCAGCGCGAGAACCCCTTTTATATCGACACAGTCCGTGACTTCCGTGACCGTCGATACGACTACAAGGGCAAGGCGAAGGTGTGGAAGGGCAAGACAGATGCCCTCAAGAGCTCAGGCGCATCCGCGACCGAGATCGATAATGCCAAGAAGATGATTATCTTGTTCGATTCTCTGCAGCTGGCTCACAAGGTCATTCTCAATTCTTTCTACGGATACGTCATGAGAAAGGGATCCAGATGGTACTCGATGGAAATGGCGGGTGTCACCTGTTTGACGGGCGCGACCATTATCCAGTTGGCGAGACAGCTCATTGAGCGACTGGGTCGTCCACTCGAGCTAGACACTGATGGTATCTGGTGCATGTTGCCGGCGACATTCCCAGAGAACTTTGTGTTCAAACTCAAGAATGGAAAGAAGATGACCATCTCCTACCCTTGTGTCATGTTGAACCATCTAGTTCACGACAAGTTTACCAACCACCAGTACCAGACTCTCGTCGATCCAAAGACCTTCAAATACGAGACGCACAGCGACAACTCCATTTTCTTCGAAGTTGACGGTCCGTACAAGGCCATGGTTCTACCCACCTCGAAAGAGGAAGACAAGAACTTGAAGAAGAGATATGCTGTCTTCAATGACGATGGCAGTCTTGCTGAGCTGAAGGGTTTCGAAGTGAAGCGAAGAGGCGAGTTGAAGCTCATCAAGATCTTTCAGCAGCAGATCTTCAAGTTTTTCTTGGAGGGCACCACCCTGGCGGAATGCTATACCGCTGTCGCCAAGGTTGCGAACCGCTGGCTTGATGTACTCCATAGCAAGGGTGCAACGCTTGCGGACGAAGAACTTATGGAACTGATCTCGGAGAACCGCAGCATGAGCAAGACGTTGGAGGAGTATGGAAGCCAAAAGTCAACATCAATCACCACTGCCAAGCGTCTTGCCGACTTTTTGGGGGAGCAGATGGTCAAAGACAAGGGCTTGAACTGCAAGTTTATTATTTGCGCTCGACCCAAGAATGCCCCGGTTACTGAAAGAGCAGTGCCCGTTGCCATCTTCTCGGCCGAGGAGGAAACGAAGAGGATGTATCTCAAAAAGTGGCTCAAGGAGGAGCCTGCTGATACCGACCCTCGAGCACTCCTTGACTGGGATTACTATCTCGAACGTCTCGGGTCTGTCATCCAGAAGCTCATCACCATTCCAGCCGCCTTGCAGAAGGTTCGCAACCCGGTACCGCGCGTGCCGCATCCGGACTGGCTGCAGCGGAGGATCAACATCAAGGAGGATAAGATGAAGCAAAAGAAGCTCACTGACTTGTTCGGGCCTACCACCAAAGGCCCCTTGCAAGACATCACCCACCTCGCGAACGGCACCCAGCTAGGAGATATGGAGGATTTTGGAAACTTGCTAAAGCCCAAGACAGTCAGTGATGCCATTTCCGCCACGCAGAAAACAGCGTCGGCCCAGAAACGCAAGGATCCGGAGCCGGCAGTAGCTGAGAATCTGGACCCGTTTGCGGCGCTTCCTAAGAAGATGCCGTCGCCTAGCGAGGATTACGCGGCTTTCTTGGAGTACCAGAAGCAAAAGTGGAAGCTCCAGAAGCAGGCAAGGGCTCGTAGGCGACACTTGTTCGGTGAGAGGCGCGGTAATGCCCAGAGCAACATCCAGCAGACGTTCCGAAGTCAGGCCGAGTTGACATTCCGAAACACTTGGCAGTTGCTGCAGCTAAGGGCATCAGACAGCCCAGGCATTGTCGTCGCCCATGTCCTGATCGATGCCAAGATCCATACTCTCAAGATTAACGTGCCCCGGCAAGTATTCTTGAATTTGAAGAGTAGGGAACTGCCAGATATTGAGGTTGAGGGTTGCCATGTTGAACAGGTCAACCATACATTGCCTAATGGCCATTCTTCTGTGCATCTCTTCAAGCTTACGGTGCCGGAGGACATCTACTTTGCGGAAGCAGAGAAGTTCTCTCTGCTGTTCAACCATCCCAGCGTGGAAGGCGTGTATGAGAAACAGCTACCGCTAAATATGCGCGCCCTTCTTCAACTTGGAAATCTCTGCACCATTGACGAAAGCCAAGCTGGCGTGCTTGGAAAAGGTCTTGACCAAGGATTCGACCTGTCCGGGTTGAAGAGGCCACTTAAGCCGAGGGAGTACCTGGGCGGTGCCCGTATGGCTTACATATATCTCTCACACATCAGCGCTGGTGAGCGTCAGATCTTTGGTCTTTTCTCCACCACCAGTGACCAAGCCCATGTCATTATCCAGCAGAGGACCAAGGATGGAGGGCAGGACTTGCCAAATATCAACAAGCTCTATGCCGACATGTTGGCAAGGAGGAACCAAGAGGCCGCCGGGGCGGATTGGCAAGAATGTTTCCCATATCAGGAGAAGCTGAACATCAAGATCACCCAAGTCACCACCCGCCGTAAGGCCTTCCTTGAGGTTGGCGACATTGTCAAGAAACTGAGAAAGGAAGAGTCTGGGCCGACCATGGTGGTCATCCAATCCTCACAGCGAAATCTCCTGGTTCACGAGATTCCCATCTTGGGAGAGTTCCCTGTTATGCCATTGCGCTACGATCAAGGGGACAGCTCGCTGCCCCCATTGGGCTGGCAAAGCGTGGTGGCCCGTCGACTGGTCAATCACTACCTCAGCCTGGGTTCCTGGATCACCCATATGACGGCTCTTGCTCGGTACGGCGACGTACCGCTGTGCAACCTGGAGCGAGACGATCCCCGCTTTCTGATCGATATCGCATATGCTCGCCGACTCATGGCGAACAATGTCGTGCTCTGGTGGTCACCAAGTCCGCGCCCCGACCACGCTGGATATGAGAAGGACGATGTGGTTGGCCCGCTTGATCAGGTTCAGATGCCGTCTGTCAACAACCCCGGCACTTATGCCTCGGTGTGTATAGATCTCGAGGTTCGAAACTTGGCCATCAACACCATTCTCACATCTTCGCTCATTAATGAGCTGGAAGGTGCGGATAGCATTTCGTTCAATCCCGCAGCCGATGCGAACGGTAATGGAGACGGCGAAGAGTTTCTCTACTCGGAGAACGCCTTTGCCAATGCTGGCGTGCAAGTGCTCCGCGAGATGGTCAAGTCATGGTGGGCGGAAGCTTGCAAGGGGTCCACCATGGCCGACGTGATGGTCCAGCACTTGGTTCGTTGGGTCGAGTCGCCAGCCTCGTGTCTGTACGATCGTGCTTTGCACTACTACGTTCAGATGATGAGCCGCAAGGCACTCCTCCAGCTCATGGCCGATTTCCGTCGTGTGGGATCGCATGTCATCTTTGCCAGCTCCAACAGACTTCTGCTCCAGACCACCAAGTCCGAAGTGGGCAATGCTTATGCATATGCCCAGTACATCCTCAAGAGCATCAAGGGAAAACCGCTCTTTCACTTTATCGATCTTGAAATCAAGGAGTACTGGGACTACCTGGTCTGGTATGACGAGTTCAACTACGGCGGCAAAGCGACACAAGAAGTTCTCGAGAGGGACGAGCAGGACCTGCAAATGATCATGCACTGGCAAATGGCAACCTTCCTCCCCGTCCGCCTGCAGCCGATCTTCCGCGACTGGGTCGTCGAGTTCATCCAGCTCATGCACAGCATCAAGCGACCCTCTTTCGGCAGCGACCCAACCGCCACGCCGCGTCTCACCCAACTGCCCGTCAACATGCGGGGCAACGGCAATCTAGGCGAGGACGGCGCCGTCGGGCAAATCATCCTCGGCAAAGCCTTCGAGAAGCCTCTCAAAAAGGAGATCGCCAACCTCATCAACACTCAAAAGCGCGAGCTCCTGCACCCGGAGCTGGCAGGCGATTACACCTTCCCCCAACTACCGGGATCTCATCTATCTTACCTTTCTTCGTCCATGTCCAAGTCTACCAAGAACGCTGCAGGAAAGAAAGTAGCGGCATCGGCCAACCCAGTGCTCGAACTCGTTAAGGCCCTGATGCAGGTTCTGTCTTTGGACAAGAACATCACGCTCGAAGCGCGGCTGCTCCGCAAGGAACTCCTGGCCATGTTCGACGTGCGCGAGTTCAGCAAGGACGGCGCGTTCCAGAACCCGTCTGAAAGCCTGAGATTGGCCCAGTTTAGTTGTGACAATTGTACCATGGCGAGGGACATTGATCTCTGTCGGGACGAGGATTTCATGGGTTCTGCTGTAGCTGACGTTCCAGCAGGAGGAGCGGCCGGCGAGTTGGATGGAGGACAACAGCAACAAGAAAAGGGAAGATGGAAGTGCCCTTACTGCGAAATGGACTACGATCGCAACGAAATCGAGGAGAGACTGGTGGCGGAGGTGGAGGCCATGGTGGTGGAGTGGACGACGCAGGACCTCAAGTGTGGGAGGTGCGGCGCGCTGAGGGTGAACGAGTTCATGGAGCATTGTACGTGCAGTGGCGAGTGGAGGGAGCTGGTTAAGCGGGAGGAGGTGATGAGACGGTTGAAGGTGTATAGGAACGTGGCGAGGTATTATGGGTTGAGGATGTTGGGGGATGTGGTGGAGGGGGTTGTTGGGGGGTTGTGATGTGCTTGTCCTGGGATGTTTCTTCTACCGTAGGCGTTTGAGGTCTAGAGGCTTATCTTGCCCGTATGTATACCTTTGGCATTGCAATGCAGGTGTTTGTTTGTTTATCTCAACCTCCTTTGGCTGATACGTGTTACCGGCGCTGATAGACGAGCTGCTTCATCATCGGTGAGTGGACTGGGTGTGGCGCCGACCGAGGGCGTAAATAGGTAACGTCAGATAAGCGTCAGTTCGAAAAGGCATGAGAGGTCTCGGACGACTCCGACTGCCGGCCAACTTGGACGCATGAAAGAAACCGTAGAGGTACATGGCGTTGTTACGTAGCATGTTGGCGGTACTCGGCGGCTGTAAGGGTGATCTGGCTATGCAGTGCAATGTGGGTGTTGATGATGATCTAGGCTAAGTCTGGCCAGGAACCTGGCCGACTCGAAGGAAATACATGTATCCTCCCAGTGCCTTGCCCACTGGGTACCTCCTTCCTGAGTCTGACTTGTACCTGCCTAGCCCGCCTAGGCTGTCTCCTGTGCCTGGCCTGTGCGCCACACAGGCATGCATGGCCCAGTGGCCTGACAATACATGAAATCGTCAAGCCTGTCTCATCGTCAAGTCTGTTTCTTCCTGCTCTTCTGTAACCATGCTTCCAAAATCTCTGCGTCAATCTGTTTTACTGGCAACCACACGTCGAACTCTCTTCCTACTCCGTCGTACTCAACGAAGTATTTGACAATGCCTGACTTTTCCTTCTTCTCTACCGTAATTTTGGCCGGTACGTCGATGCCCTTAATAGGTATCAACGCTAGCAACTATCTTCCGTAGATGTCCTTCTTTGTCGGTTCGAGGTGATCCAGACTTATCACTGGGTGGATTTTCCAGGATTTAGGAAAGTCAAATCTATAAGCTAATCTCCCGATTCGCTCTATTACCCTAAACGGACCTATATACCTAGGTCCCAGCTTTATTCCCAACACAGCAACTTGTAGGATCGAGTACCCCTTGTAAAAACGTAGATAAACTTAATCTCCGACGTTAAACGACTTCAAGATGTAGTTTCTATCGAACTAGTGCTTCATCGTCATAACCGCCACGGCGAGTGCGTCTTGTGCCTCGATTCTAGATATCAGTAAGTTGAGTTGTTTTGGCCACGTCCCGGCGACGATTTCTGCAACCCCTGCTAATCGAAAACCCCTAACTACCTCGTTTGGAGCTTAACGCATTGACGACGTTTTGGCGTTATTATATTCGAATTCCAAGATCGGTATCACTTCTAGCCAACGCCCAGCATCCTCCAGGGCCTAAATATAATGCCGCAAGGCGGACTCGATAACCTATATCAAACACTCCAACTGCCCGTCTATTGACGGCTTATATACTATACTATACAACAACTTAGTGCCGAAGTACTACCAAATAGCCTTCCACATTACGGACAGAAACTTCGGGTCTCGATCTGATACGATTTGCCGTAGGATTCCCCAATTTCGGGACAACAACTTCATTATCAGGGCTTTACCCCATTATTGCGCCGTCCACGTCGACTTACCCGGGATAACAATAATTTCCTTACTGAACTTGCAAACGACGACGAGGCAAACGTCATATCCTTCGGTCGTTGATGTTGGTAATAACAGCATAAAGTCCATAGTGATGAAAAAATACAGGCATAGCGGGCCTACTAATAGTTAAAAACTTCCGTAAAGTTTATACCTTTATACATTGTTGAAGCGGCATTTAGGGCACGAATTTAGGAAGTCCTTCAACTTCTTTAACGGCTTATCGATACAGAAGTTAAAGAATTATAGCGCAATCTTATCGTATCCTTAATAGTTTCTACCATATAGTACTTCAAAGATTTCGTGAATACCGTTACGAGGGATCACCAATCGATAGGAATCATTCTATATCCTCCAGAAGAATTCATCCCTAACTTAGAACAGGAATTCAACTAACTCTAGGCCTATATTCTACTTTACCATTTAGTACACCACTTTCCATCGTAGGTCCTCGAAGTAGCCTTAGATCAAATATCGGCGGAAGCCTGCCTCAATAGCGATAACAGCTGCCCCGGTAGAAATCTATATCTTGTCGAACTTTTCGTCCTAGACAAAATCATCGAAAAACTAAATTTTGAGTAGGCGGACTTATCCTGGTTCTACGGCAAGTACCCAATATTCGTCGGCGTCGTCAGGGAGTACGTCAAGCCCGCCAAGTTTCCGGGGGTCGGTAACGTTGTTATCCGATTCCAGGCGAGACAAGGCGTCGGGCACGATATAGTATATGCCTAACTTGTATAGAATCTGAATATCGAACAAACTTATAAACTCCATCACTCTCACCAATCTCTTATTTAAGACGTTCGCTACTATAGAATTCACTATATCGACTTACCTTATCATATTAAGGACAGCGGAGTAGTCGGTGAAACAGCATATCCCGGCTCTGGCGACGTTGATCCAGTGTCTAGCCTTCGAAATTGCCCAAACGAAACCTAGGACTTCCATTTCGGTCGCCCAATATCGTTTTTCAGCTTTAAATAGTATACGAGATAGAAAAGCGATCGGCTATACGGCTATACAAAGCGGGTACTTAATAACCTTCCCGTCTTTTTAGATTTTCCTCAGGGCGTCCTCTTCGATGTGGTAGATTTCCACGCCAATTCCTCTAGCACAAGTATCGTAATCGAAACAGAGTAATCTATTAGGGTTGAAGTAATACAACCTTTCTAAATTAGACAGGGCAACCTTAACTACCTCAAATGCAGCGAGCTCCTCTCGCGAGGGAAGTCCGAACAGGACTGCCGCGGCCCATACCTTTCTCCTATGTTTTCCTTTCGGTTTCTCAAGACTGGGCATCTCGCCTGCTTTCCGTCGATAAACTTTCAGCAAATCCGTCTTCCGTCGTTGCAAGGGATCAATAATTATAACGTAGTTAGGAACATGGTATCGTTAATAGCCTGTCTAACCAATAAAGATTTCCAAATCTCTCAAAGTTTTAGGGAACTAGAATTTAGAAATCGCTTCCAACTTTTCTTTAGCCGTCGTCAAACCAAAGGAGTCGACCATCCTTCCCAAGACTACAGCCGACGGGAAGGCGAAGAACGACTTTGACGGGCCGATCGAAATATTTCTAAAACGTAGGCATTCGAAAACCTCCTTCAAATACCGCTCGTACTCTTCCAACGTCTTTGAAGCAACAACAATATCGTCACAATAGCTTATCCCCGCCGTTCCGTCCAACAGGATGTCCATTTAGCGTTAAACGTACGCATTAGAATTTTTAAAACCCATAATAACGACGTTATAAATATATTGACCTTCCGGTATTATAACTATAAATACCCAACGACTTTAGGGGTAGACTCGCCATTAGTAATAGAAAACGACTACGTCAAGAACCGTAATATAGGCCGCGTCTTCAACCGTTGCCAACACTTCTTCCTATAACCTCATCGGATAGGAGTCAGGCATAACGTTTCGGTTGAGTCCCCTAATATCGACGACCATTCTTCCTTTTCTTCCGTTCTTAATCTATTACCAGACTACAAAAACCGGAAAAAAGAAAGGGACTTAATACCTTATCCTAGTTATCTTCCCTAACTCGCGCATTCTTTGTAGTATTTGTTATACAACTTCCCTATCGTCAAACTTCATTAGGTAGACTCGACAATACTTCGGGATATTTGTATGCCAATCTGGCTTGAATTCGATTTTCATCCACTCGTCTTCTAGAAGGTCGGCGAAACCTTTATCTTTAAAGACATCTTCGAAATCATCAATTATCTTTTTCATAGTAGCCATCACAACGGGGTCTTTGTCGTAGATTATAACACCACAATACTTCGTTATCGGACTCGCTACCTATAGTTCGAAGACCGGGAATTGTAGAAGCCCCCCGCTTACCGCCAAGCGGATCGTCTCTTCGACTTTATCGGCCTCAACGCTATATACACAGGTGTCTAGATTCAACGAAGACAAGTATCCAACTCTAGCACCTTTGTAGATTTGTATTAGGGTCGACGAGTCATTTCTAACTATAACGTATTAACACTCTAAATTAGTCATCTAAGCGAATATTATCAACTTTGGTTAACAATTAGGTATAAAGATCAAATCTTAGCCGTCTTCGGATTCGTTGTAGTCGACGGCGATCCAAGTCGTAGTATTTAGAAGAACCACAACGTAGTTCGTTAACGTAATTTTACTATATATCTTTCTACCGTAACGATAAACGCCAATAGGGATCCTAACTCCTTTACATAAGTCTATAACTGCGTAACCTTTACTCAATATAATATCGAACTTCTCGGGCATCAAACAATCCATTCCCAACAACATATTCGCCTTCAAGTCTTCCACAACAATTACCTCCCGAGTAAACGTTACCAATATCTTTATTTCCGTTCCGGAAAATCGGCCTCTAAAGTACATAAGTAGAATAACGTAGTCTAACGTAACGTATTATCCCTTGCCGATTCCTCTGACTGTAATCGGCGTTACTCTCTTTCGGATTTCGATATTGGGGTAAAATTTTTGTAAAGTATTTCTATCTATCAGAGTCGAACCGCACCCTATATCGCCGCATATATCTATTTCTTCTAAGTTTTCTAGGTCTAGGGTAATCCATAGACGCATATATAAATAAGATTAGAAACCAAAACCTATACCGATCGATGACCGATTATCCACGCAGGACTTAATAATATTAATATAGTTTTATTTTACTTCCTCGGGAGGAAGACTGGCTCCATTAACGCCCATTCCTCGTCGGTCTACCAGGTTCGGGGCCTCCGCTGGTTTGGCATCATCGGTTCCCTGTTTTTTGCCTGCGACTATAGTTATAATTGATCCAGCATGTCCGAAATGCGCATACTGTAGAAGGCGTCGACGACTAACTTAACGGACTTTTCGGGGTTTCCGCCGCGTTTAAGTCTGCCCGGCCATTCACATTTAAGGTGAACTCCGTAAACGTATTACATCAACTTGTTGTGACTATCGAAGGCCTTAAGGCAGGTTCTACAGCGTTCGACGTCTGTTATCGCCGTAAAGCCGGCAAAGGCATCAGATCCCTAACCCTAACTTTAATCGTCTTATAGGTAATCCGAGGCGGGGGCGAAGTAGGATAGGTCAACGGGCGACTCGGCGTCTAGGTAGGGTCCTGAATAATCGTATCCCTCTATAAAGGTATTGTAGGCAGAGAACTCGTTATCAGCTGCATCTTCAACTATAGGCGCCTGGTATGCTAAATCGGCCTCGTCATAGTCTCCATAATAGACAGGTTATTATCTCATAGCTTTAAGCGCTGTGGGCGGTGCTAGTAGACGACGATTCTCGGGCACGAGGTTGCTTTGGTTCCGGTTTGCTGGTTGATTCTGGTTCTAGAACTGATTCTGTTGGCCCTGATTCTGGGAGTATCCGGGTGAACGGTTCTGATTCTGGTATGGACCCTGAATCTGGTTCTGGTAACCCTGATTCTGGTAACCTTAACTTTGGTATCCCTGATTTGGGTATCCCTGTCCTCGAGTCTGACCTCCGCCAGTTCGGTTCTAGTTGTAAGAGTTCGTCCTGTTGTTCTGGTAGCTGACTTACCTTTATTAATATCCGCCTTAATTCTAACGGTTGCCTTACAGCGTCGACGGTCCGCAGTTGCAATACCTCTAGAAGGCCTATCCCCAAATAACACTTTCCCTTTCTCGAAATTGCTTGAGCATGGTATCAACCGTCGATAATCCGTCAGGCTTACTCAAGTTCAACTAGATATCGGGGTCGAATACCTCAAACACCGCCACGAATTAACCCAAAAGGTCGAGGTTACAACCTTTAGCGCTGCGAATTGTTATCTAGACGAAGGCGAAAATATCCTTGCCTTAATATACGTCCCACAACGTAAACCTGGCTCTCTTAATTTCGGCCAAAGCGGTTGAGTAGTCGGACTTAAACCTATCTTTCAATTTCGCGCAAATAGCGTCAATAGAGGCCGTCTCGAGTAGCAAGCGGTCCGCTTCAAAGAATACGTAACTATACCAAATCAGGGCGGGGCCCATAAGGCATTAAGTCCAGACTCGACGGACTTAGACCTCGCCATCGTCTCCGAGGTTTCTAGCTTGATACTTAAGCCTATCAATGAAGGCGTACACGTCTATATACTTATTAATCTTCCCATCGGAAATAACTCCATCAACGGATGTCAACGAGGGGTCGAAATAGCCAATATTTTCGGCTTTAATACCATTGCCTGACGACGAAGCCGGGACTCTAATAATAGTCTCTACGACCGTCTTAGCCACGAGGGCGACGATTTCGGCGGAAGTCAGGTTTCCCATCATCCTGATATCTCCGTCGTTGTCAACTTCCTGGTTCTGGAGTTCTCGACGCTCAGCTTCTCGACGTTGGGCTTCTCGACGTTGAGCTTCTTCGAGTTCGACTTGACGGCGAGCTTCTTGAAGTCTGGCTCGACGGCGTTGATCCTCGTCGAACTCGGCTTGACGACGAGCTTTCTCGAGTTCGCCTTGACGACGAGCTTCGTCGAGCTCGACTTGACGACGACGTTGAGTTTCAAGGTGTTGAGCCTGTTGGCGTCGGCGTTCCTCGAGTTCAGCTTGTTGAAGTCGGGCTTGACGTTCGCGCTCGGCTTGCTGTAGGTCTTCCTCGAGTTGAGCCTGACGTTCGGCCTCGAGTCTGGCTTGACGGCGTCGATCTTCTTCAAGTTGGATTTGACGACGGCGTTCGACTTCCTCCACTTGACGGCGTTGTGCTTTCTGCTGCTGGAACTCTGTTGTCAAACGCACAGCGTAGTCGACGACTTCTTCCTGTTGTTCCTTGTATCTCTGGTTTACCCTCTGTACCTCGAGTTGTTCCCTGACCTTCTGTTGGTAACGTTCAAATCTGTCCAGGAGGTTTTGCGGGGTTCTCTCTCCAACGGATGGGGAGTAGAGAAGCTCTTGAGGGTTCGGAGCTTCAGCAGAGTTGGCTCTGGGCCTGAAGGGGGTCTGAGGTGTTTCGGTGGGGAGGAGTTGAGGTTGACCTTGACTCTGGAGGTTCAAGTTGGGTAGGGATGGGGAATGCCTGTGTCCGGCTTGACGGTGCAGTCTTGGAGGGTCGGTTGGGGTCTGACTTGGCTGTCCCTCAGCGGGTTGATGTGCTGAAGTGCCTTGTGGTTCAGGTCGTTGCGGGGCTTCCTGTGTTGTAGCTCGTGCAGGGACGCCTTGCTTGATCCACTTTCTCCAGTTGCTCAAAAACCCTGGAAACGAGTTCTTCTTGGTGCTCCAGTTGATTGGGTATCTTTCTTCGTTGACGGGATCTTCTGGCTCGAAGGTAGGCTCAAGAAGTCTAGCGAAGTCGAGGTCTTCTTCTGTAAGCAAAGCAGACTGGGGTTGCCCGTCGAGGTGGAATCTTAGGATTTGACGAGCTCGTTGATGTCTATCGGTCATCTAGCTAGATTCGAGATAATCGATGGCACCGATTTTCGACTTGACGTGGGGAACGTTTGAGGCAGACTTGGGGAAATCGGTTTCCCTGGCTCGAGTTTGGGGTAATTGATAGGATCGATTCTCCTGACTTGGTGGACTTGGGAGACTTGAGCCGTGTCGAGCCGGATTTGGGGAAATTGATTGTATCGATTCTCTTGACTGAACGGATCGATGACCCTGGAGTTGAGTTTGGAGAACTGATAGTTGAGTTTCTCGGATGCGGGGCAGTACGTYTGACGTAGAGGTCCGCGTTTGTCTGGTGCGAGTGTTAGRCGGGATGTTCTGGTCCGACTCGACTGGTGCCTCGTTGCCAAAGAGGGCTGGTGAAAATACCTTGCGGGAGCCGAAAGAAGAAAGAAAAATCAATCAGTTCGACTCGTCGACGATAGCTTCATTCCACGCGTTCGATACGTGATGGCGCGACTCGAAGGAAATACATGTATCCTCCCAGTGCCTTGCCCACTGGGTACCTCCTTCCTGAGTCTGACTTGTACCTGCCTAGCCCGCCTAGGCTGTCTCCTGTGCCTGGCCTGTGCGCCACACAGGCATGCATGGCCCAGTGGCCTGACAGCGGCAGTCGCTCCCGTCCGCTCCTGAAAGATCCCTGCAACAAGTCCGGGTGTTCGGCCCTGTGGGTCGCGGTGTCACTCGAGAATACAGGGCGCGTTAACGAGCACTAACAGAATTAGGCGAAGTATCAAGCTGATTCAGATAGTACTCGATAGGCGCTGGAGCGTTAAAAAGTGGCCTTGGCGTGGGGTGCCACTGGTGCCAGGTGTTACGTTGGCTGAAAGTTTAATTGAACCTCTTGTCAAACGGCTCAACATCAAACCAAACAACACCAACACGACATCGTCGCATTAGGCCGCTTTTCCTCCAACCACAACTTCCATTGTGCAAGGCCCGCGGCGTAACAGTGCCGGACAAAGAAGAACTGATCAGGATCCAACCTTCTTCGTCGACTTTCTTAGCAGCGCACGCTGACATGCTCGACAGCCTCAGTAAGCGACCACCAACCACCACCATGTCGTCGTCCAACGGCTGGAGCACGAGACAACCGATATAACGCCAAAAGCTTACCTTTAGGATGGGGGGGTTCTCTTCGATAAATACATCATTTCGAACCTCAAAAGCCCAATATTACGCTCACTTACTCATCCACTCCACTCCAACGCGAAATGTGGCCTCCCGGTTTCTGCGCTTTCTGCACATGTCAAGATGTATTTCCACTTGCACATGCTGCTGCATGGTCCAGCCAGCCCGCTTGGCTTGATGGCGCCCAATTACGGCGGCCCCAGATTACAGGTGTCGGTTGAGCCGCAGTCTTCAGATCATGGCTGCACCATGTGAAGTTGAACGGCCAGAGAAAAGAACCTCGCCAGTTCATCGGCAGCGGCAGCCGTGTTGGGTTGATACCACTTCCGCTGTCATATCACTGGGCAAATGAGATTCCAGGTGGTAGAACCAGACCGCCTCATCTCAGCTCAGCCCGAAAAGGACAACCGCGGCGTGAACCGAGTCCATGGACGCAAGCCATGGGAGACGCCATGAGAGACGCCAACGGTCTTTGTTGCGCCAATCACATAAACACGCATTAAATGAGAGCAAACATTCCAACTGGACGGACACTTACAGACCCAACACCCATTTGCCAGTTGGCTCACTTTTGCTTTCGAGGAGACGTCCTAGCCAGCCACAGTTCAAGTGGTTAACAGCTAACGACTGCTCTGCTTGCTTTTCTACCGCGTCTCCTTCACTTGCCTAGGTACCTGCCTAACTACCTACATAGCCGAGCCTTAAAGCACAACTCACATTGCTCATGTACGGATGCCACCACTTCCAACGAGAAGAAGACAAAGATGTCACCGTACCGTATAATCTCGGGGCGTTCGTTTTCGGTAACTAACAGAATCTGTGTGCAAGCTGTGGGATTCACAAGGAACGATTACATAAACGCAACTTGGCTGCCTTAGGGTTTGGGTTTTTGAAGAGTTTCGAGCAGTCTGCAATGCTAGAGGTGCCTCAAGTGTGCTTAGGCTGCGAGTTACCGATACGGTACCTTTTCTGTTGATTTCATGCCTTCTACGGCTGTCCCTTGACTTGCCTTCGTGCAGCTAACCCTCGGCCGTTCTCGCTGACTTCATTTCGGTATCATCGACAGTCCGAACCTTCACTCTCTCGGCGAACTGTGTCTCGGGATATGGTATCATTCACCATCCCTCACATCTCTTTCGTTGACCCTTTCGTACGAGTGGGTACTTCCTCGGGCGGCGGACTGGTCAACGTGCTTGCTGGCAGGGACCTACGAGACATCGTCGAAAGGGTGGACGCCGCGGATGGTCCGTGTTCTTGGTATCTAGACGTCATCTCGACCTAAAGGGTCCACCCAGGACATCATTATCAGTTCTACCCAGAGCCGCCCCATCACGATGGTCGGAGGAGCCGAGGGACCGGGAGGGAGAAGAGGAGAGCTGTGATAACGGGCCTTTGACCCTTTTGGTTACGAGCCCATCTCCGCCTCACTAGCCTCACCTTACCTCAGTCCACCCTACCTTGCATGGCGTTCATCATCCAGTGATGAGAGAAGGAGAGGAAAAGAACCAGCCCATACTCTTGTCATTGAGGCAGCTGTCTCGCTCAGACGTCATGGTTTAACACACTCAATGTGGTTCAACGATAAGCGGATGGCACTTAGATTGGCTAGTTGGGCCTAGTCTGGTGGCCTCCTTTGTTGTTCTGCTGTTGTTTTCTTATCTCAAACTTCATCTTTCCTATCAACAATGAGTTATTGAAAGCTCGTTATCACCCCACAAACTCAGACCTTAAACCCTACTCTTCTTTCCGTTATCCTCCATTCGTCTTTTCTCCGACTCACAGAGCTTTTTCCACTGCCAGTGGTCTCCTCTCCTAGTTTTCCATCGTTGCTAGGCTAGATCTAACCCCGAAGAATCCCCATATTCCACGTAACATCCGGTCTGTTTGTCTCGACAGTTCACTTACATAACGCCGGTGTTACTCCTGGGAGATATCAGCATCCAGCCAGAGCTGACCTCGCTCCTCATCCAATCTTTCGTTTCTAAAGCGAGGAAAAACTAGCACCGATGGCCGAACAACATCAACAGCCAACCCACCACCAAAATGACCCGGAAAAGCGTGGTAATAAGTCGCCTACCTCCGACGTCCTGCCCCCGATGGCGCCACTAATAGCCTCCCACCATCCGCCGGGAGCCCATCGCTCCTACTCGGAACCTGTCCCGATGATCAACCAGCACCACCATACTCGCCAACCACCACGCACGGGGAACTTCTCAACCGACGAGGATGAGGAGGTCTTGGTCCGCGTCCTCGATCCATCCAAGCTCGAAGAAAACATACCCTCGTTCGAGGACTGGAAACCCGGCAAGCAGGAGCTAGCAGTCATGATCACCATGGCCGTCATCAGTCTCATGGTCGCGCTCGACGCCACCATCCTCGTGTCCGTTCTGCCCACGCTGGCTGAAGACTTTGGGGGTACCTCGACCGACGCCTTCTGGGCGGGGACGTCCTATCTTCTCACCTGCGCTGTATGCCAGCCCTTCATCGCGGCGTTGTCGGACATCTTTGGGCGCAAGGAGATGCTCTTCGTGAGCGTCCTGCTCTTCACTCTGGGCACGGCCCTGTGTGCACCCATTGCCAAGGGCTTCGCCGTGTTTTTTGCCGGCAGATCGGTGCAGGGGATCGGGGGTGGTGGGATCATCACCATGGGCCAGGTCATCTTTGCGGATATCGTGCCGCTGAGACAGAGACCAAAGTACTTTGCTATTGTGCTGGGAGCGTGGGCGCTGGGGAGCGTGCTGGGGCCGTTGATTGGAGGACTGTTTGTTGAGCATGCGATTTGGAGGTGGTGCTTTTATTTGAACGTGAGTTTTCGGTTTCTTGAAATGGGTAGGGGACTATAATCGCTAATGACAACAATAGTTCCCCTTTTGCGCAATGGGCTTGCTTCTTGTGCCCGCATTTGTCAAACTCACCACCAAGAAAACCTCTCTGGGCTCCAAGCTGGCCAGAGTCGATTGGCTCGGAGGCTTCCTCTTCATCGGAGGACTGACCAGCTTCCTCGTCGGCATGTCCTGGGCTGGTATCCAGTTCGAGTGGCGCAGCGTGCAGACCATCGTGCCTATGACCGTTGGCGGCGTCAGTGTCCTTGCCTCCATCATCTGGGAGAGATACGGCGCCCGTGAACCCTTCCTTCGCGCATCACTCTTCCGCTCACGCTCCGCCATCGCCGCCTACGGCTGCGCCCTGTTTCAAGGTCTTATCCTGTTCTGTGCCCTCTACTATGTGCCCTTCTACTTCACTGCCGTCCGATTCACCTCACCCACGCAGTCCGGCCTCAACATCTTCCCTGTCACCTGCCTTCTCCTTCCATGTTCCATCGTCATCTCTCTCATGACCTCCCGCCTGGGGCGCTTCCGCTGGTCCATCTGGAGCGGCTGGGTGCTCGCCACCATCAGCTGTGGTCTACTCCATTACCTGAAGCAAGACACCAAGACCGCCATCTGGGCCGTAATCCTCGCCCTCTTCGGCATCGGTCACGGCATTCTCCTCACCAGCGTCAACGTCGGCATCCAAGCCATCAGCCGGGTCGAGGACGCCGGCAGCGCCGCGGCCATGTACGCCTTCATGCGCACCCTCGGCATGTCGCTCGGCGTCGCCATCGGCGGGACCGTGTTCCAGAACGTCATGGTCAAGCGGCTCGAGAAGCTCGGCTTGCCCGTCGAGATCGCCCACAACTCGGAGCAGTTCGTCCAGAAGATGGCGGCCATGGACCCCAACGATCCCGTGCGGGTCGGCGCCCTCGACGCGTACGTCGTCGGCTTCCACGGCGTCTACTGGATTATCACCGGCGCCTGCGTGGCGGCGCTGATCTGCAGCCTTTTCATCCAGCACCACAGCATGGATAAGATCCTCGAGTCCAAGTTTGTCCTGCGCGGCGCTAAGGTGCCGCCTGTCATGTTCACTGATGCAAGGCCGGGACAGACGGTGACGGCGCCGGCGCCTGTTATGGCGGTGGTGTCGAATCCGCATAACAATAACAACCACCACCATGGTGGTAGTAGTACCGCCGCTGCTGATTCTCATGCCACAAACGTGCCCGGACGTAACAGCGAAAGACTTCCCAGATTGTTTGGTGGCGGTGGCGGTGGTGGTGCTGCTCATTCCCCTGTCCCGTCACGGCCAGCTTTGACAAAGTCCACCGGTTCAGATACGGATAGCACCAATGGCAAAGAAGCGGTGGTAGAAGAGCACAACAACAGTAACGGTACCTACGATTGTGCGCCCTCCTCGTCTATCAGTACAGACAACAATAGGGCTCGTGAGCAGCAGCAAGCGCAACAGCAGAAGCAGCCGCAGTCGCAAGATGGAGGAGAATCTACCGATTCGGAGGCGGCAAGATGGAAGCAGGCCGTAGATGTTACCTACTGCAATGAGCCTGATGGCCAGAGGTACCCCGTTTTTATGCTCACCGAGGACGCCTCGCAGGCACAAGGACATGCACAAGTACAGGAGTCGAACAACGCCGGTGCAAGCGGAAGCGGAAGCGGAACCTCCAACAGGCACTCGACGGTCTCTACCGCCTCCCTCTCTTCCTCCTCCTCATCCAGCTCTGCGGACTCAGCCGGTTCACCTCGGCCATACACATCCTCCTCGTCATCTTCCTCGTCATCATGCAGCGTCAACGATAAGAACATCGGCAACAACAACCTTGCGGACGTGGACGAGTCGTTCAGAAGCGACTCTTCCTCCGCCTCCGCCGAGCTTCCCCGGGCGGGAATTCTTTTGGTTCGACAAGTCGAGGTCGTTTCCGTTCCGCGAGAGGAGCTTGAGGCGGCTAGGGAGGAGGAGAGGCATGCTGAGATTGAGAGTCCGTCGTACAATCCTTCTTCCGGTGGTAGTGAGGGGGGTTTGTCGCTGACGACGAGTGAACAAGGGGGAAGGCAAGAGAGTGGGAAGGTAGTGAAGCCGACAGATCTTCAGCAGCAACAACCACAAGATCAACTACGGAAAAATTCGCCAACACCCGGAACTTTGTACGAAGATGCCCAGTCGGACTTGAGTGGTGATGGTGAGATCACGGTAGCGGGTCCCGGTGGTGTTAGTAGGGGGATATGGGAGGCTTAGAGGGGTGGACACAAGCATAATAAGTATGGGGAAGAAGAAGAAGAGGCTATGGGTGGTTAGTTTGGTTTGGATGAGGATTCTAGGTGTCTATGGGCAATTTTCTGGGTTAGGATACAAGTACCTACACATGGAAAGGTCGGATCAAGGACCAAGGTACTCGAAAATTTGGATTATCGCATTTCTCTTTTGTATCTTAACTTCTAAAGTAGCAGTAAAACTTTCGTTTTCTTCTGTTTTCTTCTTATGGGCCTTTTCCGTTTAGTCTTCACCTTGTCTGAGACTGAGGATGCTTTGTTTTGGAGTGTCGTTTGGAGAGCTTGTATAAATACCTACCTGCCAAAGAAGTGCTAGATGCAGTTGTGTCTTGGGGGTGCGTGGTGTTTCGTTGCGTTTGCGTTGCGTTCGAGAAGAGAATCACATGCTCCTGTTGCGCTGTTGGTGTAGCCAAGGGTTAAAGAGAACGTCCATTACTTTGTTCATTTTGAAGTGTGCTTGCTATTTCTCATTGCTGCTTGACGAAAACTGGGCAAAGGAGTTAGGAAGATTCAGAGTTATGATCAGTGGAAGTACTTGTGAACCATCGAGGAGGTCTCCTTGCCTGGAAGAGCTAGAAGCCTAGGCGCAGTGGCGCACCAACACTTTTCTCCCACACGCACCCACAATGTTCAAGACACTCGATCATAATTTCGCACAATCCCTCAGTATGTCAATGGAACTTGGTAGTCTTCACATTCTGCTCTTTGCTTCATTGTTGGTAGTGTTTTTTGAAGTAAGTTGGCATGTAAGCGCTCTCTTTACTGGTCATTACATGTGCCATGGCCGAGTGTAAAAGTATCAGCAAGTTGTGTTGGAGCTTCTGGGTGCGTGTAGAAAAAAAGGTGGGTGCGGCCTAATTTTCTCTTCCTGGAGGCGCGAAATATGGCAACAATACCTTCACGGAAGTACCTCTATGGATCTACCTTCTTCCCTTTGTACATGGTGAGAAGTGGAAGTATTGTCTTTACGGGTGGAGGAAATGACTGCCGACTTGGAAGGACTATTCAAACGCGCGGCAATTGAAAGATCAAGGAGTGCAGGTATATTACCTACTGGGCATGCAAATGCTAACATCCATCTCCAGGAAATATTCAAATAAATGAGGGGGTAAAAAAGTGACAAAAAAGTTGTTTGAAGCCGCTCCCGGGCAGATTCGAACGAACCGGTTCTACTAAGGAAGTGGTCAGCATCTGTACAGATGTGGCGCCCCATCTTGACGACTGAGCCAGACTCCCCCACGGTGGTTTGGTGACTGTACCTTCCAAACACAGACCTTAAGTACCGGGTGGCTATCAGACTTGGTCTTGGCTCCCCAGCATAGAAACTGTTTGCCTAAGGCAGGAGCCTGGAGCTGGAGCCGGCACCCATACCATTCACTTCAGGGACGAGATCCAAACCATTCACTCCGGTGCTCCACCCTCCGAGGGCAACGCACAAAGTTCGAGTTTGACACGTACGCGGGGTACAATTGCAAAGTCAAAAACTCTCGCCTCTTCTTCCCTCGTACCCATCTTCCTCCCAACCCAAACTTCACCCTCCTCCTCCCGCTTTCCTCCTCCATTGCAACACTCGCCTGCCAGGCCCATCCTCATTGCCATCAAGCCGACCATAATTGACACAGCCACTCCAGTCAGGATGAGCTCATCCTCATTCGTAGCGCCGGTTGCCGCGCTGGACCACCCCATCATGAGCAAAATGATGAAGGAGTTGGTGGCGACGAGCGACCCCTTGGAGGGCTATGCATTGGCCCCAACAACGTATACCAGCGTCTTATCATCAGACAAGTACAATGATGAGCACCACCGGTACTGGTATGTCGCCTGCCAGGTCGCACAAGCTCACTTCGGCGTGAGCCTCCCGGACCCTCTTCGATCTTGCGATGACGCAAGCGCAACCCCCGCCCAGGCGACTGCGGCAAAAGAAATTCACGAGTGCTACCGTGAGGGGCTCGAGGATGTGATGATGAGATTTTATAATCTCGGATTCAGTCGTGTGTCCACCGCGACACACCGCTACGCGCTCGACTTCAGCCTCTGGATGAGAGGTACGTTTGTCGCAACCCCCGACTCGGTTCAAAAGCTACCTCTACCTATATGTGATGCCCTTCGATCAACACTGCTTGTTTCACCTAAATATACCGCCTCTTCTGTTGGTCCATTCTAACCAAGATACATTTGCAGGATATGCCCTTCACGTTGGCTGCGGTGATTACGGCCCCCAATTTTCCTACACCAAGCCGTTGGATTTTGTTGCGCCTTTCTCACAACAGTACCATGACTTTTATCGTCATCGACGAGCACAAGAAGCTCCCCCAAACCCCATGGTCAGCACAATCACGACTGGCAGCATGCCTCATGATAAGCCACAAGAAGCTCCCCCAAAACCCATCGCCAGCACAGTCACGACTGGCAGCACGCCTCATGATAGGCCACAAGAAGCTCCCCCCAAGCCCATCGCCAGCACAGCCACGACTGGCAGCACGCCTCATAATAGGTCACAAGCAGCTCCCCCCAAGCCCATCGCCAGCACAATCACGACTGGCAGCATGCCTCATGATAGGCGTGTGACAGTCGCCGATTTCAACGAACTCCTCAGAGAGGACAGGGAGCGAGCCAGAGAGGAAAGGGAGCAAGCCAACCCCGAGACCTATGCGACAGAGGCGTACTCGACGTCGACAGCTAAACCAAGTCGTGATAACAAACCTAACCCCACGAGCGCCAATATCGACCAACCATCGAGACGGGAAACTAGGCCCGCTCCTCCCGCGACCTCTGCGACACGGGCTCACTCATCGTTGGCAGCTCAACCAAGCCGTGGTGGCAACAAGCGCACCCTCGACGAATCTGACGCCATGGCACTGGCCCC
This sequence comes from Neurospora sp. CHS-2018c, assembly GCA_009806235.1. Classification (NCBI taxonomy): domain Eukaryota; kingdom Fungi; phylum Ascomycota; class Sordariomycetes; order Sordariales; family Sordariaceae; genus Neurospora; species Neurospora sp. CHS-2018c. Next base: position 296,754 of record RAPC01000085.1, on the reverse strand, counting down.
ACCATTTAAGAGGCCACAACCAGGACTGCCTCAGACTGCTCAGAGGACGCTGACCAGCATGGGCCTGCTTGGTCGCAATGAGATTCATCAATATTCCCAAGCCAAACAACACTCGCAAGCCCCGACTATAGCCACACAGACAAGAAACCAGTCACATAGACCACAAAGCTCCGCACAAGCCCCCAGAGGACATCCTAAGTTTACCGCAAGATTCTGCGGCAATATACTCTGCGGAAGCCGCAATCATGAGTTGGCTGACTGCCTCGGACCGCCGTCCCGGCAGGGCGACATCGATGGCTGTCCCTTGTGCAACACCCAACAGCACGGGCTCGACTGTTGCAACAAACTCCCCAATATTACTAGGAACAGTTTGTTTGACACCTTGGTAACACGACGGGCCAATCTACCAGTAATCCGAACTTCAATTTCGATCCTCTCATTGGCATCTAGTTTGAATAAGCTAGCTGGCTTGGCTGAGACCATGCCGCTGACCAAAGGCACAGCCAAGGGGATCTACACCCAAAGGCAGCCCTGGAAACATCCACATCGGCCCAGACTCTTCCGAGACCCAGCACTGCCATCAGATCCTGTGGCTTTCTTGGAAAAACTGGACCAAAGTTGGATGTCCTAATAATGGGCACTCTGCAGGACTACGGTCTTCCCGAGAACATACCGAGGAACCTGACGGTCTTTAGAACGGAATGGATCTCTCAACTTGTGCCGTATCGCAAAGTTTTTGCGCAGGCCGGAGTCTATGTTGATGGTCGGGGTCACTACCCGTTCGTGACGGCCCCTGAGCAACGTGCTTACGAGAAAATCCACAAAGAGAGAGTTAAGCAGGAGCTCTCCATTGTGCGGAGTGAGCAAGCTGCGAGTCAGCGACTCTCCATTTTGCAGAGAGAGCAAGCTGCGAGTCGGCGAAGACGCCATTGAGAGCGTATAGGGAGAGTAATAGGGACGTCATATTGAGTACTTGTACATTAATGTAATCATTCATTGCAGAGTAGACTGTCAGGCGCAAGGACGCATGCTACTACAGGAGTCGGTGTTAGGGCCGAAAGGCGCCGGCGCTCAAGGGAGGGATCTCGCGGGGTGGCGTCGGAGTAGCACGGAGGCAACACGAGACTACGCTTAAAGGATTACAGGAGTCGGTGTTAGGGCCGAAAGGCGCCGGCGCTCAAGGGAGGGATCTCCCGGGTGGCGTCGGAGTAGCATAGAGGCAGCACGGGACTACCCTACAAAGGAGACGGCCGTCTCCGTATAGATAAACAGTTGTTAGACCCTTCCTCCTCTTAGGAAAGGGCTAGAGATTAATGTACTTTTCGACCTCCCATCACGTCCCTGTGGGAACGCTCCACCTGTAGACACTCGACCTTTAACCATCCTCCACTCCTGACATAGGCTAACTAATTATTGCTTCAAATCATTTGCTTTGGAGCATCAAGCCCCACCATGTGCCACATCTTTGTTGCAAGCACACTTTTACTCTTATGTCCCGATGCTGATTGAGTGGAGGTGCCTTTCGAGGTCTGGAAAGGACGGGAGTAGGTCATTGTTAGCGTCCAAAAGGTCATCGAAATGCATGAAAATGCCTTGTCATAAACCTTCAACGTCTGGAAAGGATATAGTGAGGCATCTGCAAGATCTGGCCACGCGTTTGCTGCTGCGTAAAACACATAATCACAGCATCGTAAGGCATAAAAGACTTCATGGTGGGATGGGATGTCGATTAATCATTACCTAGGTGCTGTTGAGGGGGGCTCAACCGAAGCCAAGCACCCCCAAGCAACAGCAACCTATTACAATACTATATACATGGAAAAAGAAACCGGGAGTGATCCCACCAGGGCACCACGAAAAGTAACCGACCGCCCACCCACCCATCCCATCCCACCACCAGGGCACCGCCTCCCCAGCTGGCCGGGAAGGCTATGCCCAGAACATCATACCTCCTTAAAAGGTATAATGCCTAAACATAACCTTCCCATAATCCAACTGGGTGCGCATAACCCTCAGGCACTCGCCACCCTTCCCCTCCTCCCCCTTGCGGCCATCGCACTGGTGGCCCACCAGAATCTCCGAGCCGCGCCAACCATTCTTCACCAAACCATCGACGCAGTACCACTGCGAAATTGTGGCCTCCTTCAAAAAGGAGTCGAACTTCTCCCAGCACTGATCGTGGACGGCGATGTTGACCACGCGCAGGAAGAGGGTTTCCAGGCGTAAACCGCCGGTTACCTGCGGCTTGATCAGGCGCAGGCGACGTTTGTGCTCGTCGGAGAGGAGGGCCGGGGAGAGGAGGCGCTCCCAGAGGTCGGGCTGGATGAGGCTCTCGACGGAGGGGCGGGCGCTGGCGACGGCGGTGGTCTCGGAGTCCGAGAGGGTCAGTTGGGCCAAGGGCTCGCCAGTCTCGGTGAGGCTGCGCTTGGATTTGGTGGACTTCAGGGTCGGGCACGGAGTGTCCGGGACGGGTTGCTCGGGTGCGGCGGGGGAAGCGGCGAGGGCTTCCTGCTCGAACTTGGCGAGGCGAAGCTCGAGGAGCTTGTTGGCGCCGGTGAGGACGTCGCGCTCGTACTTGAGGTCTCTGACGGTCTTTTGCAGCTCGGTGATCTTGTCATCCATCATGTTGCTCTTGGGGCTTTTGCCGGTCTTGTCAGCCTTGGATGTGTCGGTAGTAGTGACGGCATTTGAGACTTGGCTGGAGATCACGCTGGTGCTGCCGATGTGGTGAGTGATGAAGGCGAGCTTCTGCTCGAATCTGGCAAACCCGTCGACGAGGAACTTGTACTGGGCATCGCGGAAGTTGGTGGCGTTCTGGACACTGCGAAGTGCATGTGAGCTCAGCTTGCTGTAAAGAGCCTTGAGACCTTTGTTCTCGGCGTCTCTGCCCTCCAGGACACGATACATGTCGTTGATCTTCTGCTCGAGACGGTCGTGCTGGTCCTTGAACAACAGTCTCTCGCGCTTCATGTCTTCGGCGGCGAGCTTGAGTTCCTCCATTGTCAGTACGGCCGCCTCCTTGGACTGAATCAAGGTTTCCTTGACTTCTTCCTTTGACTGAGTCAAAACCTCCTTCGCATGCTCCAGGACCTCGACCGCGTGCTCCTTTACCTCCCTCACGTCCCCTTGAATCTCGTCGGCATTGTAATCCAGGTTGTAGATCTGATCAACCAGGGCCTCTGAAGAATTAATGATCGTCTTGTTAGCATTCTCTGCCATTTTCTTGATCTCCTCTTTGGCTCGCTCCGACATCTTCTTGAACTCATCCGAATTCAGCTCCAACTGCTTCTTCGACGTCTTCTTGATCTCCTCCTTGGCTTGCTCTGACATCTTCTTTGAATCCTTCTCCATCTCCTCTGAAGTGTGCTCCAATTTCTCGACCTGTTCAACCATCGACTCTCCAGTCAGAGCCAGTGCCTTGATGCATTTCTCTGCCATCTTCTTCGAGTCTTCCGCCATTCCCTTTGAGGTTAGCGCCAACTGCTTCTTGAACATCTCCACCATCTCCTTGAAAGTTAGCACAAACTGCTTCTTGATATGCGCCGCAATTTCCTTGGAGTCCAGCTCCAGCTGGTCCTTGATCTTCTTCTGAAGCTGCTCCAACTGCTGGGTCGCCTGTTCAATCTGCAGCGTGGTAGCTTGATTCAACCTGGCAGCCTCCTGTGCGCTTGCGACGAGGTTGAGGAACTGGCCCCTGACATTCTCAAGATAAACCAAGGCGACGGTGAAAGCTTCATCAGCTTGAGAAGTTTCTGAGAGGTTGCTGTTAACGCGAGCGATAATCTCCGCCAACGCGTCCGTGGTGTTGACAAGGTTCGCGATGCTCTGCACCAGCGCATCCTGCGGCTGCTGGGTATCTTGCGGGGTCGACATGACTGCGTCGCGTTGTCTTGCCTTTGCTGCAGCTGTGATGATGAGGTGAAGAAAGTGAGGTTGTCAAAGGAGAGATGAAAAGTGGCTGGCTACGTCGCGTTGCCTTGTGCTTGCTGTAGTTGTTACGATGATGTGAAGAAAGTGAAGTTGTAAAGGAGAAATGAAGAGGGGCGCGCGTTCACCCAAGCTTGGATGAAGTCGCTGAGAAAATGAGAGAGAGTTGGGTGACTAAACCGTAGATTACGTGGACTTTTGAATACTGGTTGACGATGTCAAGTTCAGAAAGTGAAAGTGGTTTGGAAGTTGCAGTGTGAAAAGGTGAAGGTTGAAAGTGAAAGTGAGTGATGGGTGAGGAGGAGGAGGAGGAGAGGAGGAGGAGAGGAGGAGGAGGAAGGAAGTGCCCCGCCAAGGTGAAATAAATACAGTGTGGACCGTGTGCGCGTTGCCGTGGTGACTTGTGCTACAGTAAAAAGCCCTAATTTGCACGCCAAAAGGGACAATTTCTGTCTGTCATGCAAGGATACCGCTGGATACAGCTGTCGGTCACTCCTCCGCAGGTGGCCCCCGCTTACACCACACGGTCCACTTTCAACGTCAACTGAACTTCCTTTATCTTTCTCCCAAACAACACTCGCGTCATTCTCGTTAGCAAACACCGCAAAAACATCGGACGGCCCCATTCTGTGTATCAACAAGCTCTTGGCTGCATCCTCATTGTTTCTGCTTTTCAGAAAGCTTTCGAAATGCAAGAATCCTCCGGCAGCGATACGAGCGAGCGAGGATCCATCACGATGAGCTGATTCGACGTGGAGTTGTCCCGATTGACAACCTTTGGCTGAAATGACTGGTCAAGAAAGATTCCGAATCCCCTGTCGATTGGTACAGCTACCCGCCACGTATTGCAGCGATGGAGCGTTTGCATAGGGCCAACAAGTTGTCTGCCTCCATCCTTGTGCATGCAGGGTCTGGAAGTTTTACTTTTGGGCTTCAAGGCAATCGGTTCGATGGACGACGGCTGATGGCAGAAATGTGAGTTTTAACATGACTCCGTCCTGTCCGTATGGCTTTTCTTGTCCCCTCGTGTCTATGACCCCTCGTTGCCGTCTTCTTCTTCTTTCTTCCAGCTCGCCTGTGGTTGACTGACGAAAACAAAAGCTCGAAAGCGCCTGGACGGTGTTACATGAGACGACTACCCCTTGCGAGCCCAATCTTTTCGAGTCTTCGGTCTTCACCCAAAGACATATCACCAAGGTCACTACCCAATGGTCTCTGAAACAACATAAAATAACCACTGTCCTTCATGTTTGGACTGGAATCTTCAGGCTCCGCGGCTGAGCCTTCGCGCCCTGCTTCGCTGTTCCGCACTCGCACACAACGCTCCAACCGCTCACATCAGTCTATCTTCAGGGAGGAGTTCAACTCGGACCTCTCACTGCCGCTCTCCCACCATCACGGCCACCATCGTCAAGTCCCTTACCACCATCAGAACGGCAGTAGCTACAGCAGCTATAAACCTGTCGCTGCTCCCAGCCCGTACCGCCCATCCACAGATACTGGCGGTAGCACCCTGTATAACGATCGAGAACGAGAACGGGTTGGAGATCCGGAGCAGGAAGCAATGGCCACCCCAACACCCAGAGAGGTTCATCGCCTCGCCTCACATCACGATTTCATCTACGACACAAGCTCGAAACCACGGCGACTTGGGTGGTGGGCCTTTGTAGGAAAGCACCTCTCTCTCCCAGCAGCCCTTCTTGCGGGTGTCATCTTTGTCATCGTTGCCATTGTCTTTACCACTGTCACAACCAAAAGACCGCTGGAGTGCCCCAACTGGGCAGAAGATTGTCGCACCATCGACCGATGGACGGCTGAACACCTCCCAACTGTTCAGGGTATCATCACTCTCGTTTACATCATTGGACTGGGGGCGCTTGCCTACGTGGCCCTCGCGCTATGTGAGGCCGCGGTATGGCCGCTGTTGATCAAGCAGACCATGACAATGAGGGGTCTGGAGGCATACCTGGCGACGACACGGGGGTCTATCTTGGCTGCTCCGAGGGCCTTTATGGAAGTCAAGACGGTTGCCATGGGAGTGATGCTCGCTTGTGCGGTAGCAGCAATTCTGACACCGCTCGCTGGGATACCGTTGGTTGGACAGGCGTATACATTGACGTCGAGGGAGGTCGAACTCAAGAGCAACTACACGCCTGGAGGTGGGCTTACAGAGTCATTCCAGCAAACCGAAGCACCGAGTTTTGCCGACGTGGGCGTCCTGACTACGTACAACTCGTGGGCTATGGACCCAGCCTCGGAACCTTTGCCAGAATACCGGGATTGGTATGTTTATCGGGAGGTGCTCGGCACAAAGGGAAACTTCTCTGCTCGGGCCGTCAAACTGCAAACAACTGTATCGTGCAGCCCACGCACAGTCGAACAGCTTATCCGAAGCGGCAAACCGTTGAACGCCTTTCCTACCAACTGGACCCGCGCCAATACCAGCTCTCTGAGAGGCGAAAAGCGTACTCCAGCAGAGGTCTACGTGCGCCCTTATCCACAGTTGACACTCTGGGCCGACAACTTCACCTTTGAGGCATCCCACCGGACCAAAGCGACTCTTGTCTTTGCTGCTCTCAACGGAACCATCGAAGGCGGCAAGCAGTCCTCCATTGCGCTCGGCACCATGAACAGCGTCTCAGCGATAGCTTGCGAGGTCGTCGTATCGGCTACAGACGACATCATCACCGTCGGCAACCCATTGATCCACTCGGATAACACGACCCTCCCGACCCTTTCGTCGCTCGAAACCCTCCAAACCAACACTTCCAGCCCCTCAACCGCCCTCAACGAACTTCTTCTCTGGTTTGCCGTTGCTCCCATACTCTCCGCTCCGAGCGTGTCAGGTGTCCAGCCAATGTTCTCCAACTCCACCTCAACCAACCGGGCCGTAGCCTACACCGGCCAGACTCCCCAGCGTAATTCCTGGACGATTGATGGCATCGAGTCCTTCATCCATCTCTCCATCGGTGCTCTTTTACAGTCCACCACTGCGCCCCAATCCCAATCTACCGAGAACACCACATTTCTTACATCCACTTACCCCCTCCAGTTCCTCTCACGGTCGCGCTCCCTCCTCCTACTCTTCCTGCCTCTCCTCTTGGTCACCCTTATCCTGTCTCTCTCGTTCTACCTGAGCCACACCCACGCCCGCGAGTCCATCCCCGTCCTCCGTCTAGCCGGGCCCTGCGAGCTGCTCAAGAGTTCCCAGACACCCTGGCTGCGCGAGCAAGCCGGAACCGATGCAGCCAAGACCTACCTGCCTAGCGACTTGGGTGCGGCTACTGTTAAGTTTGGAGTAGTCGGAAAGGAAGGGGCCGAAATGGTTGGACTGGGTGACGGAAATGGAGGAAAGGTCGGTGCGTTTGTGAGGGAGGTTCCTCGAAGAGCACAGCCCCTGGATAAGGGGAAGGAGAGTGATGAGAGTCAGAAGAGAGGAACCTCACGGGAGACCGTGGAGATGGGCGTCATTGCTTGAGTCCACTGAGGCTGGCAGGGAATTTGGCGTGTTCAAATATTCGAGAGGAAAAGGGAGGCGTTGCTCGCAGGATGATGATTTAACGACGATATGAGTAACGAACATGATGCTAACGACTATTTGGCTGCTTATTTTGCATACGAAAAAAGGATCGATAGAGCCTGGAGCTCAGGGACGACGCCGGCGCAGTTATGATGAGGTTTCCGGTTGCAGGATCAATCGCTGCGAGGAGTGGTTGGTACTTAGAAGCAGATGTCGAGGCATCAGCAACGCGCGGTAGACGATGATGTAATTTGATAGCGGCATCTTATTTTTGTTCTTTTTGTCTCTTATGCAGGTTATGCGCAGCACCTTAAAGTCTTTCTCCAAGACCGACCTCTCATCAGCCGGACGATATCTGTGTTCCTTTCATCAACTAACTTATCCTAGAAGAACGAAGGCGTTGAACTACGATAGCGACAGACGTTGAAAGTCTCGGAACACTTACCGCATTTGGAACGTACCGCCAAGCGGGACGACACGCCATTGCGACTCTCTTGTCACCAGCTTTCCGTGGCTTCCGTCACTGAAGACATCGCCCGTCCCACTCCCCGCACTATCGATTTTGTGGCGCAAGCAGTGCAGCGACCATCAACAAAAGCCATTGGCTCCGGGGAGCGGCTGAACTCCGATTGTGTTTCAATATGCCTTACCCAGCGCTTCACTGGGTCTCAAAGCTCCATGGCGCTGCAGCCGAGAGCAGGCGAGGTGGTGTTATCTATCTGTTTGGGTCTATAAAGATGGGAATCCTGTTCACAACTTCACAGCAGTATTTGACATTGTGGTGCATGGACAAGTCCTACCTGCTTGGCCACACTGGTAATCACCTTCGTGTATCTCTCCCACAACCACACCGATCATGGACAACGACAACCGGAATCGACTTCACCAGGAGATATGCCGGGTCGTCGAATCCATTCCGGATGAAGACCTGTTCATCATCGCCCGCATAGCTCTCTGCTGGCTCTGCGTCTCCGCGCGCCCCATCCAGTCCCGAGAACTCTGGCTTGCCCTCCTGATGCAGCAGACACACTTGACCAAAGGCAGCGATCAGCTGGATGTATTCATCAACAACGGCGTTTCTTTCGATGAGGAGACCGCCGTTACCTCCCTCACAGGCTTGCTCGGAGGCTTGATATCTGTCCACCCGGACACTCGCAACCCCGGCCGCACAAATGTCACCCTAAGCGACCCGGAGCTGGCCACGGTCATGTTCGAGCTGAGGAGTACAGACCTACCTGCATCGGTGCAGCGACTGGGCTTCAATGTCCAGCAGGCGAACATGATTGTCGCCGGGCAATGCGCCGTCATTATCAGCAGGACCGTTCTCCGGTTGGGCCATGTCCATGATCAGAATGCCCCCACGTCCTCGCTGGTGCTCTACGCTTGGGCACACTGGAACAGACACTGGAGTTTGGCCAGGTGGAATCTGTCTGATCCTGACGAAGGTGCCGTGGCTGAGATGATGATGATCGGTGTCGTCAACGACACCTTGATCTTCCTGCTGGTGCTCAACGACTTCTTGACGGGCCCGATTTCCGTTCCGGCAACCGAAGACCGGGTTCGATGTACCGGGCTTATCAAGCAGGCTCAGGACGCGCTGGAGAGGCCGATCTATTTGCTATCCATCTTAGCAACGGGAAGCTCTTCCACTTGGTGTACACGCTTGCATCAAGCCCGGCAAGGGTTCGAACGGCGTCCGGATGAATACGTGCCAATGAAACTAGGAACTCCCCCGAGTAAACTCACCAAGGTTCAAACAGTGTGGATCGATCATGTCCCGAAGAAAATGCGTCAGTTCTACGACGATGCCAACGGCTTGACAGCGGCACTGATCTACATCTTCGCGGACGTGGCTCGTGATCTGCGCTCTCTCGCAATGATCATTGCCCAGAGGCCCATCTACGAGGAACTCCTGAAGGAGTATGACAGCTGGTTACCGCTAGATATCCTCATCAACGTCGCCAACTTCATGGAAGGCATAGCCAGCTATCCCTTCATGTCGGAATTGCCCAGCGGCAACACCCACAACCCCTTGATTATCAAGGAACCGAGCGACCCCGACTACGACACGGCCTTGTTGGTCCTTAGTCGACTGACGAAGGAGGGCTCCCGCGCTGCCACCAAGACCCAGAACTCATCAGTGGATTCCCAACTAGCAGCGAATGCTTCTAAATCGCATCCCCTCGGAATTTCTCCCTATCGCCTCCGCGCCGCTTCGTTCGTTGAGAAAGCGAAGAATCTTCGCAAACGCTCGGCCAATCCAACAACGTACATCATCAACGACATGCGCTTCCTCTCCCAACGCACCTCTTCCTTTGCCACTTTCCCCCAGCTCCAAGGCGGAGGCGGAGCAGGATCTATGATCACCCGCTTCGTGCCCTCTCGCCTTTCTCGCCTGCTCCACGGGCCTACAACCGCCACCTCCTCGCCTCAAACCTCTTCCAACAACCCTACCAACCCCAGCGCCGACACCACAACGGCCGATAACGGCGGCCTCCTCACCTTCCTCGACAACTTTGCTGCCGGCGCCTTCACCGGCGGCGCCATCGACCGCTGGCCGCTCATCAAAGCCGCGCTGCTCTCGTCCGGCTACGGTCCAGCCTTCGTTTATTTGTTCATCGCCATACTGATCAACCACATCCGCAACATCTTTTGTCCCTGGCTCGGCAACTGGATGTGGTACACGCCGATGGAAGACCTGCGCCTAGCGCTCGGTAACCCTGCCTTCTTCCTCGAATACGCGCTTGGGTTTTCGTGGTGGTATTATGCCTTCTCCTTCATCCAAAAAATGGCGTGGGATTTTGCGGGCGGGATGACCATCGCGACACTAACGATTTACGGCGTTCCTGATCCTTCTGACCTTTCCCAGCCGGGCAACTATGGCGGCATGTCAACACTCGGGCTATCAGACGACCCAGATTCAGAGGAGGTCAACAAGAAGAAGAAGAACTCCCAAAAATGGAAAACCCGCAAACTAGAACTCCTCAAAATAGCCTACCTCCTCTGGGCCCTCGCCACCCTCGAACACATGTTCGCCCGCTCGCTCAACACCATCACCTTCCTCATCGCCTGGTACAAACTCGCTTTCCGGGGCGGCGACGCCCAGCACCTGGCCATGGTGCAACTAGCCATCAAAAACTGGACGCGCATGCCGCTGCATGTGTCACAGGTGTACTGGTACACCATGAACGCGCTGTGGCCGATTGTGCTGAGCGCGGTGGCGCTGGCGGTGGCGGGACAGCCGGGGATGTTGATTGTGCTGGCGACGATTGTCGGGGGAGTGGCGGCGGTGATTAGGTATAGGAGCACTGTGTTTATTGCGTTGGAGGTGAGTGGGGTGTTTGTGGCGATGGGATTTTTGGTGGTTTCGGCGGCGTTGTTGGCGGTGGAGTTTGTGGAGGATCCAGTTGGGTTGAAGACGAGTACAGCGGTGGCGAGGAAGAGAGGCGGCAGGGCGAGGGCGCTGTTGACGGAGAGAGCGAAGGGAAGGACGAAGATTCTTGCGAGGGAGGAGGCACTTTCTTTGTGGGAGGATTCACAACAACAGCAGCAGGAAGTTGTCGAAGAGGTGCCTGGGGAAGCAGAAGCTGAGCAAAGCAGCGTTGCCCTGAACACCGAGAAGGGAGGACATCAAAAGACTGACTGAGTGAGTAAGAAAGTGAGGCAGGGAGAAATGGATGAGGCATGAACCATCATATATATCATTGAGACATTACAGATTATGTTTTCCAACTTTCGCTTGAACCAATCCCTTTCCCCAGCCGCCACTATTAAGAAGGGGACGTGGAAGACCTCCTCAAATGAATACGCGCAGCTTCTCGATCATGTCCTCCCCCTCTGTAATCTCCTTCCTTACACCCACCACCTTCCCAATATCCAAAAACCTCCGCCCTAAACCTAGAGCGCCGCAACAGCAGCGACAAACCCAGCCAACGCCGCAGCCGCAGCAAAAGTCTGCTTAGGAGCGCCCGCATTCCCCGAAGCCGTGGTCGACGAGGCACCGGCACTGCCACTCCCACTAGCACCAGTCGCTCCAGCCCCCGCAGCAGTCGTCGTCGTCGTCATCGCCTCGCCCGCCCCCGTGCTCGTCGTCTTCGGCGGGTACGCACTCGTCAACGAACAATCTTGAGTATTCGCCTCGCATGCCAAGCTCACATAAACGCTCATATAATTTTCATACACACTCGTGCACTCCTCATAGTTCTTATGCGGCATCATGAGACTGAATACCACGTCCTGGTAAACCGGCTTGCACGCCTTCGCCAGGCTTGTAACTTCGGACTGATGGGCTGACACGTAACTGGCGCTCGCGGAGCTGAAGGCCGAGTAGGTCGAAGCCAAGCTCGCCGGCGGGGTTAAGGGGCTGGTGTAAGTCCCGCAGACGGCCGCGTAGCCGTCATCGATGGAGGAGGTCGCCGTCCAGCTGTCTTCGTCCCCGTTGATGGCGGTCTCCAACCAGTTTTCGAGCTGGCCGGAGGGCTCGGGGGCGGAGGTCATGAGGGAGTTGTAGGCCAAGGCGCAGGAGGTGTAGAGAGGCTTCAGGGTGGTAGAGAGGCCCTTGGGGAAGAAGTCGTCTTCATGGTCGGATTCAACTTCGATGTCGTCGACGGAGGGAACCTGATCGTCGTCACGCTTCTTATGCTTGTTTGTGTCGACGTGTTTGGGACGCGGTTCGGCGCGGAAGGCGCCGTGACTCTGGCGAGCCTGGATAGAAGGGGGTTGGGTGACTTCGGGTCCAATGGCCGCGACGGCTTGGTGGGCATGGGGAGGAGCAGCAAGCGCGGAGACGGTGGTGGTTACCGCCGCGAGGGTGGTGAAGGTTCGGAAATGCATTGTTGATGTTGGCGCGGCTTTTTCGGGTTAAGGAGTGGTGATGGTTTGGAATAGTGTTGATGATGATGATGGTGATGGTGATAATAATGCGGCGGGAAAAACCGTTGACAGGGAAAAGGAAACGATGGGGTTTATCAACTGTCTTTTAAAGTCATAGCAAGGGCAGGGCCTTTTCCCTTGATGTCATGTCATTTCCACGGTCGGTTGGGTCTGTTTGGGATCGTCGGCAACATCTCATGCTGTTGTCCTCGCCCCGTCTCGCCCGAGATTGCGGTGTCACTCACCTTTTTGGGTCTTAGCCTGATTCACGACCCCTGAAACCAAGCAAAGACATGGACAGGGGTTAGCTTAATTGGAATACTACCTGCCTAAACTGAACCGTCAACCGATGTTTTTACTGGCCTCACAGGGCAATTTTGGCGCGCCACACGCTCGGGAATAAGATTCCGACGCTGCTGTTTCCCCTTCCCTCGACATGCTAATTTCCAATTCCAGGCAACAAGACGACTTTCCGGTTCTGTCATTGGTCTCCGATTGTTCAGATTCCCGTCTCTGCTTCCTCGCTTTCGCTTTAACGGGAAAACACAGCGAAGCAGTTTTCGTATCGTGGATTGTTGATCAATGCGGTTTGTGTTGTTGACTGCTCGTGTTGGTGGTGATGGGGACATGTAAGGTACTAAATAAGTGGGAAACCCAAAGAAGTGATGGCGTGCTCTGGATGATGAGCAAAAGAAGCCATTCAGCCTGGATAGTGGATACGTGGTGGTCACTCCAGTGGACAACTTTGACTGCCCCTGTTCGTTGTAAATATCGATCACTGATTATTCACAATATCATTCCCAACTAAATTCCAGTCATCATCATCTTGATTTTCTAACACTCATATCCAATGGGTATCATCACTGCATTATATGAAGGTTCCCTCCATCATCCATCTATCCAACGGAAGAAAAACCAACTGTACAACGACCACAGCAACTTTCCCCATCTCGTCTCATTCCATTATCATTATCGTATCATTTATGTTTCGTTGTTGTAGTAGGGTTGTGGGGTATCATGTCGGGGTGTTTGGCGATTGCTGCTTTTAGACTCCTTTAGAGAGCCAAGACGCCAACGAGGCCGGCAAACGCAGCGACGGCGGCGAAGACGGGAGCTGTGAGAATTCGGTGTTAGCCATTCTGCACAGAGAGAAGAAAAGAAGAAAAAGCATTGATCATAGAGCAAATAAGGGATGATGTGGCAAGCGGTTCGTTGGTAGGCGAGGAGGGAGAAGACGAAGATGAAGATGTAGGGGAAGAAGGAGCCTTCGATGACCCTGTGCTGATCGTAGGGAGATCCGTCAAGGCCAAGGCAGAGGATGAACGGGAAGATGTGGTGATGGCTTGAAAAAGTCAAAACTGATACAAGGCTGGAACCGAAAGCGAGATGTTGTTCATGTTCACTTACCAGAACTGGAAGCAGCACCGCTTTTTCCGTTCATCTTGGCGGCAATGGCCTTGCACTCAGCAGTATCGGTGGCAAAGGTGAGCTCGATCCAATTGCCGATCTTGGTAGGGCAGTTCTTGGCCACGCTGCTCGCGCCCTTGGCCGCCTCGGTCAGCCACGCCTTGGCCTCCTTCTCGTAGGACGAGTAGGCCGAGGTCAAGGACGCGGGGACGGTGGGGGTCACAGCATCCGAGGTCTCGCAGGCTTTCTCGGCTTGGTCGATACCCAGCGTGGTGGTGGGCTCCTCAGAAACGGCTGTTGAAATCCAGGACGCCAGATCGGTGTCGGAGGGATAAGGGGCGGCGTTTTCCATCGACCTCAGCGCCGAGCTGAGGCTGTAAACGCAGCTGGTGAACTGGCTGCCCGAGCCCGAAATGGCGTATGAAACCACGTAGGCCCGCTTGTCGACCTCGTACTGCCCTGCCTGACCATGCGCGCGGATGGCATCCTGGACAGCCGAACCCTTAAAGACGGGGGCCGGAGTGATCAGAGCGGCGGGGGCCTCAGCCCGGGGCTGGGGAACGGCAGAAGCCGAAGCGGTGGCCGCAAGGGCAACAAGAAGAGTGTTGGAACGCATCGTGATGGGCGGGTTGGTTGGTTGGGTTGTGAGGTTGAAGAGTTGGAGTGTGTGAGGTGAAGAAAATGCTGAATGTTACACTCATCTACCTTGGGCAGCCCGGTTTTTATGTATAGAGGTAAACAAACAAGACCCTCCGCTTCTTTGAGCTGAACCGTTTCCGGTCACCATCCCGAGGCCGTGAATCGTTGCCTGTACTCCCGCCCCGAGCAACAGGCACAGCCCAACTGCATCCTATAGTGTGGTACATCGCGCTAAACTCGTGGCAGAGTGTTAAATCGGAGGTCCCCTATGGAAGAACTGGTGTGTTGGTACTTGGTGTAAGGCTCTGCTCGCTAGATGGTGGACTGTGAATGGAGGCGCATGGAGCTGAGCCGGATACAGCCCTTGCTCCATCTCCAGTGACACGCCAAATCCACTATTCTAGGCAACAGACTGCCCAACAGAGCGCTATCCCCTCCATCTCATGCCGTATATCCGCGCACCGTGACGGCCAGCCGTTGCATTTTCTGCAGGGACCTTTGTACCCAAAAGATCTAGAGGTCGTTTCGTGCTCCATCGAACGGAGCCCGACACTAAACAACAAAGGAGTTACCGAGGAGCGGCGAGTGCAAAAGAGTTAAACGTTGTTGTTTCTGTCCGCGTGAGTCAGGTTAGTTTTCTGGAACTAGAGAAGCGGGACGTTGGTCGAATTCGGGTCTGGTATGTGAATGCTCTGTATCGGTTCAATGCAAGGGCGAGCGAGTTCACCAGTTCACCAGTACCGTGCATCTCTAGTGGCGCAGGTACCGTCCTAATGCGGTTAGCATTTTGTAGTACATACTACCTACATGGGCGATAGCCTCACGCCAGCAACCTTTTGTGGGTGAGATTTGTCCATGTGCCATTGAAAATACCTACACAACGGTCACCGCTTCGCCTCGAACAGATTCTTGGTGGTAGCGGTTTGGGATGGGCTGAAGAGAGAATTGGTGTAGAACAGCGTCGGTCATGACGGTGTCCTGGCGTCAGCGGCGTCTTCAGATTCCTACACAGTCTCCTACGGTACTGTGTAGAGCGAGCTCAGTTGCTTCGAGTCCGAGGTATGAAGCATAAGATCTGTAGATCATGCAGATCTGTTTTCCAGACTGATCAGACGCTCTGGTAGAGGATGCAAATCCTGCAAATCTGTACTTTGCGGCACAGCCCAAGGGTGGGTGCATGATCGGGCAATGATCGACGCCAATACAAAGGCCTGAAAGGTCTGGATGAACACTACACCGTACGGCCACCAGTCAGGCTCATCAGGGAGGCTCGGAGATTCTGGGCGCATCGAGGCTGTGGGTGTTGTGACTTCCAGCACAACCGCGGTGCTTGACATGGTCTGGATGGCCCCTTGAGGTTCATGGCATCATGGCCAGAAGAACTCAAACGGCAAACCCCACGGTGATGTTGCGGGGGCGAGTTATGATGACTTTCGCTCGCTTTCGCACCGCAATCAAGCGAGTGGGTGACCAAGCATGTGATAGTGACAGACTTACCAGATTCCGACCCCCAGTACGTCGTAGTAAGGGTAGATCAGTTCCTTTCCTATAAAGGGCGCGCACACCTCCCATCATTTGCTTCGGCTTGGGCCCCCGTTTCATAGGAAGGATTTAATCTTCAGGGCCCTCAGGCCTGGCGAAGGCACTAGTGAAATGGTAATTTGGCACAGTAGCCATCACAAAAGGCTTGAAGTCTGGGTAGAGCAGATATAAGATGTTATTAGCATGCTTCGTAGTCAATCACTTTTATGCGAGCCCATGAGTTTAGCTCACATGGTTGTTGCTGTCGTGACTTTTCCACAGTCCCGTCTGCCCCCGAGTTCCAGATATGGATCTGGATCCAGCCTCCCTTTTTTCTCGGGTGCCCGATGTCCTCCAAACCTCACTTGGTCGATGTTAGAGCCGGGGAGAGATTGCGCGGCAACAGGAGCTTTCGTCGCTCAAGTCGTGCATTTCGAACTTGAGAGCAACGGAGACCGTAACAACTAGAACTACCCGCTCCATGAACTCTCGGCTTTCATCCAAAGTTGCTCGGCCGTAAAATTGACGAATGTGTCTTATGGGGGATTGGCCGACTGGTTCATCTACAACTCTGCCGTCGATAGCAAAGGATTGGATGCATTACTCCGCGAAGTCGACAACAGAACTTGTGTCTTGGACTATTGCAAGAGTTACAAGTTTGAAGGAGATCCGGATCTAGCTGGTATTGGTGTGAGTGCTGCGTTTTCGGCCTTGGTGGACATTCGGAGTGCTGTTGAGCGGCGCGAAGCTAATGCCAACAACCAGGTGTACGCAACATACCTCCTCCAAACCGTTGTGACCACCCGCTTCATGTTCGCATATCTCTACAAGACTTGGTCAGCATGGAGAAAAACGAACCGGGGAAGCAAAGGGAATCCAGGGTGACGTTACCACTTCTACTTCATTAACCCCCACAATAACTTCGTTCTCCGAGACACTCCAGGATTCGTTGAGCGTTTTCTGGATCTCGTCACTGTATTTCTCCGTCGCAGTCACCATCGCCGCCATCGTCTACGATTACCGGGACAAGGCGCCCGGATCGCAATACGGCCACCTGTTCTCCAACACCGGGGCTCACTTCACGTTGATGATGCTCATCTGTCTGTGGCCCTGTTATTCTCGACGACAAGCCAGATTGTACTCCAGAGTCGTGGTGCTAGCCGTTGTTGTCCCGTTTCCACTACTATTTTTTGCGACGTACTTCACCCAGTTCTGGCCGATTCTCTCTGGGTTTGAGCAAGCATGTCCGTTTGTGGCTCCTGAGCTTTTCCGTCTTTATTACGTGAAGTGCTATTTCGACATCTTTGTGATGACTTTCGTGCCGGCCTATCGGTGCATTTTCCCCTTATCCGTTCGATCTGGGCCGACTTCCACCGAGAAGCCGAGGAATACGCTCTTTGGATACTTGGAGCGACACCGGACAAGAATAGCGAATGTCACCTTGTTCGTCTTTTATCTCCTCAGCTTTGCCATACTGTGGATTGATCTCGTCATCTTTGGGCTGTCTCGTCAACGGGCTCACGAGCTAGCTGGACATTCCGACTCAGAAGATGTGTGGAGTTTCGGGCAGGTCGTTTCCGCGACAGGGTGGCTTCCTGTGATCATTGGCCTCTTTCGGGTGTGGTTTTGTAGGTCCTCTCGTTGATCATTTCCCCACGGGTTTATTATGACGCCCAGGTGAACTAACACGGACCAGGGGAATCCGTCCATGCATACTACACCAGAACCATCGCCCCAATACTTCTGGCCATCAGAGAGCGTACAACAAGCGTTTTTCGGTCATCGTGTCACAAGGCAGTGAAGCAAAACTAGATGTGGCTACATCAAGGGGTGGAGAACAGATCCCAGGCACTCGATGCGGTTGGGGGAATAGCGGAAACCATGACGAGAAAGGCGAGCAGGAAGTGAAAGCGCTGGCCGTCGAGGGAGAGGTCGCAGATCAGAAGACCGGTCGATGTTATACGGAGAACCTGCGAGAGGGACGGCTGTAATGAGGATCTAGCAAGCCGGTCGACTAGTCTTCGATCAAGCTGTGATCATCATCACAGCTAGTTTTCGCCGGCCACGTGTATATACAGCTCTGGCATACGGTTGTGTTTGGTGGTGAGCTGCCCTTGCTATCGTACTTGGTCCCCGAAATTCGACTGTGGGTGGTGAAAACCAGGTCGTGAATTTTAGGCAGTATGTGTCTGTGATACGACCGACTCAAATCGTCGTAGTAAGAATCCCCTGAAAATGCAGATTAGCTATATGAATGTTGGTTTCCCCCCCAATCCATGGCCGAATATTTCACAGGAATGCCGAAGAGGAGTGGGCTGGGACTTACAGATCCAAAGCCGGAGAAATTCTACAGATACCGAGAACCATGTCATGACGGTAAGTATCTGGCCATAGGTCCATCTATCCTCCAAGTAGGACTGACCCTCGAACCGATGTGACTCTGTGCGCATTTCGTTGTAGATAGCCAGGTCCATCCACATCGACAGGAAGGCCACAGCAGATATGGCTCCTCTGACGATACTCTCTGCTCTAGTATGCCGGCCCGACCGGTTGCAACTCTTCTCGATAACATAGCGATACCAAGAGAGTATACAATAAATGACTTGATATGCGAGTCCGAGGGGGAAGATAAACTGACTGAAATAGGACACTTGCCATAGAAGGTACCAGAAAGGTTTAAGATCGTAACAGGTGATATCGTCAGAATAATAATCGGTTGGCAGGTAGTAGAACATACCGTTTTCACAGTACACAACTACCCAAAGCAGGGCGGCACCTAAGAGTGCCGCGTTTGGGAACTTTGCCTTTCTCCTGTACAATGGCCATAGACAGATGAGGACCATTGTAGCAAAATGTTCTCCAATCACCAAAAACCATGGTGAATCACTCAGACCATGGGTGGACGTCAGTGGTTTTATTGCCAGGTTGGATGCGATTGCGATAGCCAGGGCAAAATAAAGCGATGCAGACCAGAAAATTTTGACGAAGTTGTCGAGTATATCTTGACAGTAGGCAGCGGCTTGGGCCAATCGAATGAGCCAACTGAAACGGGCAGAAGCTTGACAACAAAGCTTAAACGACAAGCTGAAGTGGAGCTCATAGAGGATACAGACCGTTGCCAGGGAAGCTTGTATGATATACGTGAAGTAGACCTGGAAAAGATGGCGATTAGTGGAAGCACATTTTTCGCTTGATATAAAATGCCACAGGGACATGGTAGTTTGAGGGATTGCATACTTACACCTATGCCTGCCAAGTCTGGATCGCCTTCCCAGTTGTAATGCCGACAATAGCTTTCCTCGCATACCGAGTTGCTGTGCACGATCTTCCACCACAAGTCATCGAGAGCGTCGGGGTTGCTTTCTCTGTGGTATATGTACCAGTCGACTGCCTCGCCAGGTGAGAGCTTCCCCAGTGTCGTATTCGAGCAAGCGTAGAGAAATGTCAACAGATCGGATACTGACGGCAGAGACGTCATTAAAATGTCCTGGTCGAGAAAATATGAGATTTGAGCAGCGATATTTCCAGCCGCAGAGCAGTTTCTCTCGGGCTCCAAGTGGTCCAGCGTTAGATTCTGGAGGGCAATGGGCAATTTGACATAGATGTCGCCCAAATCCAAGGCTAAAGACATGGTCGCGGTTCAAAGGATAGATGATGGAAGAAGACGGCCTCTGGTTTACAAAAGGCGTTGCGCATCTTTTGTTTAAACGGGCGAGGCGGCTGTTATATCTCGAGGGCGAACCAGGCATCCCGAAGACGGACACAGAAGCTAGGTGGCCAGTGCTAGACCACTTGTACCTCATCTTGATCACCGATCATGTTGTAGGAGGATCTAACGCCGTGGTAACGGGCGGCAGTGCTGAAACACCATCCCACTGGACGCAAGGGGCGGGTCAGGTTGCACATGTGGTCCTCAAAGACCGATTCTTCAGGCCCATTCGGGTCGTCGTCGACGATTTCGGGAGGATGTCTCTTCGGATGTCATGGTGGAAGCCCTCGATCATAACACCGTGACGATATTTGCCTGCACGGAAAAGTCCACGGCGTGAATTGTGAGGCTCGGAGTACTGTGTGTACCACATTCTCTGAGCAGAGTACTTTTCTGAATGTGAAACCAAGTATCCGTTGGTGGAGGAGATAGGATGGAAGAGTGGAAGAGTGGAAAAGTTGAAGAGTTGAGAATGAAGACAAACGGTTGAAGTTGACTTCCCCACGTCAGGCAATCAATCCACCAAGCCAGCCCCAATAGGGCGGTCCAGCCTCATCCAGTTCCCCACCTCCCCACGAACTCCCCATCTTACCTAAGTATGCGCCACACTGCCCCACGCAGCAGTCGTCATCGGCGGACAGGCAGCACTCCACAGCGCTTCAGGCGGTCGGTCACACAGCCGCCTGTCGTAACCGCCAATCTTCCCCCGCAACACCATCAACAACAATCAACGAACAACAACAGACAACACAAATCACCATCACCTCACCACCTCAAATCTAAAACCAACCCAACTCGTCCCGCGTACCACACGCCCCCATCCGCCAAAATGAACCGCCTCTTCGGCTCTTCCTCAAAACCCACCGCCCCCAAAGCCACCCTCTCCGGCGCCATCACCTCCCTCGACACGCGCCTCTCCTCCATCGACGTCAAGCTGGCCTCCCTCACCGCCGAGCTTTCAGGGTACCAATCCAAGCTCTCCAAAATGCGCGACGGCCCCGGCAAAACCGCGCTCAAGCAAAAAGCGCTCAAAGTGCTCCGGCAACGCAAACAATACGAAGCCCAGCGGGACCAGATCCAGTCGCAGGTGTGGAACATGGAGCAAGCGCAGACGATGCAGGACAACCTCAAGAACACGATGGTGACGATTGATGCGCTCAAGACTACCAACAAGCAACTCAAAAAGGAGTATGGGAAGGTGGATTTGGATAAGATTGAGAGACTGCAGGACGAGATGGCGGATTTGTTGGATGTGGGGAATGAGATCCAGGAGAGCTTGGCGAGGAGTTATGAGGTTCCCGAAGATGTGGATGAGGAGGAGCTGGATGCGGAGCTGGAGGCGTTGGGACAGGAGGTGGAGCTGGAGAGGGAGATGTATGGTGGGATGGAGGGGGGCGCGGTGCCGAGTTTTATGCAGGATGAGGTGCCGGAGTTTGTGGATGAGGAGCCGAAGGTGGGGGGGAAGGTGAAGGAGGTTGCTGGTTAAGGAGGGGGGGGTTGATGATTATGCTGCGAAGGGGATGTGATGGGAAGACATTATGGTGGGAAGGGTTGGGTTAGGCCGCTTCGGGAGTCACGATCGAAAGTTGAACGAGCTTTGGGATCGGAGTTGTGGCTTGGATGGTTTCGGGTACGAAGGGGGGCATTTTCAGACATCGGTTGTTGAAGCACATACATATACCAGGACGAGAGGCGGAACTATAGTCGAACGATGCTTTCTATTCGGTGCTTTCAACGGGAACATGTATTTGGGTTCAGTCACTGTGATCGAGGCATACAGGACATCAAGGAGACAAACATACAAATACAGATAACAACACTTCCATTGAGCACATACCCTGCCCTGCCTGCTCTATCACTAAATTCCATGAGAATAGCCAACACAACTATCGTCAAGTTTGTAAACAATACCTAATAACAATGATGCGCATTCGCAAAAATAACAAGACTCCTTGCCGTGATCTTGTGATCTGGCACTAACCATCCAACGCCTGTGCTCCATATCATCTGTACTACCAAACTGGGCTAACTTTGACAATGACGTCCCGTCCTAAACAGCTGGGTACTAAACTACAGAAGAAACCTGCCCCCAGAAAACACACGCTCAAATTACTGCACGGTATCAAAGAACCGACTAGCCTCCTCCAACTCCTTGTCGCCGTTACAGAAATCCCACCCGACGATAAAACTGGTTTGACTACAACAGATAATCCTCCGGGCATCGTACTGCAACTTGAACACCCTCGGCGCATTCTCTTCAGCCGGTGCTGTGGGGATATGCGGATGATGACGCCCACCTGCCATAGGCGGGAGCTGAGGCTGTTGCGCTGGCGCTGCTGTGGCAGCCTCCGCTGGAGCAACCGGCACCTGTGGTAGCGAGACTTGCGGGACAACAGGTTGGCCTGCCGCTGCTCCTGCCGCCAGTGCTGCTGCTGCCGCCGTTGCCGTTGCCGTTGCCGTTGCCGTACCGGTCCCAATGACGCCGTTGCTGCCAGCAGCAGCAGCAGCAGCAGCAGCAGCAGCAGCAGCAGCAGCAGCGTTAGCAGCCATGAAATTCTCTTGGTTGCGAATTAATTCACCTCGAGTCCGACCGTGGTTCCACTGATTCTGAATATGAGCACCAGTCCACGCAGTTCGCAACTGAGCCCGCAAGTTCGGGTCGGACTGCCGGTTGAGCGCTCGGTCCACCATGTGGCGTAGAGAGATAATCTCGGGGCGAGCCTGAAGAAGATTTCTAAAGGCTGTTGGGCCGCTTTGGACAGCGCCGTGTACCATCTGCTCGTATTCAAGCAGGGTAGCTGGGTCCAGTGTCTCGGGCGCCCTTCCAGCCACGGGTCCAGGAGGAGCACTTGCGGTCCGCGAGGAGCCAGCAGCTGTGTGAGGGTTTGTAGGCGCGGGCATGCTCGCTGCAGTCAACCCAGAACGCATGCTTGGATGCAGTGGAATCCTGCCAGGCACATCGGGCGGCCCGTCGTCTCGTCTCGAAGCCGCTTCAGCAGCCTGTTCATGTCTGAGGTGATGCTGTGGCCGCCATACACCCTCCGAATCCCTCCTCCAGATGATAATGGTGGTGTCGTAGCTTCCACTAACGATACGACCAAACCTGCCACCGCCGCCGCCGGGTGGTAGCTTGGCTCCAGTCGCGCAAACGTCCTGCGGTTTGCTAGAGCCAGCGTTGGTCTTGCGGCGTGTCCTCTGATTGTCGTGTTCGTCAATCTCGCCTGCTTCCACAGCCTTGTAATAAGCCTGGTCGACCTCCTTGGCTTTGATCATGTCTTCCTCTACGCTGTACGGATGGTCGCCAAACCCGGCTTGTACTGTCCGCACCAGCGCTGTGTGGCCCTTCAGAGTCGTCACCTCCAGACCTGTCTGGCAGTCGAAAATCTTGACTTCGTTATCACTGCTACCGCTGACAATACGCCGGCCATCATACTGTACACAGGCTATGCCCTTGTGGTGTCCTATGATGGTACGTTGGACTTCTTGTGTGGGCCAGTCCCACACTTTGATGTATCGGTCACCGCTAGCAGAAACGATCTCTCTTTCGTGAATCTGCACCGCATTGACAGCCGCGCTATGTCCGATGAGGGTGCCAATCATGGTCCACGGCGCTATTACGGGCGCGTCCTCGATACTCGGGGGGATGTTGTAGCCTACATTGACAGTTGTACCGACTTGGTCAATGGGATAGCCCAGGTCGCCATGACGAAGCGGCCTCCGGTTAAAGACCTTGATGGTTTTGTCCTTGGAGCATGTTACAAGAATGCGCTTGTCGAACTTGACGTTGAGGACGGATTCCTGATGCGCGTGCCGGAGCACCTCGATTATTTCTCCGGTGGAAAAGCGCCAGATGATGACATCAGAATCGGAGCTGCCAGAAACGATTATGTCCTCGTCCGGGCTGGAGTCGAACTGAAGACAGAGAACGGAGCGACGGTGACCCTTGAGCGTCCGCAAACAACGTCTGCTCTTCATGTCCCACACCTTGATGGTAAGGTCCCTGCTGCCACTGACGAGAAACTGGGGGTTATACTGGATACTGTAGATACATTCGCGGTGGCCTTCGTCGGGATAGTTCGGATGGGGTAGCTGGAAGTTTGTGTATTTGCCGTGCTCCCAGTTGGCCTCGAGTCGCCGGCGCATAGTATACAGATACTTCCAGTCAATCTTGTATCGGCGATCGTTGGCGTCCCACCACCACATAGTCGTCTTTTGCAATGTTCCGGGAAGGATGGGGATCTTGTGGGTCATGCTGTCTCTGTAACGCGTGGTAGCAGACTGCTGCGGCGGTGGGCTCATGGCCCGTCCCTTTCCCTTGTCCACTCGTCTACCTCTCCCGTTGACGTCGCCGTGCTCACTCGTCCGCGAGCGGGATACACCGGAACCACCACCACCAAAGATACTCGAGCCCGCCATATCGATATCGGAAGGCTCATCACCCAGGGACATTTTGGTATCCTCGTCAGCGGGCAACATGGGGGGTGATGCCTTGGCAATGGCCCTCCTCTTGTGGACATGTCCGTCTTCTTCGGGTCGGTATTGCTCAAGATGGCTGGGGGTGGGTATGGGAGTCTGGTTCATCTTTTCTTCGGCGGCAGCAATCTCATCCATCAGAGCCTTAAAGCCCTCCATGTAGTACAGATGCTGCCATAGCTTTCTGTCCATGGCAAGCTCGTACCAAACTCGGCAGGCGCGGGCGACATTGATGAGGGAGATGGGGTCGAGGTACCCCAGAATCTTTAGACATATTTCCGCTGGGAGATAGCGCACAAAGTCGATGTACAGTCGGGGATAGAGTTGGGTTTCGACGATTTGAGAGATGACGCTCGTGGGGAGGTCGTTGAGGAGCGCCATGGCGAGTTCTAGGAGAGAAGCGCAACAGGTCAGTTGGGCTCTTTTGGACCGTTTGGGTAAAACAAAAAGGGGGAAAAGAAGGGCCAACCTGTCTTGTTTTCCATGGAGAGGCCCGAGATGTGTTGGATCAGCCAGGGTGGGATGTCTGAGGCTTGGCGCGACGATGGGTGGGCGCAAGGAGAGGCGTCGCGGGATTTGAGGCAGGAGGAATTGGCCTGGGGATTCAGAGGGTCTTCCGAGTAGCCTTCATCGGGCTGGATGTGGTGTTGGTTCCGTGGAGGAAAGCCGGCCATGTTGTTTTCTAATAGCAGAGGTCTGGATCCTGTCGGGTTTCGCGAGATGGAAGAGCGGAGAAGGGTCGAAGCTGAATGAGGGTCGCTGAGGGTCGCTGAGGGTCGGTCGGTCGCGAGGAGGATTACCTGACTAGGCTGGGCACGCAGCGGGCATGCAGCAGGCACGGGCACTGGCAGCCAGCAGTGGGCAGCAGCCGGTAAGGAGGGTAAGGTAGGTATAGCCGAGCCGAAGAAGTAGAGCGAAAGGATGATTGCGAATATCACGTTACGTAGCACTTATGGATGGCGATGACTGGGCTGGGGGGGGTCTCGCTCGTTCTCGTCCTAGGTTGTCGGCCGGGGAAAGCTCCGTAGAATGGGGGGCCTTGTTGATGATTAGGGCATCTCTAGTTGATCACTGGCTCTTTGACTAATGCACAGGGCCACAACCTAGACGATGCGATGGAGGTGACGGGACGGATCGATGGTGGGTGGGCGGGCGGGCGGCGGGTAGGTGAGCGGGTTCAGGTGTCAGTCCAGCTGTGTCGTTGGCTTAGAGTTGCACTTGTGGTGTAATGTCAGACGGGCCTCCACTGCAAGCCAGGATTGCCTTCTGTAGGTGATGGGAGTGAGTGTGTAGTTCGTTGGTTGAGGTCGTGTCAGCGTCAGTGCTGTGTGCGTCTCTTTCCGTTGCTTCCACCACTTTAGGCAAGAATGCGCAACTAGATGCGAATTGAATCCAAACGCAATCGACTGCTGCTCTCTCTCTTGGTTCCAAAGTGAAGTGGAAGAAGAGGATGATGGAGAGTGGACAGTGTTGGTGGTGGTTGGTCAGCGACAGAACCTGGACCTGAAAGAGATGACAGCTGCAAGCAAGAAAGGAAGCAATGCTGGATTGGTGATCAGATCAGGTTCGAGATCAGGTTCACCCGACATGGGCATGCCGCACGAGACAGATGCACTGGCGCCTGGCCAGGAATCTGGGCGGGCCATTGGGCAGATTCAACTGTCACCTTGTCCGTCACAGGCACCAAGGCGTGTCAGGGTTCGGGTTACATATGGACGAGACAACCAAATTTCAACTGAATGCACGCTGAAATGACAAACAAGGGGCCCAGGCCCTTGAAGACGTTTGTCCCGCTGCTTCACGGCGGAGAAGTGGGTCCAAGGTGCTGATCTAATCAACTGCCCTGGGCCTTGTCCCTTGCGGACGTTGTGGTTTTTTCCAGATTCATTTCTCTGTTTTTTTTTTCTCTTCAACTTCATCCCTTCGCTTCAACCTTCTGCCCCTGCTATCACACCGGCAGCAATCACCACAACTGCCTCTAAAATCATCATGATGTTGGGCAATGTTACAGTCGGCCCGTTGGTTGACCGTTCCTTGGCATCCATCGCCGCAATTAGCGCCATCTGCTTCTCTTGGAGATGAGAACCAACATCTTCAACGGTTAAGCCCGGCGAGACTTTTCTCGTGATTGTTTACTTTCGACCCAAACGGGAAGAAACCCCTGAGCTCCTTTCACAAGTGGGTCCTCAGGAATCAAGAGTTTGTTGACTACCTCTTCACCACCACCATGTGATGCTATCCCCATCTCACCCTCACCCTCTCACAACTTGCTCTTCTCATTCAACAACCCATAAACCCTCGGCCCACTCTCCAACAAACTCCCATCAATCTCCTCCACGCTCCTCACCCCCATCACATTCATCAAAATATCAAAATCCGCCAACAGACTCCTCAACACATGCCTCACCCCTTCCTCCCCCATAATCGCCAACCCCCAAATCCACAGTCTCCCAATAAACACAAACTTGGCCCCCAGCGCCAACGCCTTCATCACGTCCGCCGCCCCTCTCACCCCGCTATCAAACATGACCGTGAACCCCTTCCTCTCCCCGACTGCCTTCACAATACTCTCCAACGCATCCAAACTGCCCACCGCACCATCCACCTGTCTTCCCGCATGATTACTAACCACCACGCCCTCAAACCCCAAATCCGCCGCCTTTTTTGCGTCGTTCACGCTCTGAACGCCCTTAATCAGAAAAGGCTTGTCCTTCCCCGCGATCTCCTGCCACTTCTCGCGCGCCCAAACCGCCTTCTCCCACGACCACGCCCGGCCGTGCCAGATGGTATCGATCCACATGGTCGCCGCCCTCACGGGATCTTTCTGGGGGTCTATCCCAGCCTCCCGCATCCTCTTCTGAAAGACCGGGTCCGTGAAACCCAGTTCCCCCCCGATGCCGCGGTAGAAAGCATAATTGCTCGTTGCGACGTCGTCGTGGCGCCAGCCTAGTTGCGCTGTGTCGGTGGTGAGGATACACGCTTCGAACCCGGACTCGTGCGCCCTGCGAAGCAGACTCAAAGTCAACTCATCGTCGTGCGGCATGTATAGTTGGAAAAACCGCGGTGCTTCGGGAACTTTTTGCGAGTTTTCATTCCCCCCATCCCCCTCCCCTTCCACATCCAGGTTTTTGTTCGCCTCAAACCGGTTAGCCCTCCCCTCATCATTAGCCGCTCCCACATCCTCAATCGGATAACTCCCCGCCGTACTCAAACTATACACCAACCCCAGCTCGCCCGCCGCCTTAGCGACCGCCAGCTCCCCCCGGTCATGATAAATCTTGTTGATTCCCACGGGCGCGATGCCAAAGGGGGCTGAGACCTCCCATTTCCCGTTAAAGAGAGAAGTGCGCGTGGATCGCTCGTTGGTGTCGATTAGTTGTCTTGACACAAGCTTGTGCCGGAAGAAGGCTTGTCGGTTGGCGAGGTGGGTGTGTGAGAGCCCGGCGTTGGAGGAGGCGTAGAGATAGCCGTTTTGGGACAGTTTGCGGGAGGCGAGGCGTTCGAGGACGTCGGGGTCTGTTTTTGTTGCGAGGGTGAGTTACTGAGTTTGGTGAGGGAGGGAAGGGGGAGAAAGGGGGGAGAGAAAAAAAGAAAGAAATACTTACGAGTATTAAAAGGCGGCAGCTCCCCCTCGTTGTACTTCCAAAACATGTTACGCTGGTAGAGCCCCCATTGGGGGGTGTCGCGGTTCTTTATATGGGGGGATTTGGCGTCCATTTTTTTGCGAATTGTGTATGAGTAGTCGTCGTGCAATAGGTTTATGCGAAGGTCTATTTGTTTGTTTGTTCGTCTAATAAGTAGGACTTCTCAAGTGAGTTTGAGAGAAGTGTCGAATGTCTTGGCTCGAGAGGAAAAATGTCGAGACAAAATGCAGGAGTTGAGACAAGCTTTGTACCTGCCGGAGCTGTTATGAACGGGCCGCAGATGCAGATCGATGATCGTCTACCATACGAAGTCGTGACGTCAAGAGCCGGTAATGCAATTATCGTCTGAACAGTGCATTGCAGCTGCATACAGTAATTTGGTGGAACTCGTGGAGTTTGGTTTGTGCACCGACCGGCACCGAAGGGGATACTTCATTCGTGGTCACCTATCGAGTGTCCTGTTGAACTGTCGATGTGGTCGGCCCGAAGACGGCGCGGCGGGATAATCATCGACGTCGATGACTTTCGTGTCGATGAGCCGGGTACGAGCCGAAACTGCATCAGTATCACTTTCAACGCGGCCCGAAATCGGGAAAGACAATCTGCAGAACGTTCGCTATTATCACCGCGAAACATGAAGCAGGAGATGTGAAGCACAAAAACAATGATTAGTCAATACGTTCGATGGAAGAGGAGCGAATCATGCTAAAATACACATCAAATTCCAGCTGCTAGGGTATAAGACATCCACAACCACCAGTCTCTCACCAGATCGCTACTAGCTAGCCATCACAATGTCATCGATACTCTTTTCAGTCCTTCGTATTCAAAAAAAATCGTAACTCGTAAACTCATTAATAACAAATGCCTTCATCTGCTATCCAAAAACCGCCAAAAACAAGTAACCACAGATCCAATACACCAATCCATCACCCTCCTCTCTCCTCTGAAACTAATTAGTACTGACGACCAAACTCACTCTCACCCTTCAAAGTTGTTTCCAAAACATCACTAATGTCATTATCCTGTCCGCAATGCTGGCACTTGTGAAGCACCGGCTTGTGAATGCGCTGTTGCTTACCAGAAGCACTCTCGTTCACACCCACACCCCTCTGTCCAGACTGACCAGATTGACCAGACTGACCACCACCCGCAACATTAGAAGCAGCCCAAGCCCCACTAGCCGCCGCCAACGCCGGGTTAACAGCGTGAGTGGTGGACCTCGGAAGGGCGGCAGGCGCAGCGTAGCTGATCTCAGGCTCAGCGAGCTTCTCAGCGCCCGAATGTCCCGGCGCAGAAGTAGTATAAGCAGCCGGCATCTCTTCCGGACTCATATGCTTCGCCTCCTTACCCTCACTAACAGCGGGATAAGCACGACCAGTAGAACCAGACTCGGGGATGCTGTTCAGCTTCTCAGCGCCCGAATGGCCTGGGGCGGAAGCGGTATAAGCATCCGGCATCACCATGGGACTCATGTGCTTAGCGCGCATGGGCTCGGTAGCCGCAGGGGCGACGTTGGGACCGGATCCGGCACCGGAGTTGCGGCCGGGAACGGAGGTGGTGTAAGCGTCTGGCATCACTTCGGGGGACATGAATTGCTGAGGGGGCTCGGCGGAGAGGACGGGCTTGTATTGGTCTTGGGTGCGTCTGGCGGTGGTGGAGTGCATGGGTGCATCCTGGTTCTTGTGCTCGGGGGCCGGGAGGAGGATGGCGGAGTGACCAGACTGGGACTGGGACTCAGCGGGCGGGAGGGCGGCAATAGGCTGCGACTCAGCTGGGGGGAGAGCAGCGATCGGCTGCGACTCGGCCGGGGGAAGGCCGCGCTGGTTGGCACCGGCCTTGGCAGACAGAGTGTTCATGGTGCTCTGCTCATGGATCTCATCCTTGATATCGTCCTTGGCCTTGTCACGGTTCTCATGCATGGCGGCAACGTTCACACCGGTGGCAGTGCCGGAGGCGAGGGTGCGGTAGATGCCGTCCTTGTCCTGCTGATCTGCATGGGTGACGGGCTCGGTCATTTCGGCCGGGCCGGTCGAGCGAGATTCACGGCGGGAATGGTGAGGAGAGATCTTGACGCCTGAGGGAGTGCCGGATGCGAGGACGTTGTAGGGGCCTTCCTCGGAATCGTTCCTGCCGGCGGGAGTGTTGCGCTTGACACCTTCCGAGGCACGGCGAGCGGAAGGCTGATGAGAAGTGGCACCAGCGATGACGCCGGAGGGTGTACCGGTGGCGAGATGCTTGTGGTTACCTGGTTGCTGGGTGGTGCGGGGCTGATCCTCGGAACGGGCACGGCCTACATTCGCAGTGTTGATCGCAACGCCGGATGGGGTTCCCGTATTGAGGTGGTTGTAGTTGCCAGGCTCATTGGTAGTCTTCGCGTGCTTGCCGCCATGACCATGGGTAGACATGGGCTGAGCGCCGGATGGAGTACCGGACATGAGAACGTTATAGCCAGGCTCCTGGGCAGTGTTCCTGGCGAGCTTCTCGTTGGGCTTCACTCCTGAAGGGTTAGCACTGAAGTCAGCAGCATGCTGGGTGGGGGGAGAAGGCGCATGTCTGGGATGCTCAAGATCAGCAGGAGCCTGTCTCACGTTCTCAGTGTGATACAAGCCGCCCGAAGTTACAGGACCGGTACCGGCAGCAGCGGGAGCCCCGGCACCACTGGCAACGTGGGAAACGTTTTGCTCAGGATGGACGGTCTCCTTGTCATCTTGGGCAGAAGCGTACTTGGCAGCACCGATGCCACCAGCGACTCCGGCAAGAGTAGCACCAGCCATGCCTGCGCGGGCCGTGTTGCTGTTCAGCTTGTCGTGGGTGTTGTGCTCCGCAGCGACGGGGATCTTGCTGGCAGGGGCATGTTCACGCTGAGCCTGGCTGAGGCCATGCCAAGGAGCGCCAGTAGTCTTCGTATGCTTGCTGAAATGTTCACGCTGAGCCTGGCTAAGTCCATGCGAAGGAAAGCCGGTAGACACAGCGCCCACTGCAGGAACATGGGGGATTGAGCTCTGAGCGTCACTGGAGATTCGGCCGTGGGAAACAGGAGCGGCCTCAGAAGCCCTCCGCTTCTGGTCCAGTTCGGTGGGCTGGTTGGCGGAAGGCCCAGAGAAAGACTTGCGCTGGTTCTGGTTGGCGGCGTCCTCGTCATCCTTCTTGTGGTGGTAGGCAAGACCGTAACCGGTGGCAGCTCCAGTGCCGGCCAAAGCAGCATCCTTCTTCGCCAACTTGTTGCGGCCCTTCTCCTTGGGAGACTTGGGCGGCTCGGTAGTGGTGATGTCCTCTTCCTTGTCATCCTTGTGGCGATGGAAGATGCCGAGAAGACCACGGTGCTTCTTCTCTCCCTTGGAGGGCGAGTCCTCACTGCTCCTCCTCTCAGCGGGCGATGGCTCCTTCGCGAGTCTGTGCTCAGCGGCAGGCTGCTGGACATTCGCGGCATGGGCAATGTGGCGAGACGCGGGCTTTTGCAAGTTCTCCGGGGTAGTGTCCCAAACATCGAGAGTGTCTTCTCCAAGGGGCTTCTCCTCCTCCTTGGTCTTCATCTTCTCCAACGTGCTGCCAGAGATGGGGATGATACCGGACTCGTTAAGCTCCTGGCTCTTCCTCCTGTGAGAGACGGCGGCAGCAGCACCACTAGGATGGTTACGAGCAGGGTGGTCCAGATTCTCGGGGACGGTGTCCCATTCCTTGGCAAGGGTATCCTCTCCTAGGTTCTTCTGGGTGTCCCTGTCCTTGATGTCGCGAAGCTCGTCATCGTGGTGCTTCTTGGCCAGATGGGAAGCGGCCGCACCAGCACCGAGACCAGCAGCGCCGGCGACAAACGCATCCTTGTGGCGCAAAGGGTGCTGGTTGGGAGAAGCATCGTCCTTGGCCATAGCGACGTCAGCAGTGGTCGAGTGCTTGGCAGTCAAGGGAAAAGCGCGCTGGGTCTTGACGTCACTGTTCTGGGCGTTAGAGCCAGCAGATGTCGTGTTGTCCTTCTGGTAACTATCATGCGCGTGAGCATCAAAGACATTATCGTTGTCGGTGCTGCCAGCGCGCTCCTTTCTCTTGGCAGCCGACTCGGCGAGGAGCTTGGCATCATCTGCAGCGGCAAGCTCAGGCAGGAAGCCGGGAGCAACGTCCTTGCGATCCGTGCCAGTCACCGTGCCAGCGTCGGGAGCATTTGTGGGCACCTGAGAGAAGTTGTCAGAAGCCAACGGCTTGTCCTCGGGGACGGCAGCCAACGGCGCATCAAAGACAGCATCGGTGCTGTTGATAGTGGCTGCGCCGCCACGACGGGGCTCAGGAATATTCACCTTGAGGTTATTGTTGTTGTTGGTGCTATCCTCCAGATGACGCCTGCTCTCCTCATCGTTGCTTCCATGGCCCGCAATAGTGTTGTAAACGCCACCACTTGGAACGTCAGTACCGAGGCCCGCAATGTGTAACCTGTTGTCAGAGTCTTCTGCTGACCTTGGAGATAGGTGATGGTGCTCATCGTGATCATCCCGAGCACTGCCATGACCAGTGACCGTGTTATAAATACCGCCTTGGGAGGCCTTGGGAAGATCTCCCCAGTAAGGGGCGGCACCGCTGGTGTCGCTAGAGCGTGAGGTGGCGTCGTCGTTGCTAGACTTTCCGCCAATGTTGGAGAGCTGCTCGTCGGCGCCTTGGCTAGAGGTAGCCACGCTCGCACGGTGAGCCTCGGAGTGGGAGTCAACCTCGCGGACGCCCTGCTCCTTGGCGACGGTCGGAACGGGCTTGGAAAATGTATATCCGTGCTGGTCTCCAAAGGCGGCCTCTCGGTCGGTGCTCTCCATGAGGAGGGTGCGCTGCGGGAGTTGGGAGACACGCGGATGCTGGGGGTTGAACATGGTCGGATCATTGCCGTGGTCGTAGAAGCCGCCGCCGACGGCTTCGCCTGAAGAGTGACGGTGGAAGTGTCTCTGGCTGATGTCGGACTCGTTCTCGATGGGTTGGGACTCGGTGCTGCCGAGGCGGGCGTCGGAAAAGTCGTGGGAGCGAGGGTCGGTGGACTTGTGAAGCTTGTTTCGTTGGTCATGGCCTTGGATGTAGCTCTGGTTCTGCGGCGCCAGGCCCTGCTCGTTGGGGGTGGCCGGGTTAGAGTCGGGATAGGCGCCCGGAAGATGATCACGGTGTGTGGTAGCCATTGTTTGTGTTTTGTCGAGGACTCGTAGATAGCGTAGTAATAGTGTGATATATTAGTTTGATAATGGGAGATGTCGTATGGGTATCAAGCAGACAAGACGGGACAAACCACAAGCCAACTGATATTCCTGCGCAGATTACCTAGGGATAAGCAGGCTCGCAGGATGATAGGAGGATGGATATAGACAAAAGGGGAAAGTCGTAATTGTCGTTAAGATGTGTGGTATATATGGGGGATGGGGATGGGATGACAGACGGGAAGTAATCAGCTAAGAGGAGGGAAACCAAAAAGATATCAGATAGCAGAACCAGTCCTCCCCCAAGGTAATAAGTAGGTACCGACGCTATCGTGGGATGCCAATGGATGCAATGCGGTCCTGACGTGCAGCAGCGTCATACTTGGGGAATCGACAATTGACAAGAATAGCCCATAGAATGGATTCCCATGAGCCGGCCGTCCGCTTCATCGTAAGGCTATGACCTCAGTTGACCCCAACTTTCCCAAGCTGGCTGATGGATCCAGCGCTTGTTGACATCATCGCCCGGGAGTCCGTGCAAACAAAACGGTTGAGACCATTTCCCAATCGGGACCAGTTGGAGATATTGGGCCAACCAGGTGTGCCGAAATCAATGAACAAGCGGGAGATCAACCGGTTCGTTATCCAGTTTCAATAACGTGTGGAAATGGGGAATTCGAAACTGTGAGGTTTGTTGTTCTCGAAGAGTGATGAAGCTCTTGATTTGTTGAAAGGAGAAAGATGTCGAGTGGACCGGTTTTTTGGAAGAAGCAGTCAAAGAATTGGAGAATCGGTTGCGTCAGTGGTGTCAAATCACGTGCTGTGATTGGTTGGCATTGACTTACACGACGGCTTGCTCGGTCAAGCTGCGTGCACGGGCCTTTCCAGCTCCCCTCAGACCACTGTGAGCTTTCGAAACAAATGCCATGTCCAAACAAAAGGGAAACACCTAGACATCGAGAACTTCTCAAGACGGTCTTGGGCTTTGATATACTATGCATTCGGATTATGTTTTCTTTGGGAAGATTTTCTAATTGCACAGTCATACCTGAGGGTTGCAGCGAGATTCAGGGACCGTCAAGGGCGGTGACAGAAAAGAGACAAAACGCTTAACGTAAGGACTTAAACTGCAGGGTTGCGCTCTCCTTCCAGAGTTGATACAATAGCTCCGTCATTTCTGGAGGACGTTGAAACAAGTTTTGAAACTTGAATGGATGATTTAAAGTTTATCACTTTCGTAACCGTATTTCAAGAGTTGTGATATTCGCAGTGTCTCATGCAGCGGCAGTACACTCGTTAGCATCTGTTAAGTCACGTTCTGTCGGCATTCGACTTGGCCCGTGCAGTCCAGCTGTGTCCCAATAACAGTGCCTCAAACAATGCACGTGAAACCAGGCACACCGGCTAGTACAACACTATTCCAACAGTGCCTCACCTTGGCAGCCACAGAAAAGGTTTGGAAAAGTCGATCTCTGCCAAGAACAACAACAACTCCAACTCCAACAACTCCAAGTGGATGACGTGGTACAAGCGCCCAAGATGCCATTCCGAAACCGATCATCCATCAATCACTTCAAGATCACACAGGAAATCGCGGAGATCATCAGGGCAGTGTTGGGTACCACAGTAGGTATGTCAATCACGGCTGTCAATCACAGATTAAAGAATCAAAATCATGTGTTCTGACCAACTTCTTATTTCAGTTGTCTTCTGTGTTGTTCTTGATAAACATTAAATATCCCAAGGAGGAAGCTTTTTCCTTTCCCCTCTTTTTGTATCCCAAGTAATTGCTTCTTGTCCAAAACCATTTGGAATGCTCATGCTGCTCATGCAAAGCGTAAATGCTAAAAATCATTAAAATCAAATATGCATCCATCACCAAACCACACAGTTTGTGTTGTTCTTTCAACCATGCAACATCAGGGTATCATCCATCTTTCTCTTCTTTTCTTCTCTCTTTTCTTCTTTCTTTACTCGCTATCGCTGCGGTTCTCAGCGTGGCCAGCAACAGTCTTCTCGGTCATGCCCATCTCAGCAGCATAAGTGGTGTGAGGCTTCCACTTGGCCGAGGTGCGGGGGGTAGACTCGGAAAGCATCTGGTCGACCTGCTCGAGGGTGAGGCCCTTGGTCTCGGGGACGAGCAGGTAGGCGTAGACGAAGCAGCAGGTGCAGAGGCCACCCCAGATGTAGAACACCTTGGGGCCCAGGTTGCCCTTGTCCGCGTCGACCATGTAGGGGGTGATGACGGCGATGATGCAGTTCCCTAAAGAAGAGGAAAAAGGTTAGTCAAACTGTTTTTGAGACTTCCAAAAAGGTAGTAGGACAGGAAAGAAAACTTACAGAGCCAGTTGGAGGCGGTGGAAAGGGCAACACCCTTGGCACGAATGGGAAGAGGGAAAATCTCGCCGATGACGACCCAGGAACCAGGACCCCAGGTGGTAGCAAAGAAGAAGATGTAGATGCAGATGAAGGCGAGCATGGCCTTGATGGCCATGGTATCATCAGGCCTGCAGGTACCAACGATGGCGACGATGAACTCGCAGATAAGCATGCCGAGAGCGCCCCAGATGAGGAGGGTACGACGGCCGAGCTTCTCCATGGTGTAGAAGGAGATGGGGGTGGAGCAGACGTTGACAAGAGTAGTAACCAGGGACATGAGGAAGGGGTCGTCAATGGTGCCGAGCTGCTGGAAGAAGGTGGTGCCAAAGTAGAAGATGAAGTTGATTCCGGTCCACTGCTGCATCATCTGCATGGAAGTGCCGAGAATGGTGCGGCGGAGGTAAGAACCGCCCTGCCAGACGGAGCCGCGGAAGCAGTTGGCCCACTGCTGGAAGTAGTTGCCGTGGGGGACGACGGTCATCTCGAACTCGTGGTTGGCAACGATCTCGGTAAGCTCATCCCTGACGTAGTCGGAATCGAGCGGCTGGTCGCGCAGGCGGGAGAGCACGACGGCGGCCTCATCCAGCTTGCCCTTCTTAACGAAGAAGCGAGGGGATTCAGGGAGAAAGAAGATACCGGTACCAAGAATGAGGGCCCAGGCCATCTGGAGAGCAATGGGGATTCTGTAAGAGCCGCTGTCGGTGCGGTTCTGGGTGCCGTAGTCAACGCACGAGGCCAGGAGCAGACCCACGCAGATGCAGAACTGGTAGCCGGACACCATAGCACCGCGAACCTTGCGGGGCGCGATCTCAGACATGTACAGGATGATGATGGCCGAGACGAAACCGACACCGAAACCAGCGACGAGACGGCCGGCAACGATGAGACCCAAGCTCTGGGAGGCAGTCTGGAGAATGACACCGATGATGAAGACGAGGCAGCCGAAGATGATGGTAGGACGACGGCCAACCCAGTCAGCGAGATCACCGCCCATGAGGGCGCCAAAGAAGGTACCGGCAGAGAGAATAGAGGTGATGAGCGACTTTTCCTTGGAAGGCAGGAAGGTGGCGCCAGGTCCGTTGATGGTTTCGATAAAGTACTTCATGCCCATGACACCAGAAATGTAACCGGAATCGTAGCCGAAGAAGATACCGCCGAAAGCGGCAAAGACGCACATCATGTACGCCTTGACGGTAACAGGAGCCTCAACGCGGGAGACATCGCCCTGTGGCCGGGCCACAGTGACGGCCTCCTTCTCAACGTCGGAGGCGGAGTGATCGTGCTCCATCTTGATTGTCGTTGTGTCGGGATGTGTCGTCTTGATCGTGTTCTTGTCGAGTGTTTCTCTTGTCGAACCCGTCTTGGGAAAGGTTGGCTTTTCGGGAGGACGGAAGAAGAAATGCAAGAGACTGCAATGAAACCCGGGGAATCTGCTTCCGTGGACGGGATCGAGTTAGGATGATGGAGATGAGGATGCAGCCAAGGAAAGACAGAAAAGCTTCTTTCGAGACGACGAAGCTTTGTCTTTATGTACCGAAGCGGGAAACCCGGGGTCCTGACAAGCATTGTCTCTCAGACAACGCATGTTTAGAAAACAGTAATTGTTTTCCAGACATTGATTGTCTCCCAGGCCCCGAGAAGGCAAAAGTATAGGGCACACCCTTCTATACTCTAGTGGTCTTAGTACTACTACCTAACTCTAGGTAGAAGGCCGGCATTTACTATTGGAGGCTGGCTGCATTGTTGGAATAGCTTCAAAAAATTGGTCACGAACAGGAATCGAATGGAGCATGTCACGAATGAAGAACTACTTCATTAACCACTTGGCCACTGGGCCACTTGGTTGTTTCTGAAAGAAAAGGTTGGTTCTTTCCGTTGATAAAGGGGATGTTGACATCAAGGGGGAAGGTGGGACATTGAGACTTTTGAGACTTTGAAAAATTTCGAATTTCGGACCCGACCCAGCTCCAAATTCAAGGCCACTATAGTATAGCGCTTACCCCCTGTAAAAAAGATGGATTGGCTGACAGACAATCGTTGTGGTTATTGTCCAACAGCCACAACGCATGTTTGGAAACAGATTTTCCCACTACGGTACTGCATGCTTCCTCCTGTCATGCCCACTCTTTCCCCCTTCCTTCCCCCCAGATCTACCAAGAATTTGTTGATGGATCCGGGGTCACCGACAATTTCCTGTTCGTCCTCGGCATCGCGAACGACTTTGAACCGTCACGAGACCAAGAAACTGGACCAGATGCTTACGGGCCATCCCCGCCCAAGTCCGGCCCTGGCACCGGCACTTGCGCAGGAAGCTGCAAGCACTCCGAGACGAATCTCTCATCCAACCCCGTGTAGGGTCATCCTGGGCGGACCCCCGGAGAGACATGGAGAGACAAAGGCCGGGGAAATTGGAATTCATGGGGATGCAGTTGGATGGACAGCCAGCAGCCTTGGAGGAGGAGAGTGTCTGACTGGTTGAGGGCTTCTGAATGTGGCTTGCGAGTGTGGAGTAAGCCACCGGAGCCTCATGGCAATGGATCCCCCAGGCACAACCCAGGCCCATCCCCACGGAGTCTGGCTGGGGAAGACCCAGTCGGATGGGAAAGCATGGGGTTGTGATGGAGCGCCTGGGAACCCGCTGAAAAGTAAACAGAAGCGGATCCGGGTTAGGGTTCTGGGTGGGATGGCTCAGGGGGCGATGGACCCGCGATGGCTTCAAGGCCCAGAAGAGACCAGACCCCCGAGGGGAATCCACCGGAATGCGTCAGGTAACGTAAGGAGGACCAATTGGGAGAAATCGAAGCTAATTAGGCTAAATTAAGTAGAGACATGGGTATCTTCCGAGACATGATGGGCTTTTGAGAACTCGGTCCTTTTGTGGCGCCGTGTGGCTCCGGTGTGGATGTGCGGTGGATGAAATGTGGATGAACTGGTGGAGTGGCTGGTTCTCCGGACTACAAAACACCAACCAGCTCGCAGTATCCGCGAGACGGTCAAGCATCCTGACTCGCCCCCCTCCAGCTTAATCCAGAACGCTCCAGGTTCCTGGTCGACGAAAAGCTCAGAAAAACCGGTGACCACCTGGCAGTACGACGACGATCTGGAAGCTGCCGAAAGAAGCGGAGGACAAGCGGTGCACCACCGAATCGCAACTGCTCCACGCCAGAGTACGCATTCCCAACGAGTCAACGAAATCTCCCATGATGACAGCCGCGGGTGAACCAAGCAAAATCCTATTCCGACGGTCTCCGAGACATCCGCGAGTAGGGGAATCCGGGTGAAGGTTTTCGAGATTTTGCGAGAAAAAAACAACAACAGCAACATATGTCGGTAAACAACGAAAACATGGGGAGGAGCCGAAACGCCGGACGAACCACCCGAATCTAATCTCGCACCGAGATCCGATACGGGTCGAGAACCTTCAGTCGTCAGCTCCAGCTCGCCAGCGCACGCGAAAAACGATCAGCAGGACATGGAGAAGGGCCGATAGCAGACGGTGTCTCGCGTGCCTGTGTATCATTCTTCCCCCACGAACCGAATCATCCACCAAACCCCAGATATTATCTCGGATATCTCCTCCTTTTCGTCAGAAAACCCAAAATCCTTGGTCGATCACCAACTCCAGTGCATTTCGTGCCCCTGACGATTTCTCCCCAGGTTCCAGCTTTCTGCCCAACGACGTCGGTCCTGTGCCTGGCGTGCCACCATCCGGCCAATTCCATGCCAGGCAACAGCTACCAGGAGTCCACGCCATGTCTTTGATGCGTGGAGAGAACAAGAGGAATCTGCCTCCTCCGCTCTCATCGTTACTTCCCGGCTTCCTACCCCGTCCCCCCAGACTCCCAGAGTTCCCACGGGCAGTTGAGACACTTCCCACTCCTCCAGATTTCGTCACGGTATTTTTCGATCGTCGCACGAGATCGAGCGTCAACGGTTCTACCCCGAGGGGAAAGAACGGTCGGGGCTGCGTGTTGCGTGCTGTGTGGGTGTTGTGGAAACCTCCGATGTTGTTTTTCCCCATCTCTCCATCCAGACCATCTCTCCGTTTCTTTTGCTCCAGACCATCACAACCAACCGGGTTGCAAGCTATTTTCTGCTGGATCTCTTTTTCGATCTGATTACTGTCTCCTGTCCACACATGACATCATGAACGATCTGGGGAAAGAAAGATCCAGGTCGACCTGATTCCTCCACATGTTGGAGAATGGAGTTGGCGCACAGACAGGAGAGAGAGCAATGCGAACTGCTAGGAATGCCAGCATCAAGACAACGGAAGCCTGCCTGGACTTGTTGGAGAGAGACGTTCAGGTTTCAGGTGAGTCCTGGTAACCACGACTCGTTCGAAACCCATAGGCGCGGAGACGAACATTGATCTGGTGAAAAAAAAAAAGCTGGAAGTTTGAATGTCATGCGACGGAGTGATGGGTGTTCCTTGGATATTCTGTGGTTTCGAAATTTCATCATCATGATTATGCCGCATGGCTGGCTGGCGTCGGCTTTGCTTGTCTCCTTCTTCTTTCGCAAGACGTTCTTTCAAATTGGCATTCCAATGGATTGAAGTCAATTAGTTCAGTCGCAGAGCTCTCATACCGACTGGAAGCTGGAAAACGACAAAGGTAAGCCAGCCCCCAGTCCCTCTCCCAGGCCGGGCCCAGATGCCCAGATGCCCAGATGCCATGATTCTCCACCTGGTCTTTGCGCAACTGCCGGCCGGCGACCACCGACAACTGGGCCAGTTCTTTTCAGTGTCCACCATGGAGAGAGTGGACTCCTCCTTCCCTCCCCCTCCCAGTCTCCCACTGCCTCCCCGCAAAATTATCAAGTCTGGGGCGCATGTGATCTTCGGAATTTTTTTTTGATCTGGGGAATGTGTGCATCGCCCCATTCGAATCGCATTGGTTCGCGAAAAATCTGGAGTAAAAGTAGCGCGAACTCGATGGAGTCTGGATTCTGGAGACTGGATGAACGACAGTTCGTTCGTTTTTTTGACAACGTCCAACCCCGAACCTGATCGCATTAGGTTCTCTTTGCGAACGCAGAGGATGGTAAATTGCGGTCATGTTTTTCATTCACGCTTTTCATTCATGTGCAAATCTGGGTTGCAGACCTTTGATGCGATTTTTGGGAAATGGTGCCAAGACTTCAAGATGCGAATGCACTGCATCTTGCTGCTGCGAGAAACAAGTCCAAGAGGGGACATGCATGCATCGAAAAAGGCTGAGGTGGACGTTCAAGTTCCGATGGGGTGGTTGGAAACGCTGCAAGGTGAGTTGAGGCGAGAGAAAAACAATCATGGAGGAGTGTCCAAGTCGAGAAAATCATTGGCCCATAAGCTATGGAGCGACAGGTACATAACAGCAAGAAAATTATGAAGAACATAATCTTGACTCCAAGGTCATTCTTGATCGAGACAGAATCCGAGAGTAGAGGAAATGCGAGGCAAAGGATATCATGCGAGACACAACACCAACCAACAAGCCTCAAAAACACCTGACGATGAGTGTCAATGTGGCGAGGATCAGCACCCGTCACCACCACCCTAGAGGTATACTTCCCCCATCACCTCTACTGACCGAGTCTCGTCAAAATAAACTTTTAAGCTTAAACCTCCTCCAAAATTAAGGTTAGCACTTCCACCTGACAACCGAAATTGACAGCTGCATTGCATTACATAAATCCGTCCCAACCGACATAGCCAAGCCATCCTGTCTCCCGAGGTCCGAATGCCCTTACGCCCGAAGCTACTGTACCTACCTTTCCGACCTTCCCTTCCCTTTCCCGTCGATCCCGTCCGTCCCGTCCCGTCAAGAGCTCTCTCAGCTCGTGGCATATGCAGAAAAGGTGGTCGGTCATGAGACCTGATGGCCAAGCTTCTTCCAAGATTCTCCCCCAAGTGACCCCCAACTTCCAACGTCCTAGCGTCCTAAAAAGAGGCGATATCCATGTCCTCAGCTGGACCTAGACCTTACCTTTCTCGGTAGGCTCGCTGGATACTGTACCGAGTAAGGTTGAAATAAGCTTTTTAGTGTAGAGGCTGCGCTTGAGGAGAGTTGCATCTTGCATCTTGCATCTTGCATTACCGAACGGACCCAAATCCCGAAAACCCGGAATCCGGGAATCGACGGGCCGAGGCAATGCTCTTCTTCCCGTCTGCACCGAGCGCATGCACGCAAACTTGGACGACTTGACTGCACCAGTGCACTTTGCACCTTGCTTTATGTGCTTTTTACCTTTCTTATGTACTTGCATTGTGACAACAGGTAGTACATTTGGTAAAGAGAAATTTACCCACAGATATACTTCTCATACAGCCACCTTAGGTACACTTCCGATGTATCTTCCGATGCATCTTTGAAGTTTGTTCACTACAACCTAGCAGTTACAATCCCAAAGGATGAAGTCACAGTCAATTGCAACCTAGACACTCTCCTTCCGCCCACAGCTTTCTCGTACCTTCGAGTCCTTGTTAGGAGCTGTTGTCAGTTGCAATAGTAACGGCGCTGCGAATGCGAAAAGGGCACTTGAAGACTGCTTAGTGGTTTATCAGGGAAGAAAATATTGCTGATAAGTGGTCTGAGATAGAAAGCTTTCTTATACCAAGTTTCGGGCGTCGGGAAGGATGTGGTAAACATTTGCTTCCTCGAATAGTACCTGTAGCAAGAGATGTATTTGTGGGTAGAGGTAGGTTCTCCCATAGTAGAAGTGTCATGGACGTGAAACTGAAAAGTTCAGAACTTGCCCGTGGATGAAATCTCTCGGGGCGGGACATGGACATAGACATGGATATGGATATGGAGCGAACCAGGCCTTCTCTACCTCTACCTACCCTAGAGATACCTAGGACTCTGAAGTGTACACCCGTTTACACTAAAAAGACAATATGGGTGATATGGTAATGTGATGCCCATCAGGTTTTTTTCTTCTATTTCTTTTTCTTTCTCCCTTTTTCTTCTCTTTTCTTTTGTTATTCCTTTCTTTCTTCTCTCTGGTTTTCTCTGTTTTTCCTTCTTTTTTTTTTCTCCTTTGGTGACTTAGACTATGTTTCTCAAGGTGAAAGTCAGGTCGATCAATGTCCATGACCTAATGACCAGCACATGGGGAAATCATGGAAACCTCGCTAACACGGATAATACATACCTACTCGAATACACGTTTGATGTTGCCTCGGTTTGATGTACACTACTATGTGCATCCATCATCCGGTCCTGCCTTGGTTATCAGTTATTGCATATTCCCTCTAATCCAGCTTGGCCTCAGCTTGTCCCATATTACTTAGCTGACTGGTATAGTGCATGTTTTCTCCATGGAAAAAAAGCGCAAACTATAGCGAGAATCTCATTAAAGCTTGAAGGAAGCGAGTGGCCTAAGGAGGAGAAGGCAAGGCAGACAAGGAACATTCAGGGACAGGGGTATGAGGTGCGATTCCAATTCCTCTCTTTTTCCGACGCCAACCATGCGTATGCATTCTCCAAAAAAATACAAATGCTATATTGATCTCCTCCTTTTTATACCCGGTTCACGCTACGTTACACACACTTTAGTACATTGTAATGTGTACACTTCAACCGCAAGAGCATTCGTCATAGGTCGGACAGAGAGGGATGTCCCTGTCGAGACGGAATCTGTGAATCTCCGACAGTCCGACTATGGTCGGTTGAGACCTTGCTTGGCCTAGGTAGCGATAATAGTTAGCATCAATAACGTACCAAATGAGACGACCGAGATCAGTAACATACCTTCATCTGCTCTATCCGAGCCTTCAACTGACTCGTCACTTCCGCAGCCCTCTTCCAGCTCTCCATTCCACCCGCCGTACCACTCGAAGGAGCCTGTAGCCTGCTCGCGCCAGT
This sequence comes from Neurospora sp. CHS-2018c, assembly GCA_009806235.1. Lineage (NCBI taxonomy): Eukaryota > Fungi > Ascomycota > Sordariomycetes > Sordariales > Sordariaceae > Neurospora > Neurospora sp. CHS-2018c. The sequence continues at coordinate 253,651 of RAPC01000085.1, read as the reverse complement.
CCTCATACCAGTCCGGCTGCTAGACCGCTCAGCTCCGTAGCTATTGAAACCCATGGAAGCGAGCGACTCGGAGCTCCTAGCCTCCTCGACCGGCTGGCGGAAGCCAGCAGGGGTGCCGCGACCGCTACTTCCCGCGCTTCCTCCCGTGTGGTACCTGGGATCCGGGCTCACCTTCTGGTGGAAGCCGCCCGACATCATGCCATCGCCGCCGTTCTCCTTCTCTTCGCTCATGCTGCTGGCAAAGCTCATGCGGTTCCTATTCGCTGACTGTTGCTGGTAGCCGTTGTCGTTGTAAATACCGCCATCGTGGGTCGGGCTCATGACTCCAAGACCGATATGGGGTGAGCTGGGGCTGCCCGGCCGAGCACGGTTCGCGTGGCGTAGTTGATCCTCGGTGTGGCTCAAAGCTCGCTTGAGCCTGTCGAGCTCACGACCCAACCGGTCGTTGGTCTGCTCAGCGGCTTCGAAATCGCTGCGGGCCCGGACCAGCTGCGTCTCCTTGGCCTTGATCGAGAGCACGTCCCTTGTATGGTCCTCAATCAGAGAAGCATTCTGGTTCTTGAGTTCCTGGATCTCCGACAAGAGTTTCGACCGATCGTGACGAGCATCCTCGAGCTGCTTCAGCAGACGGTCATTGGCATCTCGGAGCTCTTCAAGCTCAGCCCGCTCCATGTGGGAAAGGCCTGAAGGTGGGGGTGGCATTGGGGGAGTAGGGGTATAATCCATTGGTACCGGCTTGGCGAGTGAACGCCCAGCAAGGCCCCCTGGCTGAAGACCGCCACGTCCGAGTCCCATGCGTTGTGGTGCTGGCCGTTGCTCCTCGGGGGAAGGCGGTTCATCAAGATCCATAGGCTCTGGTTCCGGCTCCGGCTCCGCGTATCTGGGAGATGGCGGCGCAGCGAATGCCGACCGCTTCTGTGGGGCCTTGATACCGCCAAGACCACCACCGGGTTTGGGTACACCCAGACCACCCATGCGTGGGGGAGCGGCGGCGGCAGGAGCCGGTGTAGGTGCCTGGGCAGGTTTCTTGGCACCGAGAGGGCCCTTCTTGACGGGGCCTTTCTTTGCAGGACCCGGGGGCGGTGCTCGAGCTGCTGGCGGAGGCGGCTTTGGCTTATCCTTGGCCTTGACCTCAGCTGCCTCGTAGAACTCCTTGATCTTGTTCTTCCGGATGTCGTCCAAGCCTTCGAGATGTGGGTTCATTGCTCTTTCGCCAATGATCTTCATAATCGTACCCAAAACCTCGGCACCACCAGAACGAAGAGCTTCACTACCTTCGGAAAGAAGCTTTTTCGCGCACTCAACCATGGTCGCAATCTCTTGTTTGCTGGGAACATCCTTCGTTGTGCGCAGGCACCTGACTAGGAACTTCATGGTACCTTCCTTAACTTGAGGGTTCTTGTTTTTAAGGAACTCTGTAATATCCTCCATGTTGTCCGTTAGATTAGTCGACAGGAAAACGGCATCCAGGGCAAGCCCCAACGCATCCGCCACTGTCTGCTTCTTTTCCTTCAAACGCTCGAGGATAGGCTGCATGACGGTAGAGCGATACTTGGCAAAGCCCTTTCGCAGACCCTTTGCGAGTAGCTCGATACACTGTGCTGCCTGCGTGACGACGGCAATGTTGGCGTCCTTCATACACTTTGCCAAGCAACGTGTGATCTCGTTAAAGTCTCCCTCCTTGATCCTCGGAATGTTCACAACAGCGTAAAGGCCCTCGCATGCCTCCTTTCTCTCCTTCCACTTCGACGAGGCGATATTGTCGTAGAAATCCTTTGGTACTTTGCTGATGATATCCTGCGGTTCGGCCAAATCGAATGCGTCGATTTCCCCTGCTTCCTCTTCTTCAGGTGCGTCAGCCATTTCTTCATCTTCGTCACCGCCTCCTGCAGGAGCGGCGGCCTTCGCAGCTTGCTGTGATCGAAGAAGACGCTCTTGCTTGGGAGCCCCTTCGGCCTTGGCCTTTTCAAACTGTGCTTCTAGATCGCTTTGTTGAGTCGGCTTAAGTTCGCCCCAGAACATGGGTTTCATGGCGTCGCGCAACCACCTGTAAAACTCGACGGTAAGGTTAGTAGCCTCGGCTCTTACATTCTTGTCGGCATGGCCAAAGACCTTGGGCAAGAACTTGAGCACGGGCTTGGGGTCTGCCGTCTTGCAGCCATAGTTGTGGAAAATGGCCGTCAGCGCAGCGAGCGCAGCAGCGATGACCTTGGGGACCTTGTTGGAGAGGATGGGAAGGATTTCTTCGATAACGGGACCAGGAACATCGAGTTCGATATAAAGGAGAAGCGCTTCGAGAGAGTTGGTCTTGATGGCAGCTCTAGTAGACGGGAGACCCTTTTCAACAATGGTCGTGATGGTGTGTTGTCTCGACCGAACAGCGCCTTCACGACCGCCAAACTTTAGGAACGCGCAAAGAGCAGCCATGCCCTCTTGTTGCGCAGCGACGTTGGAATCCGCGACAGCACTCTTCCACAAGCTGGGATCCTGGACGAACGGTCGGAATGCGGGATCATATTCGTCGGGGGTCTTTTCGAATGCCTGAGCGGCCTCTTCGTATGCTGCCTTGCGTACTTTCCAGACCTAACCAACGTTAACAGGGATTCTGGGACTTGTAAGCGCAACGAGAGGGACAAGTCTTGGACTGAAACGCACCTTGTGTACCCAACGGTCAGTAAGGGGCAAGGAGCTGAAGTCCTCTTCGTCACCCATGGTTGCGGTTTTGGGTGTTGTGGTTGTTGTCGCGGGGCTCTCGGTCTGTGATATCTCAGGGTTCGATGAATAGCGGGATTCAGAAGAAAGTCGAGGATATCGTGTCGACGGGTCGGGGAATGTAGGAAGGCTCGAAGTGCTCTGGCTGGCGGGAGATGGGGTGGAGGTGGTCTTCGAGTCGAACGAGGGTGGGCGACCTAGGGAGGAAACTCGCTTGATTAGTCTCTGAAGCGAAAGGGGTTTCCTAGAGCCGACCATAATGGGAACAAGAGGGGCATTGGGAGGAGTGGGATGTATGCTGTCACGGTGTCTGTGGTGGGTGGCCTCTGGTGTCGATGATGTTCACGTCAGATGAAAGATAGGGAGGACCTACAGAAGCTATCAACAGCAAGAAATGAGGAGCGAACAGAAGCTGCGACTTGGATGGATGATGCAGTGTGTCAAGCAGCTGTTTTGTTTGTTGTCTGCGACTGGTAACAATGGAGTGTCGCGGGTGCGCAAAGGTGGAAGGGAAGATATATGTTTAGGATGTTGCAGCGGGGAATCCGGTCGTCGGTTCTCGATTGCTGCCGCGCTGATTGCGTAGTGTGGGCACGGTGGGCGATAAAGATCCCGTCGAGGAAGAGACAGGAAGTTGCCGTGTGTTCCTGCTCGACTGCCCTGGTGTGCGTGTGTGATCCGCTGGGGAAGCGTATCCGCAAAGTAGCGAGATACAGCCGTGGTCGAGATCGGAGTGCAGCGGCGATGTGATGTATGTATTGTTGTAGATTTGTTGACGGTGACAGGAGGGAGTCAGTCCACGCCCACGGTAAGTAATTTGTTGTTCGTGCTTCCCGTTTCGCGACAGGCTCTGGTTGGCGGGACAAGAGCGGACCAAGCAGTGGACGCCGGGAACGGGGAGCGACAGAGAGGTTCCCTCGTTTCCCCTGTTCCCCATGCTGAACCCTGACGCCTTGTGAACGCCCAGGGAAGTCCAATGCCGACCCAAGCAATAACCCTTGCACGCCTTACCAGCCTCCTGTGGCTAAAGGGGAAGAATGTGGCTGGGCCGTCCAATCATCTGGCAGCCTCGTCTACTGACCGCTACGTGATATCAATCAACCCCTCTTCGATCTGCGCCTACTGGCCCGTTACAGTCCGCCAGCGCCTATCTGCCAGCTGCCGATAAAGGGTCCTCGGTACCTGTGCTTGGTCCTCCCTGACAACCCTGACAAGCCCCCTAGCAACCCTGACAGCCCAACCCCGACGGCCAAGCCTGTGACAACCCTGAAGAACCAAGCTGATGCGTTGTTTCTCTGCCCCGCCAAAAAACAAGACAGTCCGCCCGCTGAAAGAGAACCCAAACAAAGTGCTACAGTGGGTGAGCAGTCAGTCTTTTGTCGCTGCGGTTTCTGTTCGTTCATGCATGCCGGCGCCGCATTGGATCGCAACCACAACACGCACACATTGAAGAGACTGGAGGAGCATCTTGAACAACATCATTGAGGTGACCACCAAGAGACAAAAACACCGACTTGAATACCAGTACCCGTGTGATTGCCCTCAATTTGCTTTCTATCTCGTCACGAACTGTTCAAGTTGCAATCAAGAGCTCCGTCTGTCTCGACTAGTTGACTCGACCTCAATTCTCTCCAGTTTCCAAGCCCAAAGAGACCAACCAAAACGGCCACCAACGCAGAAGCGCAGGGCAGCTAGAGACAGCGACAACTAAGTCCAGGGACAAGGGTCCACTTTTAGGCGAACTCCTCACCGTTTGGGTTTGGATTTGGATCTGGATCCGGGATCAAAGAGAGGAGAGAAAGAAGAAAGAGAGAGCCGGACAACTGGCACATGCAACCAGGACCACATACAACAACAACAACAACACAGCAACCCGACCACCACAACACCGCCGCCTACCTCACCAGGCTCACTACTCCCGTTGCTACCATCTTGAGCACACAAAGGAGCAGCTCTCCCGCCCGTCGACGTCCCGTGCTCAGACATTTAGCAGTAGAGGTAGCTTGGAGTGCCCGTGTGCCGGCCAGCTCTCTGCTTCCCCCATCCCGCTACCTGACCGAAAGGACCGGGCCTCCACCGAGATGGAGTATAAAGTCCTGATCTGCCAAACAATTCCGTCACACTAAGGCATTGCGATCACGATTCCCCCGTAAGCAAGTCAACAAACGTGCACGACAACTGTACCTACCCTTCGGGCGACGCGGCAGGTGGGCCACGACACGGAACACGGACACGGACAAGACCTGGCGAACGAACCGACCGACACCGATCCCGACCCCGCGACAAACCAAAACACCACATCTTCTCCTCCCAAGACACGCCCCTTTAGCTGACCCGCCTCCTTGGCTGGCAACCATGTCCCAAATATTGACCTCTCGGCAGGCCGATGAGCTGTAGGTTGCTACCATTATGGAGTTGAGGAGTCGAGACAATGGCTAACTTGTTGTCCGCCACTCCTACAGACACAGAGCCCTCATCGCATACCTTACTGCCGCCAACCTACCCAACACCGCCGCCGCCCTCCGAGAAGAACTTAGCCTAAGCGAAGAGGTTTTTGATCCGGCCACGGCAAAGAAATATGAGGGCCTACTAGAAAAGAAATGGACCAGTGTAGTCCGACTTCAGAAAAAGGTGCGCAACCTGACCCCTGCCCGACCGCCAAATAACCTCCCCCCTCCCCCCCTCTCTCCCCCTTGCCAGCCGCTTACCCCCTTGTCACACACAGATTATGGACCTCGAGTCGCGAAATCATATCCTACAGTCAGAGCTCGACAATGCGACGCCTACATCGCGACAGAACAAAGACCCCGTCGCCTGGCTACCCCGAGCACCTCCCCGACACACGCTTCAATCACACAGAGATCCCATAACCTGTGTAGCATTCCACCCTGTTTTCTCGTCTCTCGCTTCCGGATCAGAGGATCAGACCATCAAGGTCTGGGATTGGGAGCTGGGCGAGCTAGAAAGAACGATCAAGGGCCACACAAAAGCTGTCCTCGACGTCGACTATGGTGGCCCCCGCGGAAACACGTTGCTAGCTTCGTGCAGCTCAGATCTAACCATCAAGCTTTGGGATCCCCTAGACTCGTATAAAAACATTCGGACTCTTCCCGGCCACGATCACAGCGTCAGCGCCGTACGGTTCATCCCTGGGTCTGGTAACCTCCTGGTTAGCGCAAGTCGCGACAAGACACTAAGGATATGGGACGTTAGCACAGGGTACTGCGTCAAGACATTGCGCGGTCATGCCGAATGGGTGCGCGACGTATGCCCATCCTTTGACGGGAAATACATACTGTCTACTAGCGACGATTACACAAGTAGGCTATGGGATGTGACGGTAACGAACCCCGAGCCGAGGGTCACCCTGATCGGCCACGAACATGTCGTGCTGTGTTGCGCTATCGCACCTCCGGCCGCATATCAGAATCTTGCCACCCTGGCCGGTATCAAGAAACCCCCTGCGACGAGCTCTGCCGAGTTTATGGCCACCGGCTCTCGAGACAAGTCGATCCGGTTATGGGATGCGCGCGGGACATGCATCAAAACCTTGAGCGGCCACGACAACTGGGTGCGAGGGTTGGTGTTCCATCCTGGAGGGAAATACCTTTTGTCCGTATCCGATGACAAGACACTTCGGTGCTGGGATCTCACACAAGAAGGAAAGTGCGTCAAGACAATTGGGGATGCGCATGGCCACTTCGTTCAGTGCATTAGATGGGCCCCGTCGGTTATCAAGGATGCGTCGGTGAACGGTGAACATGGGGAACCCAACGGGACGCCAAAGAAGGGGGGAGCGGCTGCCACCCCAGAGACTCAGATCCGCTGCGTTATTGCGACAGGAAGCGTCGACTTGAACGTCAGAATCTTTGCAAACTGATGCATACCTCTGGCATAAGAACGGCTAAAGCAGGACGTCTCAGGCAGAGAGAGCCCCCTCCACTGGAGGCAAAGACGCAAGTTGCTCAGTAGACCCTTGCTGATATTCACCACTACCCGAGAGCTATTTCTTGGACGGCTGGCCGTGGTGCTAGCTACTGCAGCGCTTGCCCCGAAGAACACCATTGCTGTTTTTTTTGTGAACGGGGCTTGCTACTCGCACGCACCACAGTCCTTGGACGAGACTCGAAGAAGCAAACAAAAAAAAGAAAAAGAGACTTCTCGGCGGGCACCTCACGCAAGAGAGGGGTTTCGTCACGACTACCCACCCACTTGAGCAAAAAGCAGGGACGTTAGGGTGACGGACGGGCAACCATTTTGCATTGTCTTTTACCCGTGAGACCCATCAAATGATAATGTTGCGCCTGATGGATGATGACTGATGAGAGATCTTTTTTAGAAAGCAAAGAAAGATGAAAGAGAAACAGTAGAGAGGAACGGAACGGGAAACTCAGAGGGTTTGTAGATATGAACAGAATTCAATAGATACCCCAATTTTTGGACGACTTATACTCGAGTGCCGGCTCTCGTCTTGCTGGCAAGTTTGAACGGGATCCAACATATGTATCAAGAGCAGCCATGGAAGCATTCCCCAACGCTACGTCGATGATATCTCTCTCTTCTCCACGTTCACAGTCACTACCAACCTGAAGGAATCAAAATGTGACAACAGCTTCTACGTTCTTAAGGTTAACCGAAGCTTCAATTAGCTAAGGCTCTCCATCTTAGCATCAATCCTCTTCTCACGGACACCAACAACAAAACACAACACCATCAACATTCCACAACGTACCGTTATGCATCACCACCACCTCCCACTTAGTCCTCCATCCCACTTCTCGGCGTTCGTTCCTCCCCCCAGTCCCCCACGGGGAAGCAACTCCAGATCCCCCTTGTCCTCCCCTTGTCCTCCCCTTGTCCTTCACCCCACCGCTTCTGCCGCCCAACTCGGTTGTACAAGTTACCTAATACCGATCATCTTCTGTCGGCATGCCGACGCAAGATGTTGAAATTGTGCATGCATGTCTTACTCAGGAACAGGATGAGGAGGTGTTGCGGCTGAGCCTGAGATGGCACTACACAACTGGTTACGGCTACGGGTGTGATATTGCTTCCGAGTTCCCCGTTGTTTCTGATACGTACTGTTGTGGTACGTAACAGATGGAAACGCGGAGAAGTGTCACGGTCTTCTCCCCTTTGAGACCTGGGTTCGGAGAGATGAAGGCTGGCTGCTCTGGTGTCCCGACTCCCTCCCAGAGGAGTGAAGGCGGAGATGCTCATTTGGTGGCAGGTATGACATGTAACTGTGTACCAGAAGCTGGAAGGGACATCAAACATCTCGTCAGGAATGAATGGTCTGGACTCATGGGGGTGTAGAATTCCCAGTCCAGTCGACCTAGTTATTCTCTCTTGGTTGCGACATCAGTCTCCTCTCCTCATCCCTTGCACATTTCACGAACCTCAAACTCACCTGCACGAACCCGTCTCTTTCCATCTCCCTGTCGAGTTCCAACAACATGTCCACCATTTGTCCCCCTCTCACCCCCTCATTACATAAAGTTTGTCTCTTCCAAGCTAGGCGCCTCGCCAGTCGCCACTCCCGTCGTTTGTGCGCCTATGTATGTCTCGTTTAGGAAGCAGCTTCCTACTGCCTTAGCGAGGCGCCATATGTTCCTTGGCCGTACGATCCTGCCCTGTCCGCGCCTACCTGATCGACGCTGCTAATGGACGGGAGGACCCGTTACCCGTACGTAAGTACCCGACCTCCTTAGGTAGATTATCCCGATCCATTATGCTAAGTGTTTTAACCCGTAACTGATATCGCCGAGTCGGAGATGTAATGGAACTGCCGCCATGTCTTCCGTTCAACAAACCAGCTTGCAGTTTTGGAAAAGCACTTTTCAGGAAAGAAGTCCGACAGCCTTTTACGTATTCTGTAGTTTGTAGAAAGGAAGAGTGCACCGGAAAGTCCCTTCAACATGGACTATGATCCGGTCCCCCGCGCCAAGGGTGGATTTCCTGGTCATTTTCCTCTTCATCACTTCAGTACAATCCAAAGACCAAGCCATTGGTTGCATTACATTCCATTTGTCTGACACAGAAGAAACACAAGCGGCTCTGCCCAATCTACTTATGGACTACGACGAGGTTGGCGCAATGGTGTGTTCAGTTCGGGAGTGAACATTATCCGCCGACCACCACCTTACCTCACTCAACCCCCACCCCCCTTCCCCATTTTGCCTCTAGACGAGAGAATTCCGAATTGTCATCGTGTATGCCGATCCATATGCAAGTTTCCGGAATACGGGCACGGCTGTCCTCTGCGTGATGTGGTGTATGTGTCGCGCCAATTTGGCGTCAAGCAACTGCGGTGGTGATACTGATGATGCGAGAGGATCCAATAATGGAGTCAGGAAGCGACGTTGATGCTGGACGGAGCTGTCTCATTGGAGGTTGGCGTGGTCTCAAGGCGAGGGCATCGAGTGGGGAGAGTAGACATGAAGCCGAAAGAGGAATGAGATGCTTGAACGATGGGCAGCTGATGACTTTGAGGTTGGAGAGTCTGAAAGGGCTCGCTGCAAGATGTGTGTGAGAGTGAGACACCAGTCACCACCGAGGAGGCCAACCAAGGGGTACTGGGGAAGAGGACACAGCATCGCACACAAGTTTCGATCACCGCGGAGAAAGGTCCGGTCCTCCAGCTCGACCGAGGGTTTCTCAAGGGTGCGAAAAACCTATAAGTACTTCCTCTTAAACCCCTTCCCAACCTCGATTCTCTTCTTCAGCATCATCACACATACCAGACAAATAACACAAGACAACTCGACCTCTTAACAAAACACACTCTCACAGTCCCAAGCCATCTAACCAACCAACCACCCACCCACCCACCAAACAAAATGGCCCCCTCAGTCGACCCCACCAGCGCCGTCTTCTACCAGAAGAAGAACTTCGAAGGCACCGGCGACGCCTACGCCCTAGGCCAAGACGTCTCAGTCCCCGGCTCTCTCAACGACAAGTACCTCTCGGTCGCCGTCGGCGCCTCAGCCAAAGTGATTGCCTGGCAGCACTACAACGAATCAGGCCGCTACCGAGAATGGACAGACTCCCAGGCCGACATCTCTGACATCGGCGGTTTGTCTCGCTTCAAGGTGGTCGACGATGACACGCGCGCCATTTCGTTCTTGTTCAAAGACGCTACCGGAGGGGCCGAGAAGCAGTACAGCTTGAAGGTGGATGCGAGGGATGTCGGGACGGTGATGCTTTACAGTAATGCTGGAGACGAGTATGGGTTGGTCGGAATCCTGCCGGCGGGTGGACCGCCGGTTACCACGGCGATCTATGTGAGGGATGAGAAGTCGGGGGGCTATATCGCTGTGGGATCGGTGTATTTCCAGTGGAATGAGGCGAACAAGGAGGTGGATGTGGTGGAGAATGACAATTGGCCGAAGCAGTTGGATTCGAAGAGGACGGGGAACAGTAGCTTTGAGGTTACGTTGATTGACAATAAGCCATCGGAGTGAGGGTGAGTGGGGAAGGTAAAGGGAGGCTGGACGCTGGAGGAGGCTTGCGCTGGATCGATGGGTTCCCTTCTGACACTGCTGTGAGGTTTGGCTGGAAGCAAGGCTGAGATTGAGACCTGGCTCCGTGAAGGAGAATCCGAAATAGCATTATGCTATGGCCGCTCGTTTACAAAAAGCAATAAAATCAACAGGACAGGAGAAGAATCCCCTTAAAAGTCCTCCAAAGCCGGATCCAACAAATGCGTCTTATCGTTCGGCGTGACCGGATAGCTATCCTGTCCATACGTGGCATTCAGCGTGACCGCCCCGACCACGTCTCCATTCTCCAGTCGAATATGCGTCCTGATAACAAAGTCCTTAAGACCTTCTTGATCAATAACGATCTGTCTCGAGCCGCGGATCCAGCTACCGTAGCCTCCATAGCCAGTGTGCTGTCCAAAGCAGAGGTTTACTCCACGTCCACGTCCATGTCCGTTTCCTTCTCCTTCTCCTTCGTCTTCCCCAGTGACAGCCTTCTGCTGAACACCTGTAGTACCAGGAACCTGCCCATTCCACCTATAACACCAAGTATTCCCATGATCATGCCCCGAAAACAGCGCCATCATCCCCGGCGTCGAAGCAATAGCTTCCATAAAGGGGACGTCTTGCTCGCCGTAATCGCAGCCTGTCTGTTCACCTTTCTCCCCATCATCCCCGTTAGCACACCAACCCTGCCCCTGCTGCGAAAGAGGCTGGTCATCGTTAATCCCCGGTTGACGATGGGAATCCACGCCTTTTTGTCCTTGTTGGAGAGCCAAGGAAGCGTTGGTTGGGATGTGGACGAAGCCTAGAGATGGAATGGTTCTTCCGGCTTTGGCTGTGATGGAAGCACTGGTGGCCTTGAACCAATCTACCACGGATTGGTGGACCCAGTTCGGCTCGCTGAGGAGTTGTTGACCCGTCGTGGAGGAGTCCCGTTGTTGTTGGTATTTGTTTCCGCCTCTGCTGTCGAAGAACCAGAGGATTAGGGATGGGGTACTGCAGTAGTCGCTGGTTGTCTGCTGGTTTAGGTTCAGGTTTAGGTTCAGGTTCAGGTTCAGGTTCAGGTTCAGGTTGTTCCACGCCCACTGATACCATGACTGCCGCCCCCTCCTCTGCTTCACTTTCCGGTTCAGGTTCCCGCCGCAACCAGCAGGATAAACAGGCAAATAATAATTCGTCACCCCCGCCTCTTCTTTGTCAGTAGAGGTAACCATCCTCCCCGTCCTCGAACTCAACCACTTTTTTTCTTCCTCAAACAACCCCTCCCTCGACAAATTAAAATCACTATCATGATTCCCATACGTACTCGCCCACGTCAAGCCTCTTCGCACCATCGGCTCCACGATCTGATCCATGTACACTGTGCTGTTTTCGAGAAAGGTGTTGTCGCCCGAGATTAAATCCCCGTTGAGCACGACGAGATCTGTTGGGGACAGGGACTCGGCGTCCAGCACGTTGTTCATCACCCGGATGGTGGAAGCGTCTTGGAGGGGACCCCATTCTTCCCAGGCGTTTTCGCCGAAGTGGAGGTCTTCGAAGATGGAGATTTGGAAGGTGTTGGTGGTGGGGGAGAAGGTGAGGGGGGGTGGTTCGGAGAGGGAGGAGGAGGGGGTGGGGGTTTGGCTGTGGGTTTGGTCGGGTAGTGAAAGGAGGAAGAGGGTTACGGCGGCGACGAAGGATGATCCGGCGAGGAGCTTTTGCCAGAAGGGGGAATGGCGGCGGTTCTTCTTGATGGCGGGTTGGTGGTTGATGTGGTGAGGTAGTTTGGTTGGGAAGAAGTGATGGAGGTCTTTGCGGTCTTGGTGGTGAATTGCCATTTTGTTAGCAAACCTCGGAGAGAATATGAATTGGAGACGTCCGCCCTGAGAGGGCACAGCTGAGCTTCCAACTTATAACGTTGTGCGATGATATAGCTGTTGAATCGGTTAACATCAAGGAGTGAACAGGAAGAGTGGAAATGAAGGCGATCGAACAGCGGTGAATATTGAATCGCTAAATACGAGATGATCTGTCAAATTGCCATGCCCGGTTAAGAAACTCTTCCACCGATCAACCGATGCGGCTACGAAGCCCGGTGACCGGTGCGCGCGCATACATGAAAATATGCATCTTCAGCGGGCATCACCAAACAGTCTGCAGTTATGCAGTTGTGGGCGTCTTCACATGTCATCAAAGCAAGTAGTGAACCAAAAAAATAAAAATAAAAAAAAAAATAAAAAAAAGAAAGGAAATTGGAAGAAAAAGAAGAGAATTGTGATCCGACCCAGGCTCGATCTGGGGACCTTCAGTGTGTTAGACTGACGTGATAACCAACTACACCATCGGACCAATTGTTGAAATGACGATTTCAAAGATGGATTGATATGCCTCACATGCGTTTGCAAGTTCTTCCTCCATCTTTGGTTTTGTCTTTTTTTCTGTAGCGATGGACTCGACCGGTCTGGAGTGGGGACATGAGACAAATTTAGGGGTCCGTTCAGGGGTCCAGGGGCGTTTGGTAGTGGAGCTGCTGTTCTCGCTTCGCTTACGGCGCTTCAGGAGACAAGGACTGCCCGGCCGGGGATGCGTCCTTCTTCTCCTCCTCCGTGCCGGGGACGATGACCTTTTCTTCCGAACCCACGACGCTCCGCCGACCCGAGGCGGTGCGGTGCGGGATGCGCCGTGGATCGACACTCATTTGTTAAGGTTGAATTATCTGGTCTCACAACCGTCTACCAGTTGGTCGGCACTTGGTATCAGCAAGGAGAAACTGGACGTGTGTGACTGTGGCGGACTGAGCCCCAAGGATTTGTCTTGCTTAGAGGCAGTGGATGGCTAGGCACTCAGGATATTGGAGTGTGCTATGTGTCTGGCCTCGAGCATCCATGTTCTGGATATCAGTCGGACTCGGAGTCGGGAAAGGAAACTGGTTCAAGGGTCGCACATGGGAACCCTCAAGGGGTACCGGTAAACAACTCCGAGTGACCTGGATGACGGGATGCGAGGAATGAGACACCAATACGCGAGACGATATTACTTGCATTAGTTGCCGTGACTGGCACTCTTGTTGGTCAACAAGCGCGGGACCAACAGCTCCAACTGACAAAGCCGGTGGTTGTTGGTTGTAACCAAGGCTGACCTGACTCCCCGGAAAGATCAAGGCCGGGCCCATAGAATGGTGTTTGCTCAGTCGCACAGCATTCCGTGCCAACTTGATAACTTGCGACGGGGCCGACAAGCCGCCGACGGATGGTTTCGAAAGGACTATAGGACTATAACGACGGACACCGGGAGATCCGGGAGGTGGATATACAGGACATTGTTGGATGGCTGTTGTGAAACGGCTTAATGGAAATACGCCGAACCCATGAGTTTTGCCCAGGTCTCTTGTCTTTAGCTCGTCTCTCCTAAAACAGCTGATAGTAATTCGGTACCTTGGTATTGGTTGCTGGAAAGCGATGCGCCTCTATAACATGACAAATTCACAAACGACATGACTGCCGCATTACTGGGAGTCGGCCGAAGAGCTGGTTATGTGAAGTCATGTATGCAACCGTCGTCCATCATCTAAATAAGGCTGGGACGATGCACATCAACCGTGTACGCAGCGGCAATGGATGGATGGGTATGTATTGAGGTGCTCAGCCTCCCTGCATGTCTGACTGATTCTGGGCTGGAGGTGTGATCGAGGCTGTTATAGATGGGAGTTCGATATTGCGACACCGCGTCTTCCAAAACGTGTTATTTCAATCTTTCAAGGATGGGAATCGGGCAGCGACACGGGTAATCTTGAAGGCGGAAGTTGTCCCGCTCAAGTGCCGCCCGCGGACCTCTAAGAACGTGCTTACAGGGCAAAGCATCGCCGGTCTCGGGTTTTCTGTCGTGGATACAAGAAGGGTGATTGTCTTGGATGGTGTTGGACTTTAACTCCCATCTCAGTGATGGATTGACATTGGCGAGCAAATAAAAGTTACCTACAGTTGCCTGTCCACTGTAATATTGAATGGAATCAAGTCCATCCATCTTGCCCCTCCTTGGTCTAGCCTCAGGGCGCTGCCAGTTGATCGACACAGGGTCCCAGCTGCGAGCACGGCAAAGTGGAGCGGGGGGCAGCTGTCCGCGTAGCATGATTGGCCGCCCCTGGGAGAGTGCACTAACAATTTTCCATCTCACGTTTCTCACCATCCACACTTTGACACGCACCGGTTTCCTCTCCCGATTGCCGACCCCCGACTTCAAACCTCAAGCCTCCCGTCAGGTCTCGACACCCTCGACACCCTCAACACCTCCACCAACGTCAGAAACACCAATCACCACCGCTTCGGGCTCCTTTGCGCCTCCTTGTGATTCCCACCGTTCCGGAGTATCGTGGAGTATCGTGGACCAGGAATGGGCATGCTAGGCATGGATTCTTTCTTCTGCAACCCTGCGGCTGGTTCAAGTGCTCCCCATTACATGTTGGCGTCGATCCCCCCTCTCTTAGAGAATCTTACTCTCTCTCGTCTCTCTGTCAGTCTTCGCTTCTTCCCTTTTCCCGGGCCATGTCGTGTTTGCTCCCGACAACACCCTCCCAATCCCTCTCCTGTTTCACGTCGACGACATCGGACATTTAATATCGCCAAGTGGAATGATCTCGCGTCACCCCAAGCCTTGCCTTCGTGGACGAGCCAACAGCCAACACTGTGCGATGCCGACTAGCGCCTGACATCATTCCTCGACGTCTCCATCTTCTCCGAACAACCAACAAACACTTCTTCACTTGTCTTTCGTTTCGTTAGGTGCTAATGGTACCCGGGGTACTGTTACCTACCTTCTACTGTCCTCCGTTTCGTCGTCGTTGAGCTTCCATTCCTCCTTCATTATACCCCTCCCCCTTGTTGTACTCTTAGTTTAATATATTCCTCTTTTTGGCCTTTTCACCTTGTGCCCCCCCTCCCCCTTCCTCCCCCTTCCTCCCCTCCCGCCATGGAAGACCCTTCGGCGCAAAAGGTCCCTATTCCGCGCATAGATACGACTTCGACCTGGGTACAGATTGAGGAGGAAGCCGCGGAGAATAGGCTGCTGTCAGTAATTGCGCAGGTCCTCGACATCCCCAGAGAACAAATCCAGCTCCATGAATCCTTCAGGGACTTGGGCGGTGACGACAGGTCCGCCGTGGCCCTGAGGGCCGAGTGTCTGGAGGTTGGCATTGACATCAAAGTTTCCGATATCCTTCGCTGCCCGACCCTCGCCGAACTCCAAACCTGCATCATTCCCAAGTACGAGTACCCCGACGTCCGCAACCTCCCCGACAACATCGAAACCACCATGGTCCCGGTCGAACCTCTCGAAATACACAGGCCTGCGAGGCTGTCCGTTACCCGCGATGCGAATGCGATCGCGACAAAACACTCGCGCACTTCGAGCCAGGCCAGCTCCGGCTCGCAAGCTATACATATGACAGAAATCGAAAAGGCATTGGGGAATCAAAAAGAAATATCAAGGATAGCAACGGTGCGACCAAAGGCAGGCATGCTCGAAGGGAAACTCGTTGCCCTCTTCACTCTCTCCACTACTCAGTCATCCCGAGCCAGTTCATCCGATGTCCGCCTGATATCCCAGTCCAACTCCATCTTCGCCGGCGCCCAAGTCACCTTTCTCCGAGAAGTCGCCAAATCCCTTCTCCCACCAACCAGCCTGCCCGATATATGGATCGTCTTGGAAAGCATGCCCCTCAACGGATGCGGCCTTGTAGACACTCGACAATTGCGAACTTGGGTCCAGAACATGAACCAGCAGCTCTACTACCAGGTGTCCAATCTCCAATCCCAGGTGCCCTTGGAGGAGCCGAAAACGACCATGGAACGCTCGTTACAGAGGCTGGTAAGCAAAGTGCTGGCTCTCTCTCAGGTTCAGATTGGCGTCAACCTTTCCTTCTGCCAGCTAGGAGGCGACGAGACGACTGCCATGGAACTTGTTGCCCGGTGCAAAAACGAGACTATCTACATCAATCCCTTGGAGGTGCTTGGATCCACTACCCTCTCGGAATTGGCCGCCATTGCCGAGTCCAGAGGCATCCAGGAGAACGAATGGGAGGAGGAAACTCGCGATTTCTTCGACCTGTCCCCCATGCAGCATTTGTATTTCGAGTCCTCTATGGGCGGAGACCTGAACCGTAGATCTGCCGGCGATGGGAGTTACCGCTTCAACCTAAGCCTCTTTCTCCGCTTCAAGAAGGACGTCTGTTTTGAGGACGTCGCGGCCGCTCTGGAAGCTGTTGTTGCCCACCACCCAATGCTTCGATCGCGCTACAGTCGGGGACCTGATGGTTGGATGCAGCTTATTTTGCCTGATGTCGCAGGATCGTACAACCTCCGCCGCCACTCGATATCCTCTGATCGCGAACTTGATACCATTATCGGACAAACCCAGCTCGCTATCGACATCGAAAAGGGGCCGGTCTTCGCTGCCGACTACTTCACAACCCACGACGGACAGCAACTGATCTATCTTGCCGCTCACCATCTTGCTGTTGACCTACCCTCATGGCGTATCATCATTCACGATCTTGACGAGCTTCTGGACTCGGGAAGTTTTCTGTCCCAAAGGTCGATGCCCTTTCACAAATGGGTCGAGCTACAAAAGTACGATGTCCAAGGGAGAGACCCAAAAGAGTTTGTGCCCTTCAAAGTCCAACCGGGAGATTATACCTTTTGGGGTCTGCGAGAAATCCCCAACGCGTACGGCGACACCCAAGACATTAGCTTCGCTCTCAGCTCGGAGCTGACGGCGATCCTGCAAAGTTCTTGCAACCAAGTTTTCAAGACTGATACGGTCGACATCTACCTCGCTGCGCTCATGTTATCGTTTGCACAAACATTTCCCGATCGGTCTGTGCCTGTGGTTTGGAATCAAGAGCATGGTAGGGACATGTGGAGGTCTGATATTGACATTTCCGAGACAGTAGGGTGGTTCACAGCACTGTGCCCGATAGCCCAAAAGGTAGAAGGTACAGACGACTTCATCGACGTTCTCCGACATCTCAAAGATACGCGCCGGTCAATACCAGCTCATGGATCCAAATATTTCGCGTCACGGTTCTACAACAACGCTGGGCCTGACACCTTGCGCCCCGACTGGCCGTTCGAGGTCATGTTCACCTACGCGGGCTCGCTGCAACAACTAGAGCGCACCAACGGCGTGATGGAACAGTTGCCCCTGACAAGCCGATCCTTCGACTCCCCGACTTCGGATATTGGGTCGAAAGTGGGCCGCGTAGCTTTGTTCGAGATCAGCGCCATGCTTGACAAAGGTATCGCCAAGGTGTCGTTCACATATAGCAAGTTCTGCAAAGACCAGACTCGCATCGCGCAATGGGCCCATAACTATGAGCACCTGCTTCTCGAGGCGATTGGCAGGCTGAGGTACCACCCTCATGAGCTAACGCTTGCCGATGTTCCGCATCTTGATGTCACATATGAAGGTTTGACGAGATTCAACAAACAGCGGGTAGCGGGTCTGAAACTGGCAAGCGTGCAAGACGTCGAAACCATCTACCCGGTGACTGCCGTACACCAGGCCATCTTGATCAGTCAAGCTCAGCGACCAGATACGTGCTATTTGCATGCCATCTACGAGTTTGCATCACCACATGGCGATTCGATCGATATTGCCAGGCTATGCAACGCGTGGCAGCATGTGTGCATCCGGCATCTAGCCCTAAGGACCATCTTTACCGAGAGCGTCAGCGAGACTGGGTTGTGGGACATGGTGATTCTTCGTCGGGCTTCGCCGGATATGCTCTTCATTGATACAGCCCCTGCAGAGGATCCAGTATACGAGCTCGACAATCTCCCGGATCTTAGACCAACAGACAATAAGCCGCTCCACCGCTTGACCGTGTGCAGAGCTCCGACCAGGACCTTCATCAAGCTGGATATTAGCACCGCGCTTTGCGATGTAAGTTTGGTCCCGGTTTCCTGTTGTGCTCCTCCAATGCTTACGAATTGCAGTCCGTCAGCATCCATCTCATTCTACACGACCTTCGAAGAGCATACGTCACCGAAAAGGCCATTCCCGAACCAGCCCACTTTGGCTACCCTCATTATATGCAGTTTTTGAGCGGAATACGTCGTGGATCCAGTGTTGGCTTTTGGCGTGAGAGGCTCTCCGACGTTGCACCATGCATCTTCCCTCGACTTACTGTGTCGCCCGACGAGCAGCGCTTTGTCAATTCGTTTCTTAACTTGGAGATCACGTCCTACGAACTGTCCGGGTTTACTAGATCCCACGCGACTACTGTCGATGCGATCGTCCGTTTGGCGTGGAGTCTTGTGCTGCGATGCTTCACTGGGTCGAATGCTGTGTGCTTCGGCTACCAAACAAGCGGCCGTGACACCTCTGTTCCCGAGCTACAAAACGCTGTAGGCTCGTTCGCCAATATGGTGGCCTGCAATTACGAACTGACGTCGTACACACCCCTTAAGATGGCGCTGGAGGCCATTGAAGATCAACTTGCAGCTAGCTTGCCGCACCAACACTTTACCATGGCCGAGTTGGAACATGCTATGGGCATGAAAGGCGGCGAGCATCTCTTCAACTCGTGCCTTACATTCACCGAGGAGCCCGCAGGACTTAATAGCAAGTTTACGACCAGGACAAGCTTTGAGCTTAAGCCACTCTCGCTCAAGCAGACGTCCGATGTGGACGTACTCGTCAATACGCGGTTTGCCGGGGGGAAGCTGGTGGTCGACATTGGACAACGGGTCATGTCCGAAGAACAGGCCCTCAACGTGGCCAATACCTTTGGAAAAGCGATCCGCACCATTCTTTCCGCGCCACACAGTTCCATTGGAACAGTTGACCTATTCAGCGACCGCGATTATGCCCAGCTGTTGGCCTGGGGCGCTGATTCGCCATCTGGCAATAGCACAAGGGTCGAGAGTGTTGTTCATGAACTTGTAAGCAAGCAGGCCAGCGCTCAGCCAAACTCTCAAGCCGTCTGCGCATGGGATGGAACTTTTACATACCAGAAGCTGGATGAAGAGGCAACGATCTTGGCTCATCATCTTGTGGATGTGGGAGTTGGACCACACTCGGTTGTGCCTGTAGTCATGGAGAAGGGTCGCCTCGCCATTGTGGCGATCCTCGCTGTTCTCAAGTAAGTCCTACCCACCTCCGTCCTCTTCGCTTGCTAACCTGTGTCCCTCCAGAGCTGGTGGCGCGTTTGTACCCATCGATGCCTTGGAATTAGGCTTGATCCAACCCATCTTTGAACGGCTCAACTTCTCGAGGGTCGCGGTCGCTTCGGAGCGCGCTGCGCCGGTTCTTGGAAACCTCTTCGACGATGTTGTCACCTTGAACGACGTCCTGATGCAAACCCTTCCCCGAGATCGAAGATCCCTCACCTCGATGGCTACGCCTTCCGACCCAGCCTGTATACTCTTTTCTCGCGTGTCCTCAGGCGAGGCTCGTGGTGTTTCCTTCAGTCATACTGCACTATCCACGGCACTTCTGGGCCAGGGCCCCGCCGCGAAGATTGGACCCTTGAGTCGCGTCATGCAACTCTCGTCTTTCAATGTCGATATCTGTGTTTCGGAGATCCTCACGACACTCGCTTATGGAGGATGTGTGTGTGTGCCGTCTGCGAACGAGCGGCTCAAGGATTTTGCAGGCGCTGTCAACCGGATGCAGGTCAACTGGACTTATATGACGCCACACCTCTCCCGTAAAGTCGATCCGACAAAGGTGCCGACGTTGAAGGCGGTATGCTTCAGAACTCGGAGCCTGGACGAAGACACATACAGCGCATGGCACGGTAAAGCCAACGTCATCTTGGCCTATGGACCACACGATGTCTGTCCTCTGGGTATATCCTTCCTCGAGGTCGTTGGGGCAAATCAACTGCGCAGTGTCGGGCGCCCGTTTTGCGGTAGCTTCATGGTCGTTAATCCCGACGACCGCAAGAATCTGGTCCCCGTCGGTGCCGTCGGAGAGCTGGTAGTAGAGGGGCCAACCTTGGGTTGCCATTACCCCAACAGGGAGTCTACCTTGGGTCCTATGTCGCCACTTGGACCGTCTGCGGGCAACACGTCACGGTACTTTAAAACTGGACACAGAGTTAGGTATACTGACGGTGGGTTGATGGAGTTCATCTCTCAAAAACACGAGGACGTTGGCAGCAAGGGAAGGCCAGTAGACACGGCGCAGATAGAGCAGTATCTTCGACGGTGCCTTGGACAGGGAGTTGATGTCCTGGTAGACAAATTGCCCTTCCGAGGTACGGATGACGCACCGGTATTGGCCGCCTTCATCGAGTTCGGGGATAGTATCCTCGACGGCGAAGACGACCTGACCTCATTGGGCGCGACAGCTAAGGAGCAACTGTTCATTGCTAGGCAGCTTGTCGAGATTGGATTGCGAAGCAATGCCGCTCCGCCCGGAATCCCGTCAATCTTGGTCCCGGTCAAGCATCTTCCGATTACCCCTTCACTCAAGGTCAACAAACGTCGCCTCCAGAAGATGATCAGTGGGTTGTCCAAGGAGAAGCTCATCGCACTGTGCAGTGCCTCGACAGCCAACGACGCAAAGCTCAAGTCCTTCAAGCCTCTTCCGCTGACAGACAGTGAAGAGCGAATGAGGGTGATCTGGGCAAAGGTCCTAGGGGTAGAGGAAGCTCGTATCCGTGCTTGTGACGGCTTCTTTGGTGTTGGAGGTGACCACGTCCTTGCTGCTCAATTGGTTACCGCCTGTCGGCATGAAGGCATATCGATCTCAATCGCCGATGTGCTCCAAAATGTCACACTCACCGAGCTGTGCAGGACAATGTCTTCCGTTGAGCCGCTGCAGTCCGACAGCCTAGTTTCTCTGCCAGTGTTAAACCCTTCGCCTACTGCATCTGACCCGAATGCAGTCAAGCAAGTTCTCCTGGAGAAAGTCATTGCACCAAAGGTTGGTGTCGATGCACATGGCATCAAGGACGCCGCCGAAGCAACTTCGACGCAGATTCGACATATGGAAACCGGAATGCTCCGCGGTCGTGCAAACATCAACTATTTTACGTTCATGTTTACCGGCCCTGTCGATGCTAAGAAGCTGGAAGATGCGTGCTTGACACTTGTCACCATTCATCCCATCCTTCGTACCGCCCTTGTTCCGCACAACCGAAAGGTGTACCAAGCCGTGATCAAGTCAGCTAATGTCGAGTTCAAGAGGCACACCTGCCCCACTTGGCGGTTGAATACCGTCATGGAGAAGTCGATCCGGAAAGATCAAGCCTCACCGGTAGCCTTCTGCTCTCCCATGACCAAGTTCATCTTCATTGATGGGGGAAAGCAGTCGATACTCATTCTTCGACTCTCCAAAGCCCAATATGACGACCTCTCGATGGCGCTCTTCGTTAAGGACCTCAAGAAACTGTATGACGGGACACAGAATCCACCTCGTCGTCCGACCTACTGCGAGTTTGTCCGGTCCGTTCAGTTGGCTAACTCACAAGGAGCCGAGGAGTATTGGAAGAAACTGCTTGAAGGCAGCACAGTTACCCAAGTAGTCGAGCATTCTTTGCCGTACCGGGTATCGGCGAACACCAAGACGCTACGCCATGTGATGCCTCTCGGTTCATTGTCCAGCCTCGGGATTTCTTACGAGACCATCCTGAAAAGCGCATGGGCAATGGTTCTTGCTAGTCTCTCAGCCTCTTCCGACGTAGTCTTCGGCGAGCTTGTTGACGGTCGCCATGTCACACTCTCGGGCAACCAGTCGGTAATGGGGGTCATGGGACCAACAGTCAATCAGATCCCCGTCCGGGTACAGTTCCCAGATACGCCGCTTACACCGTTGGGCCTGCTCCAGTACGTCCAGACGCAGCGGATTTCCAGCATACCATTTGAGAACCTGGGGACAGTGAATATCGTAGAGAAGTGCACGCCATGGCCGTACTGGACTCGCTTCAGCACTCTGATCCAGCACCAATACGAGGATACGGCCATTGTCCCCGCGGAACCCAAGTCATTCCATCTCGGTACCGCCTCGTGCAAGTTTACCGTTGTCGAATCCAGAGCCCAGGATGTTCCCGATCTGTTCATTAGATCAATTGCACGCGGAAACAATCGGGTCGAGTTGTCCGTTACGTTCTGTGTCGATCGTGTCCCCGAGACTTTTGCTGATGATGCGCTGCGAATGGTCTGCGCCACCATCAACCTTCTCACCAGCGTTAACATCATGCAGCCACTGATTCCATCCGGTTACCAATACAAAAACATGGAGAAGAGGATACCACTTCCGCTTAGAGACTTGTTGGACGCATGCACGGCGCATACCAATGCCGGTCGGTTAGATGCTGTCAAGGCGCTGACAAAGGATCAAGAACGGGGCATTCAGACCGTCATCTCCAAAGCATGGACATCGGTCATCAACCCTCGAGCTCTGGGTGTCCCCGAGACGCAGGTGCACATTGCTGCCTTCTTCGATCTTTGGGGTAGCCTCATCCCAGCTGCCCAACTAACAACACAGTTGAACCGCGAACTGCCCAAGGCCAACATCCCCGGTGTTGATGCCAGCGTCGCAGTCACGATGGAGGAGATCGTGGAGAACCCAACAATGGTCAAGCAATTCGAGCTGATAGCAGTCAAGATGAAGAACAAATCCAACGGCACCAGCTCCTCCTCCTCATCACCTTTGCCCAAGGGCAAGGATAAGGAAAAGGGCAAAGACACTGCCGCCGAGAACAAGCCTACATTGACAGACAGCACCCGGCTTGCTCCGATCCAAGCCGCCGTGCGCAGAAAACCTAGCATCAACCTCGCGGTTGCCAGCGTCAAGGGAACATTCCGCCGCTTTGCCTCCACTGTTGGCCGCTCGGGCTCCGAATCCTCCGCCAAAACATCGTCATCAGCTTCCGGCCAGTCTACCACCATGGCCATCGGTATCGCTTCCGCCATGGTTGCCGAGTTAGTCTCTCCCTTTTCTCCCAACGTCGTCAGCGCCAATATCAATGCCCGTCTCGACGTTCCTGGTCGTCAGCAACAGCAGCAACAACAACAACAGCATCAGCAGCAGCAGCAGCATCAGCAGCAGCAGCAGCATCAACAGCAGTCTTCCCAAATGGCACATCCCGGACAACCAGCCTTCGACATGACCCTCAACAGCCCCGTCGGGCCCATAGAAAAGGACGCCACCGAAGAAGTGATAATCCCCGACTCTGACCCCTCCTGGCGCTTACTACTGCCCGGTGCAGCGGTCGAACTTTTCCCATCAGGAATTGCTTCCAGAAGAGGGACGGAACACACCATCGGCTCGTCCACGTCGGCAACCACTAGCATGACGGAGGACGGGAGCGGCAGTGCGCGGAGTAGTCGGTATAGTGGCGAGGAGGGAAGGCCTGGGTATGGTGATCAGGTTACTACCCCTGTAGTGCCGGTGACATTGAGGATAAGTGGGAATTACCATGGAAGTGCAAATGGCAATGGGAACGTCCCAGCGGGGATCGACATCGCGGCTGCAAATGGATCCTGGAGAAGAGGGGCGACGACAAGCGAGGCGGATGATTTGGTTAGTCCGTTGACGGCTGTTACTCCGGGGAAGTATGGTGGACGGTTGTTCTATGGTGGTGGTGGTGGTGGTGGTGGTAATGCGGGAAGTGTAGCGGGGGATGGGACGGCGAGTGTCAGTGGACTGACGGTGAGGGTGTCGCCTGCTACTACGCCGAGTAGCGCTGGAGGGATGGCGGAGGCGCTGGCGCAGGGACATGGGCAGGGACAGGGACATCAGGGACATAGAAGGACTGCGAGCGGGAGTGTGTTGATGAAGAAGATGGGTATGTCGAGTGTTGTTGAGTAATTGGGTTTGGATGGCGGTGGTTTATTTGCTTGTAGCGTGGTGTTTGGTGTTTGGTGTTAGGCCCGGTCTTCGGGAGTGATATCACAATGGAGTAAATGGCTGATATTGTAGCTGCTAGTACTACAATTTGATGATACGATCTTTGGACAAAATGGAAATGGATGACGAATTCGATGGTGACGAGGTAGCAACCAACACCAAGACGACGACGTATCCCGTGCAGTGCAGAGAATCATGGCAACAAAACGATTGAAAGGAAAAAAAAAGAAATATCACCAACCCGAGCTCGGTTGATGCTGGATGATACGATATGACAAGAGTGGGATTCGAACCCACGCCCTTTCGGACCACGGATTTCTCGGATGAGGATTAAGGGTTAACCTTAACGTGGCGCCTTAGACCGCTCGGCCATCTTGCCTTTGGTTTAGAGATGAAAATTTGCAATGGGTGGGTGGGTTATGAAGGAAGGTGCTGGTGAAGAATTTTCACCAGGCCTGGCCTTCGCTGCCGGGGAGCGGTGGGGTATCATCCACTGCTCTCCTGTTTTGTGGGGCGTTTCGGACGAAGGTGGGGCCGGGCCGGGCCGGGATCGGGATCGGTGTGTCCCCGGCCACGTTGTGAATCTGGCGGTTGAGTTTGTTCTGACGAGCTTTTGTTGTTCAAAGTTACCTTGGCCAGCTCCGTATAGCTTGTAGCGGCATCAATAATTCAAAATTCAATAGTATTGGTTTTTCCTGGTCGCTGCCCGGATGACGAACCGTTTCCGGGAATCCGGAGAATCCGGAGGATTCGCAGATGCGGCCATATCGGGTGTGTTTGCCACTTTCGAAGGCTCAGTACTAAATAGTTCAGGTAGGTAAGCGCCGACGGCGACCAACATTGAATAGGAGTATTGAAAACGTGATCATCTACCGGGGGTTCAATTGTTTGTTTTTAGGAGCTTTTTTGGGAGAGGATCACAGATTCACAGGGGGTTCATCCCGATGCTTACCGGATACAGAATACTACCAAGAGAACTCAGTCACAAACTCGATCGACGACTCCAGCTTCAAGAGGGTTAAGTCCGGATACGGCCCCGGATGCTGACCAAATACTACCCGGACCAGACCCGATCATTCATTTTCGGGGGGGTACGGAAGTAAGTGATATCGCCGAATCACCGAACAGTTGCGGCCGCGGCCGCGGCCACCGTATGTACGTGGTGGGCAGGACTCGTGATCAACTAGTGATGGAAGGTTGGGATCTTGGGAAGGGCGTTGGTGATTTGGGCCGTGTTTGATTGAGTGTGATGGTATATCGGGGTCAATATTCATATAAAGACAACAGCTATGCGTCTAAGCAAGTCCGATTCTGGCTTTGATGCATACTTTGCTGGATACCTACATTGCGCAACCAAACACGGTCCTATAGGTACCTAGAGGTAAGCAGCAACTCGGTAGGCACCATCCTATTCAGCATCGTTTCTCGGTGAGCAAACACAACAGAATAGGATGCTACTGACCTCGATCTAGCAGATCGAAGACGATGATTTCATATCGGGTCATCCACGAGCTGGCGGAGGACGGAGATGGATGCAGCTTCTGTTTGTAATCCAGTTGCCGCTGTTGAAGGGCGAGACTTAACTATTGACTTTTATTGATTGTCCAGGAACCGTGCAATGTTACAGTAGAACTGATGTTGAGTTTTGGATGGGAATTAGTAATAGCGAAGCAAGGTAGCCGCAGTGGCTTGACTTGGGCTTGACCTGGCTTGCAGTGGCATGACACATGGAGTGGTCTTTCCAGTGTCTGGATTCTGCAACTCGGGATGTTCCCATGGAATTGCGGGATCAGAGTAGGCATATTTTGAACATGTCTTTCCTCCCGAATTATGTACGATGTCGACCATTCGGGTGCAGTGGTGGGCTAACGGGCGGGCGTCAGGAACGTCAGCTGCTGCGTGGTGCCTCCATGGCGTCCATGCCGTCCGGTTTTCGGTCAGGTACCTGTATTGAAAGGGCGTGTGGGTATGGGTGCATGTCTGGGTGTACAGTCCACAAAGATGGAAGTAACGACTGTAAACGAGCTAGAGGGCTTAAGCTGTGTAACGATTCGGAGGTAAGGACTGTAAGGTACCTGCGTCAGAACTGACATGACTGACAGAATGGAAGGTGCAAGAACTGTGTACCTGTACATTGTACCTTCCTTTACTCCAGGCTGCCCTCCACTCACCAGAGTTAGACGGCAGTTACCTTCTTCGTCTTGTTTTCGATGGTCACAAGGTGCGGATATGAAAGGTGCGACAAAGGGCCAAGGCTTCCCCACGGCAGAGCCCAGAGAAAGGCCAAGCTACCACTAACTATGTGGGAAAGAAGGTAGCACATATTCGGAAGTTATGGTTCAGTGGTGGAACTTGAGCTCTACATGGCTAGTGGTGGAAAGTGGAAACAAGGTAAAATGACATCCCGACCGGTGATGGCATGTGAGATGCCGATGTGGTTATACAACAGTTCTCTGGTACCCAGAGGCTCGGATCGAGGTGAGATTTGTGTCGTGATAACTAGATTATTTGAGAGCTGAAAACAGAAGAGATCGCTGTTTTCTTTCCGAAAGAGCTTGGATAGCTCGGCGACCGAGTGGTTATGCCGGCATTTTGACAGAGATGGTCGATGTTCAGCCATGAGGAAGGAGTCTAGACTCATTGTCTCCGTTGGTATCAGACCATTCTCTTTTTCTGACCGATGGTCAACAGGCCACGAAGATGAATCGTGTAACCCCAGGACCAGAACCAGCGTGATGATCGAATTCTCAATGTTGATTTTGGAAGTATTCTTTGAAGGGGTGTTATCAGTTTGTCACAGAGTGCCTCATTTTGCGTGATGTTCTCCATGCT
Organism: Neurospora sp. CHS-2018c; assembly: GCA_009806235.1. Lineage (NCBI taxonomy): Eukaryota > Fungi > Ascomycota > Sordariomycetes > Sordariales > Sordariaceae > Neurospora > Neurospora sp. CHS-2018c. The sequence continues at coordinate 226,787 of RAPC01000085.1, read as the reverse complement.
ATACCCCTGGGGCTGGAGCCTCCTGACAAAGGAGAGCTCTCCTCAAGACTAGGAGCATTAAAGTCAGCCGCAAAAGCTGCTATCCCCGCAGCCCCTGTCTTACCAACTCGGTTTAGGTTGAAGAATCTTTGCCAGGAACAGGGAGAAAAAGAGGCGGCTGTGTAGGTAGCAATATTGAGCTCGTGACAACGCCTACGCCGGACCCTTCCGCCCTGAATAACCCGAGAGCTTCTAGAAGAAAGCTTCAACCAAGTCATGCTTACGTTCTGCTGGCGTTTGTAGTAGAGAACGGCGTGGAAGGCAGCCTACTCGGGCCGTTGGAAGGTCATTGGAACCCTCACGGGGTCGTACTCTGGGCATTTATATCCTGCGGCTCCTCGTTATAGTCTTGGCGTGGTGGTATAAGTCGTCCTGGTCTCTGATACTCTTGGACGAACACACCGAGATGCCGAGATCAAGAAATCTGGGACAGAATGGCATTGTCTACCCGTGACCGTGCTCGTGGATTGACCTTGTGCAAAGCAACGTATCCATGGGGAAGTATGTTTCCGGCACAGCTCGTACCATCAAGACAGTTTGGGGACCGACAAGGGGGTCACAGCCCAATGGGGAGGCACCCAAGATCTGACAACCACCCGGGGCCATGTCTCAATGTCTGTTAAGACTTTGGTACACTCTTGACTGAACTGACATGGATGGATTTGATGTTGAGGCTTTGCATGCGTCATTGAATCGCGGTATAGGCAGCTGCCAGGTCCTTACTTCCATGTGGGCGTAGTCTGAGGAACTGCACAAACCGAGGTGAAGATAACCTACCTCTAACAATCGCAATATTGACGGAAGATGTGCCCCTATGGAGCTATATGTTGGTGAGGGAGCCATGGGCTGGCTGTATACATCTGCCTGGCTTCTATAGTCAGTACGCCAACACGATATCACCGCCGCCTTAACCAGACTTCTGAACGAGACTCAAAGGCTTCAAGCCCCAAAGCCACACATTAGAATATCGAACCGGGGCTGATAATACGGGCCGAAAGACGAACAGGAGCGGCGTGGTAGGGTTGACTCAAGTTTAACGTCCAAGCTGAGAGCTATCGAGTCTCACAACATGGGGCGATGTTCTTCCATTCAACACCAACACCATTGACCTGGTTACCTCTACCCTGGCCCTGGGCCCACCTCAGCAACAGAACCAGGACTTTCTCCCAACGGAACGACACGGGACAAGTTGTCCCAGGCTGGAGTGCAGCACCCGAGCTTTGTGCGAGATCAGAAAAGGAAGCGTGGGGTAGTCTACCCAGTACCCCATAATCTTCATCCACATGTCTGCTGCAGTGAGATATGACAACAGGGTCGTGAGGTGGGAGGTCCTTCCCGGGTTCGAGCTGACCAAGACTGTCAAGACAGCAAGTTGCCGCCAGATACGCCCCACAAACCGAGGGAAGTAACGACTGAAGAATGGAAAGCACAATGTTTTTAGTGGACCGTATGTTTGTCAGTAAATAAGCAAAAAAGATCAGGACATCAGACAGCAATTGTTGCGCACCAACCCAACCCACATTACCTCCTGCTTATGTGGTGATGGTGTACCGCACTGTCTGTACGAGGTGACATCGCCAAACCTTTGGCGAATCCGGAATATGGTTCCTGTGCATCTCCCGTCTCGGGTCCGGGTGGTCTCGGAGTTTATACTCGGTGAGTTGGTTGCAATTCACACCTGGCAAGACCCTGAATGATCGCTGGGCGCTGAGGCTTTGAAGAGATGGTGCTAACTCCTCGCTAAAAACCCCCTGTCTACGGGGGCTGCCGAGATGTTACAGTTGCAATATTCCACGCATTGCACTAGTCCGTTGCTACCCACCGACACTCACCGGGAGGTTCGGAGAGTTTTAATAGTGCGGCATACGACTAGGTCCTCCACGCGTCCACGCGGGAAGAGAAAGAACCCGACGCTTTAACGCTAAAAGGGAAGCGAGAAACGAAATATCGAGAGCAAACCAAGAGGGGGGAAAACGTGAGCAACTTGGAAAGGGTAAACTTACAGTTGAAGATATTCGAGTTGCCGCATTATCCCGAGCTCACCAACTAGTAGAGACCGAACAGCCAAGCCCCTTCATCGACAACGCTAGCATCTTACATGAGCTCTGGATCAGTAATTTACTCGAATCCAGAGCCTCAGAGATACGAACGGACGTGAGGTCCGACACCCTTGAAGCTTGTCAGTGGAGTGCAGTGCAGTCCAATCCCAGGTCCAAGGTAAACAAAAGGCTGGATGGAATGATCATGATCCAAAGCACAGACTAAGTAAGTCAACTGCAGTCACTGCATCGCCAAGTCAACAAGCGTGCAGAGGTAAACATGCCGTGTCACCAACTGTGAGGAACGATATGCCTCTTCATTGGGCACAACACTGGCAGTCAGGGCTTTTCCTCGATGAGCTCGAGCGCAAGGGAAGACGTACCAGTCCAATAGATTCCCGTTATAAATAGATAGCTGGACACGGCTCGGGACCGAAAGGACGAATCGAGTGTATGCATGCCTACCGCTTTTTTTCAGTCGATTGGGATACCTTTAGGGGGGCGCTAAGGTCAATACAAGCAAAACCTAATACAATCCTACTAATGATGCTACTGGATCGTTCCTAAGGAATTAACTAATGTACGTTGGCAAGCCGGTGATCGGTGGTACCCTGTATCAGCTCACTAATAGATTGGTTGGAGCCCCTATTAGGCCTAGATATTCTTGGCACTAAGGGTATCCCAATCGAACGCGAAAAAGCGGCGCTTTTTCGCGTTCGATTGGGATACCCTTAGTACCGGGAATATTTGGGCCCAACAGGGGCTCCAACCAATCTGTTAGTAAGCTGATACGGGGTACCACCGATCACCGGCTTGCTAACGTATATCAATTAATTCCTTGGGAACGATCTAGTAGTATCATTAGTGGGATTGTGTTAGGTTTTGCTTGTGTTGACCTTAGCGCCCCCCTAAGGGTATCCCAATCGACTGAAAAAAAGCGGTACCTGCAAGACCCCTCAAGCCACCAATTTGGATGACCCTGACACCCCACTGGTGCAAGAATGTTGGGCGTAGCTCGCCCCGTTAAGAGCCTCCTCCACTTTGAGTCTGACAGTTGTCGACCCACGTGCTGAGTTCGGAAATGCTCTGCAAGCCACATGATATCCAGATCAGCTCTACTTGAGCTGACCGGGCCTCGACGAGGCAGCGAGGAAGACACCGGTGACCGGTCTTGTAAGAAGTCGAAAGATCGTATCTGCAGATCTTGATGAAGACTTAAGCGATCCAACAGCTTTCTTGCCCGCAGCTTACAGCTCCTGTCTAGAACTGCACTTACTGCAGTGCAGTATATGCATAGTATGTATGTGCTGCACGGTTGGCAGATATCTCTTGGCTGCTGGATAGGATTGGACTCTCTCCAATCCACAGACTCCAGCCCCGCGCCCTCGCGGACTGTACTCCGGTCTCCGTCCAGAACTGGGCACCCGAACAGCTCGAGGTCGCCGATCAAATTCCTCTTCAGGGGAGCCCATGTGGTGGGTGCGGCAGGCAAGGGCACGAAAAGGTTAACTCATCTTGGCTTTTCTTGTCGAGGACTCGGCGCTTCGGAGCTCGTAGGGCTTTTGGTCACTCCCCGTTGAAGGAAAGATCGCCTTGGTCGAGATTCTGGATGGGATGCATGCTGCTATGTCAGGCCAATGGTAGAGGTAGGGAAGCTTGAAGCCCAAGCTATACTCTGGGGAGGTAATGCATCGACGATACCAGTTGGGATATGTTTTCTGTTGTTGTCAGCTTGATGGAGGTGAGGAAGGCACATCTCGCTGTGATGAGAACAGTGCACGCAGCAGATGCAAATCGGCACTGCGCTTGGCTTGATAACCGGGACCGCAGGGAGGAAAAGGAACCGACATCTTTCAAAATCCCCGCTCTCGGCTTTGCAGTAAATGCATACCAAAAAGAGTGCAGTGGAAGAAGACGGCGTCCAGTACTGTGACCTCCACGCCAAGTCTCTCCCAGCCGCAACCGAACCAATACTTCACCATCCCAATAGCGCGTATGCGAGAATTCGAGCGTCAAGTATGAGCGGGACAACCCATATTAAAAGCAATAAAGGACCGAAGAGACGAAAAGGACATACCTGAACAATACCGGTAGGGCAGAATCAAACTTACCTACCTCTACTGCCAGTGTGCCACTGGCCAGTCTGTGCGGTTCATCAGATCGTGAAGGTCTCGTTTGACGGAGCTTCCATCGATTGGAAGAATACTTGCAGTGCATGTCAGCACTATCAGCGCCTCACTCGGCCCAAAGGGACCTGGACCAAGACAAGCCAAGGGTTCAACAGTAGCTGCACCCGCCATTTGTCTTCCTTGCAGATAGTGCACTGCACGTTGAATGAAAGGGTTTGCTTGGCTGGTTAGCTGTACCACAGTACATCGAGAATTCGAGATACAATTTGGGCGGCCATCACTGAATGGCAATCCATATTGTTAGATGTGACTGTGCAGAATTGATTGATTGAAGAGTGTATATAACTGACTCGCCCAGAAGGTATAGGGGGTGCTAGGGTAACCCAGATATACCCAGAAATCAGGTAATATTAGGAAGCTGGGCAGCTAACCTATATAGAGTATAGTTAGAAACCTAGAAATCCACCCTCTACTCTAACACACCCCCTCACTTATAGACCTTCTAAATAGGGTAAAAGTAAAACTATTTATAATTTTCTCTCTTTTAGCATATTAATTTCTCCGGCTAAGCTTTAAATATCTTTTAAAACCTTATTAAAAATCTCCTTATCCATCCCTATCTCCTTACGAACCGGTACATTCGTCATTCCTATTAATTCCTAGAACTTCTCGTAATTTAATTATCCTAAAACCTTCGTCAATCTATTAATTAGCATCTTCTTCGTCTCGAAATACTCGACCTCAATCCTACCCTCTATAATCTCCTACTTTAACTAGTAATAATAGATATCGATATACTTCAACTTTATTATTAACTTTACCACTTCAATAATTAGTATACAGATTATTTATATATTATTATAACCAATTATAAATATTTCTTAATCGAAGGGAATATTAATTTCCTTATATAGACGTATAATAGCGATAGCTTTTTTAATAGTATTTAAAATCGATAGCAATTCTACTTTTATTATTAAAATTAATACCGTCTTTTATTTAGTAGTACCCTAATAAACCAAACCGCTAAAAAGTTTAATTATAAATTTATATAAACTCTTTCGATTTAGTAAATTATCTATATACAATACGTCTAAAACTATTTCAAATTTTAATAACGTCCTATAATAAAGGGAGAGATTAGGGTAAAATTAAAAGTAATATAATACCTTATTAACAACTTTATAATATTAAAGACTAAGGTTATAATTATAACAAACTAAACGGCTAATAGCGAAGGCAATATTAGGTCGGGTAATAATAATAGCGTATATTATAAATCCGATAACGATTTAATACTCCCAGATCTTATCGAAGGAGGCTACGCCGTTATACAATATAAATTCTTTATTATTTATCGGAATAAAGGCGAAAGTATAGGGATTCTTAATTAATTTAGTAATTTTATAGATATATTCCTATTAGGACAATTAAATAAGGCCTACCTCTCGATTTCGAATAATCTTAATACCAAAAAACTATTAGAGGTTATCGCTATTAATAAACTTATACTTCTCCTCTAATTTCTTCGTAATCCGGGTAATTTTATCGTACTATATTTTATCGAAAGTAAAGATAATATCGTTAACGTAGTAGAAAATTAGAATACTATTATATTTAAGGATATATAAGTCCTCAAATAACGGTTTAAACCCTAGATTTTTAAAAATATTATTAAATTCTCATTATTAAAGTAAAAGAATATATCGGAGACTATAAAGGACTTAGAGAAATTTAATAATAATATTATATTTACAATACCTAAGGAGTATATATATATAGATCTCCTTATCGAAGTAAGTATTAATAAAGGCATTTACCGCGTTGTATTAAATAAGTTCAAAATTAAATTTAGCGGTATATATAATAATAGAGCAAAAAGACCGATTAATTAATATAGAGGTATACGTTTCTTTACTATAATTATACTATTAATTTCTTCTAACGACGAAGCGAACTTTCACCTTTAATAAACGATTATATTTATTGAATTTATAAACATATATTTATATATAGTTAAGGATTTAAAGACCTTTAATACAGGGGATATCCTTATCGATTTTAACCTATAATTTTATTTCCTTATAGCTATTAAAATATACTTCCTCTACTTACTTAAAGAGATTACCTAAATTATAATATTCTAAATTATAATAAATCTTTAGGACTAGGGGAAGGTCTTAATATTTAATAGAATTTAATCTACTGCCTTTAGTAATTAGGCGGTTAATTTTTACTTTTATAATTGTCTTACCTTGCCGTTTCCCAACTAATTAAATAAATCTTTTAATATTAAACACGGCTTTTTATAATTCGAATATCGGAAAGGAAATAGGTTTTAGCAAATCTATTATAAAGCCGGTAAAGAGGGTAATTAGCGGTATATTTAATAGGGTAGGATAATTAAATATAAAGTCAATAAATATTTTATTTTAAATAGCGGGCTTTAATACCTTTAAAGCAATTTCATTACTATCTTTTTAAGGTTTATTATTAAAGAATAATAATAGGAAATAATTAAAACTATTATCTTCTATATTTTAAATTGTATTAATAAATTCGAAATATCGCGTAAGAAATTAAGGTAGATAATTAATTCAATTGAATAAATCGGCGATCTTATTACTAATTAACTTTAATCTTTATTTAAAATTATTAGAATTCCTTAAATAAATTAAATCTTCGTTAAAGAATATATTACGGGTATAGACAATACAATTAATCTATAAATTCTAAACTTAGTAAATAGAAGAAGTAGAATAATTAATAAAGAAATTAATTTAGGCTTTTAGCTAAAGCTTTTTACGCTATTACTCTTTCTTTTATATAATATTCGTTATCGCGTATATTTTACAATTATAAATATATAAATAGTTAAAATTAGGCTTACAAGGCTTAATTTATACCCCCTTATAGTAAGCTACGAAAATATAAAACCTCTCGTATAATAATTTCTAATTATAAAAATACTTAGGCGATCGGTTAATAAGGTAAATCGAAGTTAAAACGATTTAAAATTAGAGGTTATTAGGAAGGTAAGAATTATTTATTATAATATACGCCTTTTTTTTAATTATACCCCCTAAACGTTCAATACCGCTATTTTAAATTTAAATATTAAGTATTAAAGGCTCGAGAATAATAAGGCGTATAGCAAGCTTATCCCTAATATATTAACTATTAAATTTATTATCGTATTCGATATATTTAACTTTAACGTTATACCGGTAATTAATTATATTAATAACCGAAAGAAGTCTTTTAGCAATAGCCTTAATAATACAGTTCGCTATATAAATATCCTAGACGAATCTAATCTATTAATAAATAATAAATATAATATATTTAAGGCTTCCTCTCCCTTATTTGTACTTAAGAAAATCGATAATAAATTATTCTCTTAAGCCAAATCCTCTATCGCGTAGTCTTCTTTTAACTTATTATTTAATTTTTAAAATATTATACGCATTATATTAATAAGTAGCGGGGCCTTTAAATTTAACGCCTTCAATATTATAAAAGTATTCGAAGATTTGAAGACTATAGTAATCGAATTATTTATATTAAAATTTAATAAGTATTTTATATACGTAATAGCCGGTAAAGGAATTAAAATAATTTCGGCGGGTAAAAAAGGCAGCGCAATTGAAAGAAAGAGGAAGGTATTCGAAAATTATTTAATAATAGATTTCTTAAAGGAAATAAAAAAGTAAGCCGTTTAATCAACAGAAGTAATTACTAAGTAGTTTGTAGTCCTAATAAAAACCTTACTTTCGAAGCAGGCGTAATAATATAAAATTTATAGTAAAATTAGGGCAAAAAACTACTTCTTTTAGCTATAGCTTTAAAGTTCTCCTCTTTCCTTATATTTCTACATTAATATTCCTAAAACCTTTAATAAATATTTGAGAATTACCAGCCCCAATATAGTCCTTTAAGGACGCTTACTCGAAATAAAGAAAAATAATTAATTTCGTTAAATATATAAAGGGAAGCCCTAGAATTAAGGATTACAGAGTTCTTAAACGGGTAAATATTATCCTCCCCATTATTCGTATTAAAAGTACTTTATTTAATAAGAAATATTATATTATAAATACCGATTTCTCGTCTCCTTTAACTCTTTAAAATAATAATTTACACTAAAGCAATAAAGCGGTCCTATATTTAATTCCTAACCTTTTTAACCTCTTTACCAATTTTAAAATACTTTTTGAGATTTTCGTTAATAAACTTTTAAATAAGGCTATTAGGCTTCTAAATAGGATTATCCCTAATTTTAAACATTAAATACTAATAATATTTTATTAAGTGAAGGCTTCGCTCGTAAACTTTATATAGCAATATAATACCTCTTCTCTTTTTCGGCCGTAAAGAATCTCTTATATTTTTATCCGCGCCGCGTTTTTTCCTTATATTTACTTTCTACTTCTTTTTATAATTAAAATTAGGAATATCCTCTTTATTAAACGCAAACTCTTACAAATTAGAGCGGCTAGTACTTTAAACGCTACGAATTATAGTTTTCTTTAAATTAATTAATAATATAGTACGTTTTAATATACTAATCCTTCTAAAATTAACGGATATATCCTTATATTTCAAAAATATATCTTCTAATTCGTTATTAAACTTCTAAACATTACCTACTTAAATAGGTTTGTAATTACGGACTATATTAACGAAATCTATAAATTAGGAAATAAGGGAATTCGCTTCGCTAATACCGAATCTTTTCCCATTAATAATAAAAACTTCCTAATTTAATAGCTACTTTTTAAAATCTTTAAATTACTTCTTATTAATTTCTTTAATAAAAGCTTAGTACTTTCGCCGAATATTAGCGATTTAATCAATAGAGTAGTAATTAATTTAATTTTTAATCTCTTTAAATTAATTACAAGTAAATTTATCCTATTCGAAAGAAGTATTAATATAGTAAGCGGCAACGTAAGTATTTATCTAATTTTTAATTCGGGTATTAGCGTCGTCGAAGTCTTTCTAATACTTATAATAAATATTATAAGTATTATTAATTTAATCGTATACTACTTTTCTAGTAGTAATTAAGTCGGTAGTAGGGTTAATAATTATATCCTCCCTAATATTTTACTCAATACAGTATTTATTATTATCTTCCTTTTCCTTTTCTTCTTCTTCTTCTTTATTATTATTATCTTTATTAGCGCCGGCAGCGGTTTCGTTTTAGAACTAAATAGCAATAGTCGTTTCAGTAATAATATTATTCGTATTAGTAGTAGTACTAATAGTAGTAGTTATCGCGGGGGTAATTATAACCTTTTTAATTCGGATTCCTCTATTAAATTTAACGAACTCCTTCTTTACCGTTTAAATACAGTCTTTTACTTATTTAGTAAAGAAGAAATCTTCCAGCTTAGGCGGTAGAACTCTTTAAATTATAACTCTTCCTTTGAGTAATTAATTACTAAAGTCTTAATTATTACTAATAAATCTCTTAAGAGCTTTATATTAATTAGACTAATCAGATAGGGTATTAAGGATAATTGTAACGGCCTTATCGGTAGATTCCTTTAATAGAAATATAGCTAACGTTATTAGTTTCGTAGGGATATTATTTGTAATCGTTTATTGTAGCGTATTTAGTCGTAAATACGCAAATCAGATTATTAATTATTAAATATAATTGTATAGAATTAATTAATTGAAGAGTATATATAATTGACTCGCCTAGAAAGTATAGGGGGTGTTGGGGTAACCCAGATATACCTAGAAATCAGGTAATATTAAGAGGCTGGGCAGCTAACCCACATAGAGTATAGCTAGAAACCCAGAAATCCACCCTCTACTCTGACACATATCCCTTCTACCTAGCGTATCCTTGTCGTAAACAAGGTCTAGGGGACCCCGAACGAAGATCATGCTGATCGTTTAATCCGACCTAACAAGTCAGCGCAAAACACGGTTGTCGTTGTTCTGTAAAATGACCAAAAGCACGTGGACTGTCAGCACAGAGAAAGACTCACCTAACAAGGGCATTGTCTCGCTCGGTCTTAGCCAGCCATGCCATTCCAGTCTTGTCTGATCTGATCTGATCTGATCTGAGCCTCCGCAGTAAATCCGTCCAAACATGGAGCGTCCCGCCTCCACCTTACTGTGCTTCTTGTCTTACGGCGAGATATATCCGACCGGTCAACTGGGGCAGTACACAAGTACTGTGCTACCGCCAAGCCGATGATAGGATAGAGGTACCTACACAGTAGGCAGAGACCCAGCAAAGAAAGAAACAGTCAGCAATGCGACTGGAGTCCTGAACCGACGACACCGGTTCGGAACCAACCGGTTTTCGCTGCTGTACTGCCTGGTGCTGTCAGCTTGAGCTCCCCCCTGTCACCCGCCCCTGCTTCTAACGAATAAGGAGCCGCGTTACACAGGCGATTAACAAGTGTGTACAACTGTACAACAGGTACAAATCAGGTAACGAAAAAGATTCCCGAGAAGAAATCAGTCGTGTCTGACAAAGAAGGATTATTCCGAGCTTGGCTTTTTCGAAGCCTCTTGAAAAAAAAAAAAACTGTCAGCTGCCAATGCCAATGCGCGCCAACCTGCCAATCCGATTCTCCCGTCCTTCCGTGATGCAAGGAAATTGCTGGTGTGTTAAGGAACTTTTTGAGACTGTACTTGGGCGCAGCTTTATGCTGCTTATTCTTTTTCTGAAGAAGTGAAGGGTTTGTGCAGCATCGTTAATGGGAAAGGCTTTCACCATCTTTTTCCCCTGCCAAGGACGGAAGGGCACAGAGAAATGAAAGCCCCCTCCCGCTTTTAGCTCTAACTTTCCACGCCGCTCTTCAGTGCCCTCTTTTCAGTAACCATAATTATCGGTAACCCCAAGGCGCAGATGGGTTTTCCTAACAGAGAAAAGCGCTTAGCCTACGCCATACGACAGTGTACGAATCGAGACATCAACATACCAGGTCCATCTATGCAACTTGCAGACACTGCCAGTCTGTCACTAACCCAGATGGCAGACAGACAGACAACCTTCTTCCCCTTCCCAACACCAACAACAGTCAACACGCGCTGCCCAAGTGAAAGAGTCATCTCCCGAACATCAGAACATACCATGAGTCCATGATACCATCCCGGCCAGGCTAGGCCAAGCCAATACTTCTCGTGCAGCGTGATCTGTATGTTCTTCTCTTACCCACACACACACATCTGAATGATCAGATACATCCCGACCTTCGGCTCGAGGCGATAGTACCTATCACCGAGGGCTGCCACAACAGCAGTCAATCTGTCACTCACAGTCTGTCAGTCAGTCAGTCAATACCTCTACCGCATGCAGAAAGCATCAGGAGGGCATCGTCAACTCACCACTTGCACTTCGTCCCTCATCTCTCACCTCTTCTTCTCCTTTCTGACTGGACCCATTCCCGTTCCGCGGCGCCGAGCTGCCGTCTGCTCTTACACTACACACGACTATATTGAAAGTAAGAAGTCGGCTGTGGCGCCACGCCCTACACACATCTTACCTACATGTCTGTACCTATTCTTCGACTACCTACTTCGAGGCCTGAACGTCCAGCCACGAACGAGGTCTCAGCCCACCCAGCCCACCTCACCTTCATGCGTGCGCGAGCGCGCGAAGCCGAGCCGAACCTCTTCACCCACCACCGTGAACTGAGCTGCCTGCGTGGAGATTGACTGGATGCTCCTCCGCTTTTTGCACGGTACCTGAGTAGCCAGAAGCTTGATGCCCAGCGCTGGATGCAGTGCGTGAGGGTACGTCTACCTCGACCTATGCAGCAACATATCCCCTTTGGGATTTATGGCCGGGGTTTACAGCTCGTTGGTGGGGCTCTCTGTTCGGTAACACTGTGAGGTAAGTGCCTTTTTCCCCAAATCTCACGACACGACATCTTCAGACTCGTCGATGTACGGACGATGGACGACTTTCTCGCTTCTCTTCACCTTTCTTTCTTACCTCTAGGCTGTCAATATCATCATCTCTCCCGTCCATAATGGCAATGTTATCCAATATCCTCTGCAAGTGTCATTGTACAGCGTCGTTCTTCCACACCATTAGCCCCAATTTTCTCACGCTTCCCTCCACGATTACGGTGAGAAGACGGGATATCTTCAAGTCGAAGTTTCGACGATATGTCAGCAGTTCAACCACTTCACAGGGGAATAACTGCCGTTGATGTTTGATGTTGCCGGCGTCCCTCCACTGTCAAGTGTCAGTCAGTCAGTCAGTAGTCTCTTCAATACCAAGACAATGGGCGTCGTGGATGGCCTCGCATCCGAGCCGTGCCGCTTGATGCCATCCACATCCAGGAACAGGGACGATATCGCAAGTCTGATGGTCTCATGGTCTCTCACGGTGGCCTCGGCAGTGCTGCTGGTGAATCACCAGCGAAAGCCACAGTCCCCAAGCTCCCAACATCCCGAAAAGATTCCCCAGTCAGTAGTGTAAGATGCAAAACGGCGAGGTAGCCGAGAGCCGTATGCCAGGCGGTTGCCTGAGCACAGCACAAGCACAGCAAAGCACAACACACACAGCAAGTTGTCAGGAACCATCCACCCATCGAATATCAGATCCCAGTTCGGAAAAAGAAAAACCAGACATGGCCAGACAAGCCAGCTCAGCCTCTCCAATACGAAGGGACCTAGTACTCCACGAGGCACGAGGTGTAAGCCGCCATCCACTTCGCGATTCGATGACCACCAGGACGTCTGGACAGCTCCACCACACCCCAACATGCAAGGGCAAGAGGGTACTCATCTGCTTGTCCAACGTGTATAAAGTGGTTGATGATCTCTCCCTTTTTCTTGTCTTTCGATTCGTTCTTGATCTTCATATCAGGTCATCATCTCAAGAGTCAAGACTCGGAGGTGTAGTCCAAACTTGCACATACCTTTCTTTTGGATATATATCTCCTCCCGATCCCCCATCCCATCTTCACTCAAGCTCTCGTTTACTTCTTTCCTTACTTCCACTCGAGGGATCATCATCATCACCATGAGGTTCTTTGGCATCGCCGCCCTCGTTGCGGGCCTTCTTGCCCCTTCACTCGTCCTTGGTGCTCCCGCACCTGGCAATGAGCAGAGGAATCTCCTCACTCCCGTTGATAAGAGACAGGATGTCGAACCTCAAGGTTTTGGAGGTGGCGGAGGTGGTGGTTGCAACTCCCCAACCAACCGTCAGTGTTGGTCTCGAGGATATGACATTAACACCGATTATGAGCTCGGGACTCCTAACACCGGCAACACCAGACGGGTAAGTAATGGCTCCAAATGACCGGTACAGAGAACGAAAGGACTGACACTCACCTAGTACACGCTCACCCTCACCGAGACTGACAACTGGACTGGCCCTGATGGTGTCAAGAAGGACAAGGTCATGATGGTCAACGGCAAGATCATTGGCCCTACCCTTCAGGCCGATTGGGGCGACTATCTCGAGATCACCGTCATCAACAGGCTGAAGGCTAACGGCACCTCGATCCACTGGCACGGCATGCACCAGCGCAACACCAACATCCAGGACGGCGCCAACGGCGTGACGGAATGCCCGATCCCGCCCAACGGTGGCAGCAAAGTGTACCGCTTCCGGGCCACCCAGTACGGGACCTCGTGGTACCACTCGCATTTCTCGGCGCAGTACGGCAACGGCATTGTCGGCCCCCTCGTCATCAACGGACCGGCCTCGGCCAACTACGACGTCGACCTTGGTCCTTTCCCGCTCATGGACTACTACTACGAGACGGCCGACCGGATCGCGCTGCTCACACAGCATGCCGGCCCCCCGCCTAGCGACAACGTGCTCTTCAACGGCTTCGCCAAGCACCCGACTACCGGCGCTGGCCAGTATGCCACCGTTTCGCTCACCAAGGGCAAGAAGCATCGGCTGCGGCTCATTAACACTTCGGTCGAGAACCACTTCCAGCTGTCGCTGGTGAACCACTCCATGACCATCATCTCGGCGGATCTGGTGCCCGTGCAGCCCTACAAGGTCGACAGCCTGCTGCTCGGTGTCGGCCAGCGCTACGACGTCATCATCGATGCCAACCAGGCCGTCGGGAACTACTGGTTCAACGTGACGTTTGGCGGCAGCGGCCTGTGCGGTGTTTCCAACAACCTGAACCCGGCCGCCATCTTCCGGTACCAGGGCGCGCCGAACGCACTGCCGACCAACACGGGTGTTGCCCCGCCCGACCACCAGTGCCTGGACCTCAACGACCTGAAGCCCGTCCTGCAGCGTAGCCTCAATACCAACAGCATCGCACTCAACTCTGGCAACAAGATCCCCATCACGCTCGACGGCTTCGTCTGGAGGGTCAACGGAACGGCCATCAACGTCAACTGGAACAAGCCGGTGCTGGAGTATGTGCTGACGGGCAACACCAACTACTCGCAGTCAGACAACATCGTCAAGGTCGACGGCGTCAACCAGTGGAAGTACTGGCTCATCGAGAACGACCCCGACGGTGCCTTCAGCCTGCCGCACCCCATCCACCTTCACGGACACGACTTCCTCATCCTCGGCCGGTCGCCCGACGTGACCGCCATCAGCCAGACCCGCTACGTGTTCGACCCGGCCGTGGACATTCCTCGCTTGAAGGGCAACAACCCGACTCGGCGCGACGTCGCCATGCTTCCGGCCAAGGGCTGGTTGCTCATCGCTTTCCGCACCGACAACCCGGGCGCGTGGCTGATGCACTGCCACATTGCGTGGCATGTGTCGGGCGGTCTGTCGAACCAGTTCCTGGAGCGGGCGCAGGATCTCAAGAATGGCATCAGCGCTGCGGATAAGAAGGCCTTTAACGACAACTGCAACGCGTGGAGGGCGTACTTCCCTGACAATGCGCCGTTCCCCAAGGACGATTCTGGTCTGAGGAGACCCAGCGGTGTCAAGGCGAGAGAGGTGAAGATGGAGTGGTAGATGGTGGTGTGAATGATGAGTTCCCTGGTGGTGTCTTGTACATATCGAAGAGAGAGTGAACCGGTACATAGTCGACTGTTTTTGCTGTTTTCACGGGTTGGATAAATGGATGGATATGGCCAAAGGGGTGTATATATGGTCTTGGTCTTGGTAATGCGGATCTCTTCTCCCTTTTTACTTCCCTTCATCGACCTTTAACACTTGTTGTTTTGCCAGGTGGTCTCAGCAAAGATTTTGAGATTGAGAGTCGGACGCAGAGGGCTATATAGCTGAGCCGACCAGGGGACGAACGATCTTGTACATATGAAATTGAGACTCGAGCCTTTTCCTCTCATGCTTATGTGCCTCTTTCTTGCGGATGGTGAAGTTCCATTGCAGCGCCAAATCGGAGTGACGAACTGGTGATGGACTGGTGGTGGCCCAGGTCGAGGTCGCATGGTCCGTGCATGTCGAGATGGCGTCGCATCAAGTGGCCGGCGACGAGTCGACCACAAGGAAAGAAAAGCATTGAAACAGCAGGAACCATGGCGGCGCATAGAGGTCGTGATCCGTTTCATTCCGCTTGTTCAATCTGTGGTCGCGCCTCTGCTCTTTCGAGAGCCAATGGATGGGAAATTGCAGAACGCCGTGGATGCTGTGGCATGTTTCTCGACGTTGTCGCATGTTTGGTGGTTGAACACTGAAAGAAAGAGTCGACGTCGCGGAAAAAGAGATTTGTGCAAGATCGATTGGCTGGCTGAGGCGCTGGACGGTTAGCAGCTGTTAGTGTCCGCTGTGGATATTGCGTGGAACCCTTAACCCCGGCCTGACCCATGTCAAAGTCCACTGACTCCAGCCCTACCCCCTGTGGCTGGCACTCTCATTGGTTGCACGAGCGCCTACTGAGTCCCGCTAAGTTGACGGTCCACCATCGCTAGCTCCCGTCGTCCAGGAACCTCGTCGTCGTCGCAATCAAAATAGCAACCGCGTGCAACGACAAAACAAAAGAGAGAGGTTGGAACATTCCCACAATCCCACTCTTTTGACTCTTCAATTCTCCGACTCACCCATGGTGCGACCTATCATTTTGTCGATCCGCCTAGGCGCGCTTGTTTTGAGAGCCGGGATCGTGGATTGTCGAATACGATGATGAACATGGCCGATCGGGAACGGGAGGGACATGGTGAAACTTGGAATAATCGCTATGTCTAGAACTTGAGGTTGTTGACCGTGTTTGTGTACCTCGAATACATAAGATGGACGACCTTCTTCAACCTCATCTTTGTTGCTTGTTGGTTCTCCCTACCACAACACTTCAAAACTCTCTCAAGTCACATCTTTTCCTTGTGTCTCTTTTCCTTTTCTTTTTTCCTTTGGGTTTCCTTTTCTGTCTCTTATTTCCTTTTGGGTCTTGGGGTTTCATCTCGGCATTCTAGAGGAATTTCGGTCTGGATCATTTTCCTTGTGACGACGAACTATCACCAAGCAACAACGCCAGCAACGAGTCTCAGTGTTTCATCCTCTCTTCGTCAACAGTTGATCTGCTGGCGAGCATTTCCTAAGCATATCTGTCCCCTAACGAGAAACGGTTCATTTTCATCATCGGTATCACCTTTACGAAATCTACAATGTTGCCCACTGTCAACACAAAGTTCCCGCCTCCCCCGACGGCACCAATCCCGATTAAATCCCATTTCCCTCTCCGGACAGCACACAAGAAGCGACCATCACTGGAAATCATCACAGACTTCAACCCCCATGCAGCAGGAATGGGTTTCCAAGCTCCCCGACTGGGCGCTTTGGGCCTGACATTTTCGGTTATGAGGGCCCTGCAGTTCGCTGCCCTGATCGCCGTTATCGGCTTGAGTGCAAACTTCATCGATGAGTTCTCTACAAAGTCACTGGGATCTCCTTCAGAGCTTCTTGGTACTTTGGTAGTGGTATGTTCCGACTTCCACGCACTCTTTAACAGCACGAAATACTAACATATAACAGGCCGTTATTGCTGCCATCTACGTCGTCATCTCCTACATTCTCTACTACGATGTCATGCTCCCATATCTCCTCAGTGGAATTCTTGACGGCTTACTACTGATCGCCTTCATCGTCGTCGCTTCACTGCTCGGGAAGCCCCTCTCCCAGCTCCAGTGTGCTCTCATGCCCAAGGATCCCGATGCCAACAACTTCTGGACATCCGTTCCCTTCACGATCAAGTCCCAAGAAACGACGCACGATGATGGCCTATACTTCACCTTTGTGCACATGGACCAGCCCACCTGCTTCGAGACCAAGGCCATCTGGGGTCTTTCCATCGCTCTTTGCGTGCTCTTTGCCTTCAGCAGCATCGTCTGCGTCGGCCTGTGGCGTCGCGTCAGTCGTGAGACGGTCGTCGGCAGCAGGAAGGACATTGAGGGTTAGGGGCGCGCGGGCGCCGGCTGGGGGATTCGCGAGAAGAACTACTACTTGTACAAGTCGGAGTCAGAGTCGGACGTGTCCCTTTACGGCCACAACACCACCACTGCTCCACCACAGTTCCCTCCTCCCCCGTTGGCGCCCATGCGCATCACCCGCGGCGCTCGCCGCAGCGACAACCAACAATACGACAGTGACCCTCAAGACGTCCCGGTCCCCACCATCCGCGCAAGAGCCGGTCTGCCGCAAAACCGTCGTAGCCTATCCGGCTCGAGGTCCAGCATCGACTCCGACGCCTCCTCCTCTACCCTCAGCCGGGGAGCAAGCCCCGAGCGCCAACTCCGCACCAGCGGCGGTCTAGCACCCCCGCCCCCCGTCCGCCACTGCTGCAACCGTGGCCGCGTCGGGCTAGGCATCATGCCCACAATCCCCGGCTCTCCCATCGACGCCACACAAGAGAGGACCATCATGGACGGCATATCGCCCATCATGTCCCGCGCCCCCGAGGCTTTGCCTCTCCCCGTTGCCGACCCAGCATTCCGCAGCACCAACACCAACAACCTCACCCTGACTGTCCCCTCCGCTACTTACAATCACCACATCCACGGGCAAGTAGGAGCTGGAAGAGCCACCCTGCACCCACCGCTCACCATCACTACCGAATTCCCCATCATCTCTCCCTCCGTCTACTCGCCAACCGACAACATCACCCCGCAAGAATACAAGCGCGCCGCCCCGCCGCAGCCGCCTCGCTCCCCGTTGTCTCCGCTGAGCCTGCGGGGACTGGGCTCGTTCATGGCTCGGAGGGGGTGCAAGAGGAAGGAGGTCCCGCCGCCGATTATCGTCCATCCTAGCTCGCCTTCGCAGTTTGCGCATGTTGTTAACAGCGCGGGCATGGATAGTGTTGGGTTGGGGACTCCCGTTGATGGCCCAGGCCTAAGCCAGTCGCCGCCACAGCAGCAGACCCCGAACCCGCCCAAGAGGAGAAAGACGGTTTGGGGGATGATGGTGGAGGGGTGGTGGGATTTGGGACTGCTGGAGAGGATGGGGAGTGGGAAGAGGAGGAATATGAAGTAATAAGACAGGAAGGAACGGGCGCGAGCCTAGTATGGATGGGATAGGATGAAGAAATAACTAACATGATACCCCCGGAGGGAAAATGGGAGGAGTGCCTGAAGGGACGAGTACTAGAATTTGGATAGACCATAGAGCTGGGAAAGACTAATCTGGTGGCAGGGATGGAAACCACCAAGTGAGAAGCAACAAACTTAACTTGTTCTGGTAAATAAGTAGGTAGATAGACACTCACATAACGGCTGCAACGACGGCATCAAATAATGATAACGATAGTATTCCACCATATACTCCTTAAACTCCTTGGTTCCCAGTTGCAACTTTATCTCAAATCCTAAAAGGGCTTCACAGCACTCCCATCCTCCCCCTGCTTCCCAGCCGGCACCCACATCCACAACACCTGCAAATGCCCCGGCGTTATCCCCATCTGCTCACTGCCCCACGCATACTGCCACACAAAAACTTTATCCTTGCTGTCTTCCTTGGACGGCGCCCGCGGGATATCGTAGTAGCAGTTGAGATTGCCGTTGCAGATGAAGGGGTATTTGAAGCCGTTCTGTTGTCAACCCGACAGTCAGCATCACATCGATCCACTCCAATTCACTATAATACCTCTCCCATTACAGCCCGGTCAGTCCAGTCGAAGAGACAAAAACTCACAATAGTATAATACCTCTCCCCCTCCGGCACCATCCCCGGATCCTCATTACAGCTCCAAGCATGCTGCCTTGCTCCATACCTACTATCCTCGTTTGTCGGCATCGCCTGGTTGCCGAAACTGCACCCGCCTATTTTGGAACTAATCGTTTTCGGGTACGAAGTGATGGTACTGAACACAGCGCAGTCGGAAGAAGTGACGTAGCCGGCGTCGGAGAGACACCCGATGCTGTCGGATAGAGAGGCGTCGCTGTAGGAGGTGCTGTTTAGCACGAAGATGTGGCCCAGGCCGTTGAAGAGCTTAGTTACGTCTGGGGAGCCGGATTCGGCGGGGACGGCTACGGGAGCGGCGAAGGCCAGGGATGAGATGGGAGTGGGAGTTGAGGAGAGGAGGAGGGGGAGGGAGAGAAGGATTGTGAGATGGTGGGTTGGTGGTGACATGGTGGTTGGGTATTCGGCCCTGGATTTTGGATAATTCGGGGTGAGGATGCACCGGACAGAGTTGTGAGAATCTGATGATAGTTGGACCTTGTCTATTCGATGATGAAAACTACACGAGCTCAATTTCTCGAGGAGGAAGAGGCATCACTGACTTATGTATCTCCCCCAATTCCAAAAAGTCTTTAATCACAATTGTCCAACATCCCCAAAAAAAACAGAGAGGGTGTCATCATCAAACCTCTCCCTTCATTTCCACATTCCCATCGTCCACTTCAACCCTTTAGGCTATATTCGGATCCGCGGTAGCCCAATAGTATTTGCAGGTATTCGGGTCGTATAAAGCGTAGTAAGCATATTGCCTTACTGCCCTCGTCTCGCGTTCGGTTCAAAAACCTTATTTTCATACAATGAGCTATAATAAGCTACAACCACCTACACTTACCCCAAATCCTCGAATTAACCAATTAGAGGGCCAGAATCTTTAGGATCCTTACTACAATTCCTTACTACGATAATGCTCGAAAAAGTAATATTAACGCAGTAAGGATACGCTAAAGACTTAGATTTCTAATATGCATATACCCTATATTTACAACGCCTTATCGAATTTAGTAATTTTCAAGCTCTATATACGTATAAGTCGAAAAAATTAGTCAATTTCGATTACTTCCAATCGATAAATACCTCCCCCTCCCCCAAACAGCCTAATCCAATTAAATTATCCTTTTCCTCTATACTATTTTATTTTTATTTACTTAATAATCTTTATTAACTTTATTAACTTAGTAATCTTCGCGATAGCGCCCAACAACGACAATAACAACGAAATTAAAGAGTTCTAAATATAAATATAATTCGCCGCCTTTAGTATCGCTATTACTTTACATATCCTTATATTGTATAACTTTATACTATTAAGCAATATCCAACCGGTTTTCAATTAAACGTTCTCCCTTCTTATATTAGAAGTAGAATACTACTTTAACTTACTAAATTACTTCTTTTATAAATAATATCGTATAAGTAGGGCTACTTTCAATACCCTTTATATTTAGCTTTATATTTATAACGGCCTAATAGAAGGGCAGTATATCAATAATAGGCAAAGGCTAATTATAGCCCTTAATCTATTGACCTAAAGTTATTTAATAAAGAAGACGGCTATTACCTTTTGTTATAATCCTAATATTATCTACCGGTTAATATTAATTCAATACTATAACTTTATATTACTATATTTATTCACTATATAATATAAGGTCCTCTACTACGTCTTAAAATACCTCCTCAAATTAGCGGCTATCTTTATTAAACAACCTAGGCTTAAAGTCCAGCTTAGAATCCTAGAATCCGAAGGGAAATAGTATCCCTACTTCTACAATTGCCTTAATATAGTAGATAGAAAGCTTTTTGCCGTACGTATAAACCCTAACCAAATTTTGGCTTAAATTACCCGGAAAGACTTTATTACCTAAAACGTTTTAGGTACTATTAATACGGACGGGCGCTTTACGTATATACGCACGGGCTAGGAAGGCTTTACCAATAATTCTCATATCTTTAACAATGCCCTAAATAACAATTTCCGAATCCTTAATAATTAGTATTATTTTAAGGATATTAGTTATCCGGGGTTAAAAAGGATATTAGTCCTATATTAATTTGGGGAATTTTTGCACTTTTTTATACGCCTATATAAATAGTATAGGGTTATTAAGAGCAGAGTAGTTAACGAATCAGGAGCAAATCAATCGGAGCATTTTAGTTCGGAAATCCGAAAACCCTAAAATCGACATAAATTAAAGGGTTAAGAGCTAATCTCAAAGTATAAAAAGAAAGTTTGAAGCTTTAGATAACGAGAAGGATAAAATAAGAAATTTAGAAAAGACATTACTCTTTTAATAGGAATACACTTAAGCTTTACCCCAGATTTTATTCTTTAAACCTTCTTTTAAAAGTAAAGCTTTTACTTTACTTCTATTTATCTTTAGTAATTAATAGAATACGAAATTACTTTCTTTCCTATATCCGACGTCCCTATTCCTCGACCCTCCTGCTACGAATAGATCTACTCCCTTCTCAAGACTAAAAGTTTTATCCTTTTCGTTTTAGGGGCTCTGAATCTACTTATTATTCGTTAAATTAATACCTGTTACGTATTCTAAGTCCTCGTAATTCGTAAAGCCTTCAAATTCGCTCCTCAAAATAAGATAACGATAATCTACAGCGAGATCCGAATCCCGTCTCGTTCTCAAAAGGATATTACTACCCCCTATGTAAGAGTTTATATTATTCTTAAAATTTATAATTTAATTTTATAATTCTAGGATATTTATAAATAATTTAAAAAAATTAAATTTAAAATTACTACCCTCTACAATTTATTTTAGATTTATTAGGGTTTATAAATTAGTAGGAGTATTAACTTTTATATTTGGTAGTATATTTTTATTCTATTTTAATTTGGTGATAAGGATAAAATAGGTTTCAAATTCCTAATTAAATTAATTAATACGAATTTGAAAAGTTTCCGGCCGGGACTTTTCGTAAGCGCTAAGGCTTTTCCCAAATCCTTCGGAATATTGATAAGAATATTAAGAAATAAAAAACGAATTGCCAATTAGCTCCTTCGACGACGAAAACCTTTATATAACTATTATAAAATATTATTTCCGGATATATACGGACCTTTACTTCTTTAGCTACCTCTATTTTATAATTTATTTATTAACGAGTAGTATAGTTTTTCTCCTACTATTCGACCGATAAAAAAGATACGAAACGACCGATTAACGTAGAAAAAAATTAAAACAAATACTAGAACCAAATTTAAAACCGATACCGATACTATTAACTAAAAAGAATATATAACGAACCGAACGACTAAATAGCAGATTAATACCTCGTAAGTATATACTTTGTAAATATATATTTCGTTAAGAATAAATTTCTAAGATTTTTATACTTTCGACCTTAATATCGAATTTCTTACTCGTTTTACCTTACTCTTCCTCGGCTACATTATATTAATAATATAGGCCGCCCTGTTAATATAGTATAATATAGCGAACTTTACGAAGAATATAATACAAATCGGTAAAATTTACGTTTATACCTAATTATAAATACTTGATTATGTATTCGAAACTGAATTTTTACTTTATAAATTAAAAGATTTAATTAATTAGGTTCCTTCTAATAAAGAATACTTATAGATAGAAGTCTATAAGAAGGATTTATAACCCTACCCTTTTTACTATTAGAAATTACTATTAATATTAATATATATAAAACTTCACTTCTTTTTAACAAATATTTATCTCCCCCTCTATAACCCTTCCATCTATAATAATAATAGTTTATTAGACGAATTAATACTAAATATTATAGGTAACGATAAAATCAATAGCGATAAGATTAATAATAAGAAGGCCGGCGAGAATAATTAAAATAATTAGAAGAAAATTATAAAAGTCTCTTCTAAGGCTCTCGAGACCGCTACGAACCTTATTACTAAAAGTAATAACTTTACTCTTATTCGAAATATCGTCCCCAAAAAGAAATTCAACGGTAAGAAAGTTACGGAATACCTTAAATTCTTTAATAATAAGGTTAGATTCTATACCTTTAAAGATAACGAATTTAAAATTAATATTTAATTTAATTAATATAAGAAAGATCCGAAGGATATTAATAAAGGCCTAATCTGTAAATTAAAGGAAAAGAACGAATTTACTTAGGACAACTTTATTAAGAAGTTCAAAATCGCCTTTAATATTAAAAACCCCGAATAAACGGATAATATATCCGCAACGCTAAAGAAATTCTATTCTAAAAAAATCGGCTACTACAAATCTAAGATTATTAATGCTATTATCTCCTATACCGCTCTCCTTACTTAATAAAAGGAATCCAACTATACGAATATTAAGATTTCGGCTGTTAAGAATTTCTATAAGAAATTGAATTCTAAAACGCGCTATATAATCGGCAATTTTATAGGAGAATATAAGGAGGATCTATTTAAGAAAGATTAGATAGAATTTTCCTAAGAATTAAATAAAATTATAGTAGAATTTTTCGACAATATTAATACTTCTAAATTTAACGCCTCTTCTCTTTCTAACTCTAATAATAAAGAAGTAGCTTCCAAGAAGGTTAGAACAATTAAATAAATTATTAAATTAAACTCTAATTCCGACGAGCCTATTATAGCGACCAAATAAAAGACTACTAAAACGACCAAGATTAAGAGCAAATCTCCTCCTCTTCCTACTATACTTCCTCTTACCCTTACCCCTATTCCGGATAGGGCTATAGAAAAATTTATTATTAATTTTAATAAAATAATTATTGCTCGAACTAAGGCTATTATCCCCCTAATTATATAGTAAACCCCCCCTATATAATATCTAACCTCCTATTTACCGAATTAAATTAGCGTAATTCCCTCTGCTTAAACTATTACTACTACTATTTATAATAGTAATAACTATCCTAAGGGAAGAATAAGTCTTAACCCTAACTAAATTTATTATTAATATAATAAGAATAATTATTATTAGTATAAATATTAGGAGAAGGAGTTAGATATTATATACCGGCTCTATATTTACTTCCGGCCTAATAGAATTAAGTAAATTAAAGTGCAAATCTTCCTTAATAAAAATATTAATTTCAAAAATTTTATTAATTAGTAGTTCGTTTCTAATATAAATTCGAAAGGTACCGTTAATAAACTAGTAAAGTCACTTATAATTATAAACCCTAATAATAAAAATTATTAAATAAGTTTTAAGAAATAAGAGTTTAAATAATTTAAGGATAGGGATCTGAATAAACCCGACTTCGTCCCTAACTTTAACTTCCTTAATAATAATGCCAAATAAGTGTAGAAGTAAATTAAAGCTTTATAATGTAAAATTACGGTTATAAATATAATTTAAATAAGATTGTAGGACAAATTTTACGATTTAACGCTAATATTTTATAAGAAGACGGTAATAACCTATATTATTAAGCCTATTAAGATTAAAAAGCCTAAGGAGATTTTAAAGAAATTTATTCAATTGGAGCGGATTATTAAATTATTTAATTCCGACGGCGAATAAATTAATCCGAAGGCGAAGTCTACCGATAAATCTATTAATAAATTTATTAATAAACCCGCTAGCAAACCTTCCAATAAGGTAGCTAATAAGCCTATTAACAGATTAGTAGTTACTACGCCTATAAACGCGAAGAAGGTTCGTACTAAAGAATTTAATGTAAATTTTAAAAATGCCGCTATATTTAATTCTATACCTCCTAATATCGAATTTAGAAAATAACTTTCCAAATAAAACGCTAATATTATAAAAGGGAAGAAGGAGAATAAATCTACTCCTATATTAAAAGGGGACGAATCTATTTAAAAGTCCGTAGAGAAGGAGAAAAGTATTCTTTTAACCGAAGTAAAGGATCCAAACGCTTATAATAATATTGCGGAATTAAAGGAACTTTTCCTTTTAATAATAAAACTAATAAATACTAAAATTAATACTATAATTAAGGATATTATTAAAACGAACCCTACCTATACTAACGCTATTTATAAATAGGTAGACTTAATTAATTCCTCCGGTACTTGTACTAATTCCGATTCGGTATTAAAATATAATTATAATAGTAATGTAACCTATAATAATAATATTAAAGTAAATAAATTTAAACCTATTATTCGGAAGCCTAATATCTACATTAATATAATCATTACTATTAACGTTCATCCGAAGCTAAGAAATAATAACTTCGCTAATATATTTACTAAGAAGGTTAGAAATATATATAATTAAGTCGGCGACTATATAAATATCCCGGATACCCCGTACCTTAATTGGCAAATCCTAAGTAGGCTTAAGACCAAGCCTACGAGGATAGTATCTAAGAATAGTAGGGATGCTACTACTAATTCTATTAAATAGTCAAATATATCCAAAATTATTAATATTAATAACGTTACTCGCTTTACTCCCTTATTTACTTTAATAATCTCTGTAAAAGTTAAAAAAAGTCCGAAATATTCTATATTATTAAATATTAGAGCCGAGTATAATACTATTTATAAAGACTTAGCAAATTAATTTAACTTTAATTCTATTAAAACCGAAATTGCTAATATAAATAGTAACGGAGGAAAGAAAGGATTTCTTAATAAAATTTATAAAAAAATCTACCTATTCGATAAGGGAAGAGAAATTTATTTTTTTATTACTAAAAATCGTCTTCCCAACTACAATATTATTTTAGGGCTCTTATTTTTCTAAAATGCGAATATTTATATCCAATACAATAAAAATAGTAAAAATTATACTACAATCACTATAGACGGCGCAATTATCTATACTACTCTAATTACGGATCCCGAATTTAATAAGAATAAAACTAATAACCCTAGTAAAACCGGAACTAATTAATACGTTTAACCCCTATATAATTAAGAAATTAGGGTAGAATATTCCTAATTAAATAAAATTTAATAAAAATAATAAAAAGCTTCTTATTTTAATGGACGAAATAATATAAAAACTTTTAGAATTTTTATATAACGAACGTAAAAAATATAATATATTATATAAAGTTTAGGAGAATATTATTAGGATAGAAACGAATCCTAAAATTAATTCGGGATAGGAAAATAAAAGCCTAACCCGCCCAATATAAAGTAAAGGAAGAGATCTTAGGGCTAACGATAATTATAATAAATAGGTAGAAATAGAATTGGAATTTAAAATAATTATTTAGAAAATAAAATGCAAAATTAAGAAAGCTTTAATTAAAGAATTAAAGAAGGTTATTAAGAAAGATATATAATAACTTATAATGAAGTTAAAGCTAAGTAAGAGGTAGTTTCGAAAAATATTAAATCCCTTCTCTATATAAATTAATATCCTTTATAAGAAAATTATTTAGAAAATTAATTTAATCGATAATATTATATTAAATAAATTTAAACCTAAAAGGAACCCTAATTAGAAGGTAAATAAGTTAATAACTTTGTAAAAATAGATTAATAACGCTCTTAAAATTTTTAATTCCGAATAGGATAATTATATTTTCCTTTAGTTTATAGAGTTAATTAGAGGTTCGCGTTTAATAGAGGAGCGCTTCTAAGAAATACTTAAGAAGGTTTAAAATATTCTAAATAAAGGAGAAATTAAATTATTTATTTATATTCTCTATAATAGAAAAAAAGTACTCGCTTAGACTTTCTCTAAATATAAGAAATTTAATCCCGACGTCGTTCTACTGTAAAAAATCCATACTATTCCCTATTTAACTTAGTAAATTAAAGCAATCCCTATCCCGAAAGTACTTTATAATAAAATTTATAATTTATTTAAAGATAGAATTAAAAAAAATATTTTAGAGGAAAGCTATACTACTTATAGGAATAATTAATTCCTTATTATAAAGAAAGACGGTAGTCTAAAATTAATTAATAACGCGTAGCGGATTAATAAAATTATATTAAAAGATATAAATCTACCCCCTAATTATAATAATTTTAATAAAAATTTTAAAAGTTATAAAATAATCTCTTTTTTAAATCTATTCTCCGGTTATAATTAAATTCCTTTTAATAAATCTAGCCGAAATCTTACAACTTTCTCGACCGATCTTAGCTACTTCCGGATAACCACCCTTCTTTAAGGAAGTACTAATTCTATTACCTAATTTATAAAAATAATAATACGGATACTCTATAATCTAATCCCTAACGTTTATTAACCTTACTTCGATAATATTTTTATTAGAGGGTCGAAGAATAATTATAACGGGGAATTAATTAATTTTAAGGGTATATAGAAGTATATTTTTAAATATCTTATAAATATTAATAAAATCCTTTTCAACGTTAAATTAACGGAAGGGACCGTTATAATAATTAAATTTCAATAATGCTAAAAGGAAGCTATTTTAGTAAATTACCTTTATAGACCCGATAGACGCTCTCTAATAAATAAAAAAGTACGAATAATTAATAAATAGATTTATTACGAATATTAACCTTATAAGAAAGGTAAAGAATTAAAATAGGTTAGGTCCTTTCTAGGCATTATTAGGTACTACCGTATTTAGATTAAGGGGTTTAGTATTATCGCAATTCCTTTATATATTTTAATAAAGAAAAGAGTAAATTAATAATAGATTAAGAACGAATAATTCGCTATAGAACGATTATAGTATATAGTAACTACTACCCCTATTCTTATAATATTAATTTATAATAACGAACGGTATAGGATTATTTACCTTATAACCGATACTTCTATCGACGGTTGGAAGGTAATTCTAAAGTAAATTGGCCTTAACAATTACTATTACCTATACCGTTTCGAAAGTAAAATCTAATCTAACGCGGAAAAGTATTATAATACTTATAAAAGAGAGTTTCGAAGGCTTCTTTATATTTTAAAGCGTTTACAACGCTATTTATTTAATATTCATTTTATTATTAAAATAAACGCTCAAATACTAATTTATTAACTTAATAATACTATTAATAATATCCTAGGCGTACTATTTATAAAATAGATCGCTTAAATTAAACTCTTTAACTTTAATATTAAATATATTACAAATAGTAAAAACGGAATTATTAATAATTTATCCTATAAATTACCGGGCCCTACGGATCTATAGTATAAAGAATACGAAGAAGATATCGACGATTATATTAATACGTAAATTTATTCTATTTACGCTACTTACGTAAATAAGCCTATACTAATCTTCTAAAGAGATTGGTTTAAAGAATTATATAAAATCGTTCGGTATCTTTTTACTTTAAGGACCCCGGAACGCCTATATAGATTAGCTTTCCGACGCTAATTCTAATTCAACGCTTTAAAATATTTCGTTTCTAACGGAGCCTTTTAATTACAATTAATTTATAACGGTCAATTACTAAAACGATTAATAAATACCCCTTAAAAATAAAAGTTAATTATAATTCGTTATTATAATAAGGTTAGTTATAAAAGAAAAGAAGGTACTTACCGATAGATTACTGAATATTATTATTAGAAAGGAATATATTCCTAAATCGAAAAAATAATCCGCTCCTATCCTACGTACTAGAAATTTAATCCTAAATAGTATAAAGACGGTTACTAATAAATATATCCTAATCCTTAACCTTTTAAGAAATAAATTCTAAATATCCAATACTTAGAAGGGTTAGGATAAAAGAAAAAGTATCCTTTACTTAAGGTTAGAAATAATTTAACCGGCTATATTAAAATAATTATTTTAAATACCGTTAAAGCTAATAGAATCGCTACTTTCCTATAAACTATTTTTCTCCATTAGGGATATCCGCTCGGGATCCTAATTAATAATAGCCTTAAATTTCGGAAAATAATTATAGAAACCTATATTCGTTTAGGAATCCTAAAATATTATATTGCCCTTTATAATTTAAGAGCCAATAGAATAAATAAGTAAGAATACGCTATTATTACCGCTTCCTTAATAAAGTTAATTAACGGTAAAAGAGAAAATTAAAGGAAATATCTTCTTTATATCGTTTTTACCGACCGTATTACTATTCGAGGAAATTATAGTTATACTCCCTTCTAATTAATTTATAATTATAACCTAATTATATTTATTGAATTTAATTTACCTTCTTAACAAGTAATTAATTAGTAAAATAATAACCAAAAATTTATAATTAAAGAACTAATCGCTACGGTTACTAGTATATATAAGGAGACAGAATACCGTTTTACTTAGACTATTAAAAAGGTTGCTAAAACCCGGGAAAAGGCCGCTAATTACAAGAATCGGGTTAATAAGCGTAAATTCCGATTAAAGAACGCTAAAATTAAGGTTAGAAATTTAATACTAACTTATAATACTTTCCGCCGTATAGATATAAATATAATTAAGAAATTAATATACTATTAGTATAGACCTTTCCGAATCTATAAAATCGCTAATAAGAATATTTATTACGTATCTACCCTTAACGGAATTAAATTCGCTAAGCCAATCTCTTCTAAAAGGATTAAAAAGTTTATCGTTTAAGATAGTATAATATTAAGTCCGGATAAACTAAATTCGCTATTAAATAAGATTAATCTAAAAGTAATTAATACTATTCCGAATCTTAATATTAAACCTACGTAAAATAAAGAATTAATATCCGTAAAAGATTAGAAAGAAACCGCCCTAAAAAGTTTTACCTAATCTAATATATGTAAAAAAAAGATAGAAGAGCAATTACAATAGACCGACGTAGAGGTTCATTTACTTATTAGTCGACTATTAGGAGTTTAACAAACGGTTAAAGATAGTGAAGAAGAATTATAAATTTGGAATTTCTACTTTTAATCCGCTATTTAAATAGTAAAGGAAGTTATTTTTTTTTTTAATAAAATTTTTTATTTTTTTAGCGAAAGTAGCAAACTAAGCTCTAACTACTCTCGAAGGGAAGACTTAAAGGAAGAAAAGAAAAGGCAGGAACTTAAAGCAAGACTTGAATTTATTATACGACATATTCCCTATCTATTTTTTTTTTTTTTTTTTCGAATTTTTCTTTCGTTTTTAGTTTTTCCCCTTATTAATCCGTACCCCGATAAAATCCGCACCCCGACAAAATCCGCACCCCAATAAGATCCGCACTCCGATAAAATTCGTACCCCGATAAGATCCACACCCTAATAAAATCGACCGTACCAAAACAAATTTAACGACGACGGACGAATTTTAATTTCAAATCCTTATTTAAATTAGGCTCGTTAAATACCTTATCTATACTAAAACCCTTATCCTTTTTTATAATTATAGGTAGTATCCTCTTCTTTTCGAAGGCCCGAATATTTTTAATATTAGGACTTTTACCCTTCAAACTTAATACTTCTACTTTGTATTGGATATACTCCCTCTATACTAATAAATTATAAAGGATAATTTTATAATTACGCCCCCAATTTCGTAGAATATATCTATCGATTTTAAAAAGAACGCCGGTATTATTTATCTAATTATTTTTAAGAATACTATATTCCCCCTTAAATTTACTATTGTAATTACGATTATAAATTTTAAAAGTATTAAAGAATTAAAAAGAGGTAATATAATCGATAGCCCTTTTATTATATTAGTAATAATTTTTATAAATCCCCCCCTTTATATTTAAATTTAAGGATATGTAATTAACGAAAGGAGCTTAAATAAACGGAATTTCCTATTATTATTTCTTAGTATAAATGGAGGTATAAGTTTTTTAAAACCTTTAAATATAATAAGTATATATAAGGCGATTCCTAGGGAAGAGTTAGTAACGATAATCGGAAACCTATAAGAAGGAATTAATTATTTATTCCTTTCTAAATACTTAAATTATTAATACGAAGATACGCTCCTTCTTTATATTTATATAGTAATTGTAATAACTTTAAGGCTAACTACCCTTTTTCTTAATATAAATCCGTTTATAAACTATCTTTTTCTTTTTAAAATTCCGAAAACGGTCCTAAATCGTCTATTAATATTTATAAATTAGGCCAAAAAACGAGTAGAGGAATCCGAAGTCGTTAAAAAATTTGGGTAGGATTTATTTTAAATAGAGGAGGCTAGCTATCGGAGGAAAGGAAATTTAATAAACCTATATATAATCGGCGAAAGCCTAATATTAAGGAATAAAAGGAGTACTTTGAAGGCTATTTTCGGGGAAAATATTTTTATTAAGTAAATTAATATATACTTTTAATAAAATTTATTGCTTACTGTTAGGACGTTCGTTATTATAATGTACTTAATCCGTTATCTTAAGAGGAAAGTAAAGGATAAGAGGCTCGTTCTTAGGAACGACAAAATATTTATAAATGTAAAGCTATATTTCCTAGATATTCTTCCTTAATTAAAGATTATTATCTTTAAATATATTTAGAAAATTATATTGGATCGCCTCCTAAACCGGGTTAGAATAGTAAGGGGAGAAAGACGAATTTAATAACGAAGAAGCTATAGTATTAATCTAAAAATAAATAGCGTAATATAATAGTAATAAAATTTATAGAAAAGAAAGATTAAAATATAGAAAAAGATATAGAAATAAAGGTTTCTTATACTTAGATTAGGGCGCCCCAATTTAAAAAAATTAGATTAAGAGGACTCAATAGAATGCTTAGGAACCTTAACGATTAGTTAGGTAGTAAGGGAAGTAATTAAAACGAAAGATATTATTAAATTAAATAATTAATTTAGAGATTTTTCGAAGAAAAAACCGGGATAAGAAATACTTTTAATTAATACTACCAACGAAAAGTAACCCCAAATTAATAGTAGTCTCTCCCCTTTACTTCTAAAGATTAAAAAGTTTCCCCTTTCTTATAAATAAGAGAGAAGGAACTAGCCCAAAGTACGTCGGGCAAAGAGCTTCAACCGTTTACGGACCTTTAGGAATAGGATTGAACGAGTCTATGACGAACTTCTCTACTATTACGAAATAATTAGCAAGAAAGTTAGTCGGCTTTACGATCTATCGTAATAGGATAAAGTAATTAGCCCTAAGCTTCTCTCCGTTTATATAGGGATAATAGCGGTTACCTTAGTTATTAGTGCTGTAACCTTTATAGAAATATCTTTTTCGATTAAATATTTTAAAAGAAATAATATAAAAGGGTAAAATGAAAGGTTTAAAATGAAAACTTACGCCGTTCTATTATATAGATTAACCCTCGAAATCTTTTAATTTAATTATTATAAACGAAAGATAGGTACCAATATAGTCGAAGGCCAAAATAGAAGGAAATCTATACTTTAAATTATCGACCAATTATCTATAAAAGACTAGTCTTTCCCTTCCTCTTTTTTAACTTCCAAATTATTATTCTTATTAAACGATAACTAAATCCCTCTTATACCCCAAATACCTTTTTTTTTTATTCCCCTCCTCAATTCAAATAACGTTCATTCGATAATAAGTAAATTAGCCGATATAAATATTCTTCCGATTCTATTCGGTTCCCTCATTCCTCTTCTAACTATTTTCGACCTCCTTAATAATATTCACCGTAGTATATACGAAAATCTAAAGCGCTAGAATTATAAGACTACCCGCTAGCCCTTATTTAAATTCAAGTTCGGGGAAATATACCTACTTCGTAACGAAGAGGCAAAGATCCGTAATAAAAACTACAATTAAAAATATATTCATCGGGATATAAATAGCTATTTCAATTTTAAGCGATTAGCCCCATTTATTATTATCTTATATAAACCGGATTTAAATATATTTAAAATTATTTTTAACGGACATCCGCTACGACCCCCTCTAAATTAACCTAATAAATAAAATAATCCTATAATAAATTAGGAGTTTACTATTTTAAAATTAATTAATTTATAATATTACTATAATACTAGGAATTTTACGGAAAGTATATCAATTATAACTACCCTAACTTAAATATTAAGAAATTTCGGTAATAATATTTATATTCTTCTAAACGTAGAGCGGATTACCGAAGACGAAATACTAATTACAAAAATCGGATAGTACTAAGGGATAAGAAAAATAAAGTAATAATATATCCTTATTTAATACGACTAATACTTTTCCTTCACTATTTTTAATTAAGGAGAGCTAAAATAGTTTTACTTTAATAATATCTTCAATAAAGAGCGGGAGAAAATAATAAAAAAGATCTATTTAAAATATTCAGCGGATAACTATATATATATAAATAAGAACGGAGAACGGATTAAAATTCTTACTAATAAAATATTCTAAATCAATGTAATATTCCTAATATAAATATTCGAATAGACGTATAATCTTTAAATATTTAAAGTAGTCCGCGTATTCTTTATCGAAATAGTCCGCAAAGGATAGAAGATTAATAGGGCTAATCCTCCTAATAAAAGACTAGGAAGATAGGAACTAGGGACTTATTAGAACATATATAATTGGATTAATAATAATAAATAGGTAGAAAGAATTATAGTTAAATAATAAATAAGAGTTATTTATAATATTATTCTAATAGAATAATAGAGAGGAAGTAAAATAGACGACGAGGAGAAGCGGCTAATTTACCGCTATATCTAATACAATTATAATTTATTAATTAATATTATATTTATATAGACTAGAATACCCAAAATTCCGAACGTTTATAAACAAATCGGCCAAAGATTCCCTTATAAAGCCTAATAAATAGTTGAATTATTTTACGATTTACTAATTTAATATAATAAGATAGAACTTTTTAATAAAAAATTAATTAAACGGAATTCAATTAATATAAAAGTAATAGATCTAAACTAGCGAATAACGAATATAGTACTTATCCGGGCTACGCTTCAACTTCCCGAAATTTTTAAAAGAAATAGGAAATTTCCTACTACGCTACGAATAAAGAGGGTCCGATAAAAGAAATTGGAAGAACTAATTTAATTAGTGAGCTACGGAATAAGCGCGCGGGTATATATTAACTACTTTATACTACTATAGAAGATATAGGTAGATAAGAATCTTATTATTATTGACGAAGTTCCTAATAATATCGAAATAAATAAAATAGAATATAAATACACTCCTAATTTTAGCGCGCACTTTCATTAGGGAATTAGTATTACTATTCCTCCCAAATTTAATATCAAACTCGTTAAGAAAGAAATATACGCATACTTAAGGGAAATTAAATTTTAGAAAAAGAATTAGCAGGAATAAAATAAAATTATAGAAAGATAAAAGAGGGTAAAGGAAAGGAAGGATAAGAAGGAGGCTAAAAAAAGAATTAAAAGAGGAAATTAAGAGGATAGAAGTATATAATCGATTTTTCTTTACAATAATTTTTTCCTATATTTAATTAATCTTTTATTTTTATAATAAATCTACTAAGAGGACTAGAGAACAAATTTAAAGGGAAATTTAATTTAAGGAATTTTTACACTTTTTTATACGCTTATATAAATAATATAAGGTTATTAAGAATAAAGTAATTAACGAATTAGGAATAGATTAATTAGAGTATTTTAGTTCGGAAATCCGAAAACCCCGAAATCGATATGAATTAAAGGGTTAGGAGCTAATCTCAAAATACAAAAGGAAGGTTTAAAACTTCAAATAACAAAAAAGACAAAATAAGAAATTTAGAAAAGATATTACTCTTTTAATAGGAATATACTTAAGCTTTACCCTAGATTTTATTCTTTAAACCTTCTTTTAAAAATAAAGCTTTTACTTTATTTTTATTTATTTTTAATAATTAATAAAATACGAAATTACCTTTTTTCCTATATTTAACGTCCCTATTCCTCGACCCTCCCGCTACGAATAAATCTACTCCCTTCTTAAGACTAAAGGTTTTATCCTTTTTATTTTGGGGGCTCTAAGTCTATTTATTATTCGTTAGATTAGTACCCGTTACGTACTCTAAATCTTCGTAATTCGTAAAGCCTTCAAATTCGCTCCTTAAAACAAAATAACGATAGTCTACGGCGAAATCCGAATCCCGTCTCGTTCTCAAAAGGACATTATTACCGCCTACGTAAGAATCTATACTATTCTCAAAATCTATAGTTTAATCTTATAGTTCTAGGATATTTATAGATAGCCCAAAAAAATTAGACTTAAGATTACTACCCTCTACAACTTATTTTAAACCTATTAGGGTTTATAAATTAATAGGAGTGCTAACTTTCATATTTGGTGGTGTGTTTTTGCTCCATTTCAATATCGTAATATTCAATACTATATACCGGAATAGGACTATTACGCCTTCTAAAATAAGGAGGAATTATTCAACAAACGCTACAATTCGCTTCGAATCAATATCGAAATCGTATAGGGTTTATTAATTAAAAAATTCCGTATTTATCGTATAAATTAAAAATATCCTATTAAAACCTAAAAGGATATTATCTTAATTACTACTAATTTTTATAATTTTATATTCGAATATAAGGAATTGTAAAAGGAATTTAAAATAAAATTTAAAATTCGGTCGAAGTTAGTTATTATTATTACGCCGGGTAAAGAAGAAGATTAATTAAATAACTTTAGTAAGGATAATTTAATTATAGGAGAGGCCAACGAAATATAGCGTCTTCGCGAAGAAATTATAAGCTATATATAAGTAGATTAGTAATAAAAGAATAAATTAAGAGATAGATTTAATAATAAATAACTTTTACTTCTTTCCTTTCTTCTTTTTTTCTCCCTATAACCAAATAGGAAATATATTATCTACCCGCCTCTACCTATATTATAACCCATTTGCCCATAGGTAGTAAATTAGAAGATATAATACTAATTTACCCTTTTATCGGGTTAAAGTTTTACTCTAAATTAATAACCGTATTAACTATAGGGAAAAAGAAAGAATAAAAATGAAAAAAATAGAAGGGGAATCCTTAAGTTTATAATATATAGTATTATGCTTATTTACCCGCCTCAATTCGGATTATATTCCTATTTACCCGTAGGTAGTAAAGTAATACGGTATTTTAGTACCTTCTAACGGTTTTAGTCTTATACGCGACTTATAATTTAGAAGTATAATTTAAGGGGTAGAGGAAAGATATAATTATATAGGGGGTTATATTTAGGGAGAAGGGTAGAAGTAAATAATTCACTAAAAATAAATTTATATTATAGTATAAAACTACCTTCCTCTAGAACGCTTAATATCCTCGCTCGCTAGTATCCTCGCTCGCTAGTATCTTCGTTCGCTAGTATCCTCGTTCGTTAGTATTTTCGCTCGCTAGTATTTTCGTTCGCTTTAATACCTTCGGCGAACTACTATTAGATGACCGGCCGAGAATAATTATTCCGGAATTGAATACGCGCTTTTAATAAGTATTTTTATATATTCGTATCTATATCTAGTCTTTTTTAATTACTTAGCCATTGAATTTACTAGTACTATTACTCGCTAATCGTTGAGTTTACTAATACTATTACTCGCTAGTCGTTAGGTAAAGTTTAATAAATTTATTAAGAACCGGTAGGAGAGCTATAATAATATAGGACTTAATAGCCTTTTTAGTTAAAGGCTAAACGGCTATATCGGCCAAAGTATTAGATAGCTATATTAGTTAAAGTATTAAACGGCTATATCGGTTAAAGGCCAAACGGTTATATCGGTTAGGGGTTAAACTTATTCGGCTTAATATAGAACGCTATACGAAAATATAGATAGTAGTAGTATTATATTTTGTAAAGTATTTACGAACTTTTCGAATTTTATTACCTTTACTCTTACTTTAACGGAAAAGAAATTAGCGGTTGAAAAACTAGTAGTTATTTAGATATTATTTAGAAATATTTAAAATAGCCTATTCAATCTAAGAATTATAACCCTAAATAAGTTTAATCTTTTTAGTAATCGTATTAATTCTTATAATAATTTTACCGAGGTAAGAAAATTAATAATTTATCTTACAGGAACCTACTTTCCTTATAATATACCTCTCTACTAAGAGGGTATAAATAGGAGAAGAAAGGTCGAACTAGTTCTCTTAAAGAATCTTAAATCTTATTCTTAGTAATTAGTAATTTGGTATTAATATTATTAGTATTCTTAAGCGGGTTATTAAGCGGATTAATAATACTATTAATACTATTACTACTAGTACCGTTAGGAGTACCGGTTTCGTTATCGGGCTAGTTGGGGTTAGCCGAATAAGTTCTTTATAGGATTTTAATAGTATTTTTAATACTTTTTGAATTAGATTTAGAAAATAAAATTAAATATTATTGGTATTCCTATCGTCGTTAGTAAGAAGTTAAAATAGAAGAATAGGTAAATAAATTAGAGGGAATAGAATTAAGAATAAAAGGAAAAAATAGAGGAAATAAAGGGAAAAGGGACGGAGAATAGAGGAAAATAATAGAGGGAATAGGAAGGGGAATAGGAGTTAGGAATAGGATTAGGAATTAGGATTAGGAATTAGGATTAAAAATTAAGAATAAGAATAGGAATAAGAATAGGAATTAGGAATAGGAATAAGAATTAGGAAATAAGAAAGGGAAAGGGGAAGGGGAAAGGGAAGGGGAAGGGGGAAAGAGAATAAATTTACTTTAATTTAACTTTTAATAGGTAATTAGCCCTTAATAACCTCTAAGGTACTTAATAGCCTCGTTTAAAATAGTTAATATTATTTAAAGCCTTAGTATACTCTTTAATAGAGCCTAAGGGTATAGCGCTCCGTCTAATAATTATACGAAGCTTTAAAGTATTTAATAGCCTCGCTCGAGGGTATAGTATTCTGTTTAATAATTGTACGAAGTTCTATTATTTTCGATATTAATTAAATAGGAAATTATTATTATCGGTATCTATCGAAATCGATACGTATAATTACTTCCTTAATACCTATATAAGCAATTGAACTTTAAATAATAGCTATTAATTAGTATTAGTTTTAGTGGTTTTAAATTTGAAGTCGGGATAGCCTTATTAATAAATTCTTAATATTCGTTAAATACTTAGCTATTAACCTTAACGTTAACTTTAAAGCCCGGGATAGCCCTTTTATACCTTAGTAAAAACTAATTTAACTTTTATTAATATAGAATAAAAGCAAATAAGTAATCTTTCCGAACGCTAATAATAAAATTACGAATTAATTCTATTAAAACCATATATAAAAGGTATAGTCGCATCGGCGTTAAATTCGTTAATAAATTCCTAACGTTCGCTAAGTATAGTTCTTAATATACTTATTATTATTACATCCAAATATAGTTTAATCGTTGGCGTAAAGGTTATAAAGTCGGGTAAATTAATCCCTTTTATTATCAATCAATAATTAGATAGCTATAATAATATAGGACTTAATAGCCTTTTCGGTTAAAGGCTAAACGGCTATATCGGCCAAAATACCAAACGGCTATATCGATTAATAATTAAACAGCTATAATAACATAAAATTTAATAGCTTTTTCAATTAAAAGCCAAACGGCTATATTACTAATAACCTATTCGGCCTAAGAATTAATAGTTAAACGGCTATATTTCAAATCTTAACGTTAGCTCTAAATATAGTTTTACTATTAATATAAACGTCGAAAAATTTATAATATTAATCGTTTTTATTATATTAAGTAGTTTTATTATTAAATTACTTTTAATTAAGAAATCTTATATTAATATACCTTCCAATTTAATTAAATTATAACCCTAAATAAGTCTAATCTTTTCGGTAATTATATTAATTCTTACAATAAGCTTACCGAAGTATTAATATTAATAGCTATATAATTTTATAGTTTTATTAATGAACTAGTAATAGTTAGGCTATTTATAAGCGTTAGGAATAGTAAAGCTATTTATTAAATCCGTAAGGAATTTACAATAATTTATTATTTAAATTCTAATAGGATTAGCCGCTTAATAATTTTAGTAATATTATTAAAGGTAATATTATTAATAATATTACTAATAATACTATTAGTAGTACCGTTAGGAATGCCGGTTTTATTATCGGGCTGGTTAGGGTTGGCTAGATAGGATTTTAATAGTATTCTTAGTAGTTTTCGAACTAAATTTAGAAAATGAAATTAGAGGTTATCGGGGGGTTTAAACTCAAATTTTCATTTAAATAAATAAGAATATTCATTTGAAGTTAATAAGAAATTCGTCGGATTGCTAAAAGAAATTTATAAAATCGTTAAAAGAAATTCATTATAATATTAAAAGAAGTTTATAAAATTGTTAAAAGAAGGCTTGTTGTCTTAAGGGAAATAGGTTAGTAAAGAAAGGAATAATGAATAAGAATTAAAATAAGAATAGGGAATTGGAATTGGAATTGGAATTGGAATTGGGAATAGGAATAAGGAACGGGAATAGGAATTAAGAACGGGAAAGGGAAAGGAAAGGGAATAATAAAAGGGAATGAGAAAGGGAAAGGGAATAGGAATAATACGCTTAATACTTATAAAAGTAAAGCTTAGAAATAAATTTAATAATAAAGTGACTAAAAAGAGCCTAAATCCTCTCATTTAACTATTAATCATTTAAGACTTCTATTACCTTTCTTAGTAACAACGGCGTTAATTACAGAGCTTTTACCTATACCAGTACTAATACTAGTATTAGTATAAATAATTCTATCGTCGGCTACCTTAGTCTTAATAAAAGTAAATTCGCCTAAGTTAAATTTACCCTTTCGGAAGAAGGCGTAAGAATAGTAAAATTCTCTCTAATCTATTATTCTTTAATAATAAAGTAAATTTTACTTCGGTAATTCTTTAATAATAAAATAAATTTTACCTTAGTAGTTCTTTAATAGTTATAAAAGGCGGGGTTAGCGCGGGCGGATTTAATTTATTTAGTAATTTTAGGAATACGGCTATTAGAAATAGATTAATTTTAAACTATCTTCTATTAAATAATAGTAAAAATATAATAATTTAAGAAGAAATAGTAATAGGGGCTTGGAATTACGAAGTGAGTAAATATATAGGAGAGGTTAAAAGAGGGGAAATTGTAAGAAGGTAAGAATTATAGCTAAAAATAAAGGTTTTTATAAAATTCTAGAAGGCTAATGCTTATAGAAAGGCGCGTTATAAATTATACCTAATTAGGTAAAGCTCCCGTCTTAGTAGGGCGTATAGACATTTTATCGTTATAAGACCGCTATAAAAATCTTTTTTATAATAGCTTTAATAACCTTCCCGTATTTACCTATACGTTTATTTATAGATTAGTCAAGGTAGTTAATACGGATATAGTTAGTTAGGTTAGGCTAGGCTTTAAATTCGAGTCTAAAAATTAAATTCTAAAATCAATTTTCGATTTTTAGACTTTTTATTAATTTTTAACTTAGTCGTTTTTAAAATCTTCCCCTACTTACACCCCAAATTTAGTATAGTAATTTTAATACTATTAAATTAATCGCAATTCTATTAATTCAAAATCGGTAAGAAATTCTTTAAATCAATCTATAGGAATTTTAATAATAATTAATAATAAATATAAAGTACCTTTAATAATAAATAGTACTAAACCTTTCCTCCAACGAACTAATTATATATATCTATTTCATTTCGTACGTTATATACTATATTTATTTAATATAATTTTACCTTAACGCGACTACAATTTATTTATACCGATACCGCCGCCGATTCCCTTCGAATATATTCTTCGTAGCTTTATCCGTCCGTATAAATTAGGGTAAAATTACTAATTATTTTAATTTTCGTCGTTATCGTCATTATTAAGGAACTCTATTTATATTATAAGAACGTACTAGGTAGATAGCGGAGTAATTGTTGGAATAAATCGAATAATAGTATTTTTTAAAAAGAATACCCTCTAGGACTTACTTATTAGAACGAATTGTATAGCTATAACCTTTTACTTCTATAGGACGAATAGCTCCCTTAGTACTAGGACGGGTTAATTATAATATTTAATATTAAAAAGAGTTAACGCTTTACGTATTTAATAATTAAGTTTATTATACCCCTCTTTAAAACGTTCCCGCTCGAAAGTATTATACTTAATACGATTTTCTACTATAATTTAAAAAGCTAGAATTTATAATTCTAAACTTTTAAAGAGGCCGGCTAAGGTAATTAATACTTCTTTATAAGGGGTCTCCCTAATTTTTTACTTCTTAATAAACTAACCTTCGCCGTTACTATTACCGTTACTATTATCGTTATTATTATTATTACTATCCTTACGCTTAGAAGGGTTGGCGTTAGAATTTATAAATCGGCTAATAGTAATAGGCACTTCATTCTAGAGTTTTTCGTATATATATACTTCTAGGAATTAAAAGCCCTTAAATTAACTATATTTACAATTCTTCTATATAATAGTTAATTAAATCAATGTATTATTATATAAATATATACTAACCTTAATAAAATTATCTTAAATATCCTCGTTTAAAACGTATTACTAAGCGCTATTATTATTACGGGTTTTAATACCGATTCTAAATAACTTACTTAAACGCTACTATATACAATACTTCTTCTTATACAATTCTACTACAATCTTTAAAGCCTTAGGGGTAATTTCGAAGGTAGGATATTACTTATTAACTTAATTGGCGGCCCGGATATAAGTAGATAATTTAAAGGTACTATTATAACGA
Organism: Neurospora sp. CHS-2018c; assembly: GCA_009806235.1. Classification (NCBI taxonomy): domain Eukaryota; kingdom Fungi; phylum Ascomycota; class Sordariomycetes; order Sordariales; family Sordariaceae; genus Neurospora; species Neurospora sp. CHS-2018c. Next base: position 184,974 of record RAPC01000085.1, on the reverse strand, counting down.
TATCCTATATCGTCGGCTACAATTATCTCTTCGAAGACTATTCTCTTTAATTTTCTAGGGTAATTCGCTCTAATCTATCGCTTCTTAACTAGCTTACCCTATTTGGCCGGTTTAACCTACTTAGCTAGCTTACCGCCGTCGTCGTCCCGGTCTCTGCCTCCGTCTCCGTTTCCGTTTCTAATTCTATTTCTATTTCCGTCTCCATTTCCGTCTCCGTCTCCCTCTCTGCTAAATATTTCTCTATCGTCCTTATAGAATTTATTGTAATCACTTAAGTCTCCGTCAAATTCCTCTCTAACTCTATTATATTCTTCATCTAAGTCGTAATCCTTCTCAATAAACGAATAATTTTCTTCGCTCTCTATTTTACGGATATTATCTCCTCTAAAATCTCCTCCCTCGTCGCTATTTATATATTCGTACTCTAAAATGTTATTTTAGTAACGGTTAGGTTTAGCGCGCGCAACTTAGGAGCGAGACGGCCTATTTAAAGAAGTAATAGTTTAGGACTAGGTTTAAATCTATTAGTATTTGGGGTTAACTTTAATACGGATTAATAATTTTTAAGAATTAGAATTACCCTTCTAAGAATTACCCTTTTAGGAACTACCTTTCTAACTACCCTTCTAACTACCCTTCTAGGAACTAGAATTACCCTTAGCGGTAACCTTAACCTTAGAAGAAATAAAAATAGAAGTAGAAGGGGATTTAGTATTCTTGGCTAAACGGGCTATAACGTAAGGGTATTATTAGTAGTATAAAGAAAAATAGAGAAGGTAATAATAAAAAAGAGAAAAATATACTAGATTTTACGGGAAACTTAATCTTTATATACAATAATCAACACTAACGTAATAAATACTAACGTACTTAATTAATACTAACGTACTTAATTAATACTAACTTAATTAATACGGACTTCATTATTTACCTATTATATTCATTTAAATTAAATAACCGACGAATTATTAAGTATATACTAACAAAACCAAGGTCTTTAACATTATACTAAATATATACTAGTAGAATTAAAGTCCTCAATACTATACTAAGTATTACGACTTTATTACTAAGTTATTACGCTATACGTTCGTTATACTAATAAATTAGTATATCGTACTACTATACTACGCTATACGTTCGGTATCGCTTTAAACTAGTACTTACGAATATAACGTAGTAAGACGACTAATATAGGGTCTTGGCCTGCCTTAATACTACCTTAATATTATAGGTGTATAATTGTAATCCTATAGCATTAAGGCAGCCTTCCCCCTACTGGGCTACCGCGGATCCGAACACAGCCTTACAACTCGTCAACGGTAGGCCAATACATGTCAATTGTCCAAAATCCGGACATGTGATCCAAGAATCTCGTCGAATGAATTCACCCGAAGCACGCTGGCGTCCCGTGCTCATGGACTCGGCGACTTTAACCGGCAAGCGAGAGTTTGGGGTGCAGCTGGGACTTGGGGATGCCCGGGAGGAAGGTGCTTATGCCTGACACTTCGCAGTCCAACGTCCGTCCGTCCGTTGCTACTTTCCCGTTCTGTGGGCCGTTGCTGCCGTTGCGAGCCGTTGGAAAAGCTGGACAGCCAACGAGAGTGCGGAGAGCCGGTCGTACTTGCCGTCCATTATTGGTACTTACGTATAAACCGCCCATGCGGAGGAAATAACGGCATTTTCTCCTTTGGAATTTGAGGCAAGGACTACTAGAGAGAGAAAAGGGAGGAACGAATCTTGAGTTTACAGAAACGGATTTCCCCATCTGAACCAACTTCCACTTCAAGTTCCAGGAAGCGGGGTCGGATCACAAATGCTTATATGATCAAAGGACTGTTGTAAGGGTGATGTGGGCATGCAAATGCAGTATAGTGAAGTCTATATTCATAATATACTAGGCTAAATCTGACTGGCCCGCGGCCGAATTGGAATACATCTATATCAGGCCCAGGGTACAGGGCAGGTGCCCTGGTCAGTGCGTGCATGGCCCAGTGGCCTAACAACTGTGATGAGTGTGATCCGGTTGTGCATGGACATGCAGTGATGCAGGTGAAATACCGAAGTTGGGTACGGGTTTTAATCAAGATGCAATTTGCAAAGGGCGTATTCATTGGCTGGGTTACATCCGCAGGACGGTTGACAACTTGACCTTCAGTCTCAGTGGTTAGCCATGTGAGCCATGGTAGAAGAACATGACAAAGAGCTTAAAAACTTCGATCATCAAAGCTTGTTGTAAAATCTTGGTTCATCCATGTTCAAGTCTAGATTAAAGTATCGAATTAACGGCCTGTGGGTTTGCCGTCGTTATGAATGAGTGACCCCGAAGCGTCCAAAGACACATGTAGGGTTAAAGAAAGGTCTGCAATTGAATTACGTTAAGCGGTCAGAAAGCCAAGGAGAATGTGTGGTTAGTTGTTGGAGAACTTGAAGAAAGTTGCCAACCAGCCCCGGACCCGGGCTCGCCAGGAGGAAGTCCGGCCCCGGCATCCTCCAGATGCTCCGGGTTCCCGGAACGGTTCGTCATCCGGGCAGTGACTAGCAGAAACCAACGCTATTGAATTGCGAATTGCTGACGCTGCTACAAGTCCAACAGAAGGCGCCAACAGCCAAGTGCATCTCGAATGCAAAGGATTCGTCAGAAAAAAAACACTCAAGATTTCCAGGCAAACAGGCCGCATTCAAGCCCCGGGCCCGGCCCCACCACCTCCGAAGATATGCCCCACTAAATCGGACAATTGTGGAGACCTTACGCCGGACCGCACCGGGCCACCGGCATCGCACCCCAACTCACTCAGCCATGACACAAATATTTCTTCCATTGTAGAATTTCAGCAAACGTGGTTAGATTAAATGAAAATGAACTAGAACTAGTATCTATGACACCAGCCTTAGTTCCATCCCAAGCCCCATCTTAACGTGAAATGTCCATACAAACGTTTCGACCTTCTCTCGTCTACCCCATAATCAATACATGCCGTTCTCGTTCTCGTTCCCGTTCCCGTTGCCGTTCCCGTTCCCGTTCCCGTTCCCGTTCCCGTTCCCGTTCCCGTTGGTTGGTGGATTCTTTTGCTAACTTCTCCTTCTAGTTCTCCTTCAAGACTCTAGTAGTCAAGTCCAATTCTCGCCCTCCACCTTACTGGTTCTGGTTCTGGTTCTGGTTCTGGTTCTGGTTCTGGGTGCCCCTGTTCTTTCCGTTGCGAGCACGACCAGTGGCCGTAGCAGCGGGGGCAGCAGCCGCTGTGGTGCCGGCAGCACCGGCGCCAGTGCCAGCTCCAGCTCCGCCGTTGTTCTTGCCACCACGGTTACCACCAGCACCAGCACCAGCACCAGCACCCTTACCAGCACCCTTACCAGCACCACCCGTAGCAACAGCGTTCCCACTGGTAGCGACGCCCGTAGCGACGGCCCCGCCATTACCACCAAGCACCACGCTCGGCGTCTGCACGGGGGCGGCCTTGCTCACAAACCCAGCATTAATAATGGCGCTGACGGCGGCGGCGTTCTGCTGTGCCTCGCTGCTTCCTGCCTTGCGGTTGGCTTCCGCGGCTATCGGCAGCGTGGCCACGCTGATCAGGCGCTCGTCCTCGATGGCGTCGATGTTCTTGAAGGTTTTGATGTTATCGGGCGTGTTGGCGGTCGCCTTGGTGTCGGTTTGCTGGACGGCGAAGCAGCCGCCGAAAGGACCGGCGACGGCGTTGTTCCGGCAGCGGACGGTGCAGATGTTGCCTGTTGAGGCTGTGTGGGACAGATGTTAGTATCGGTTGATGGTGGAGAAAAAGAAAAGGGGAATGAGAGTGGAGGGGGGAGAAAGAGGTAGTAGAATGGAAGGAGGGTAACATACCGCCAGTGCACTTAAAGTTATCCGGCATCGTCACGGTAAAGTTGAACTCCTGAATCTTGTTCTGCGAGATGCCGTTGGCTCCGGGCACGTTGTTGGTGACGGTCAGGTTCTGGCTGATGAGGCCCGAGTTGGAGGTTTCGTCCAGGTCGCAGACATAAGGGCCGGCGCCGTCGGCGTTGACCTGGTGGATTGTCACGGTGATCTTGCTGCCAGCCTTGACTTTGGTCACGGAGCCCTCGGAGAGCGCTGCCTCGGTGTTTTCGGCGATGTCGATGTTGCCTGCAAGCTGTGTGCGGCCGCAGTTGTTGACCAGGTTCGCCTTGATCTCGGCATCGCGGATGATGACCGAGTCGAGCTGGCAGGGGTTTATGGTGGTGCAGTTGCGGGCGATTTCGGGGTTGACTTTGAGGGAGGAGAGAGGTTAGTCGGACTTGAACACACGGAACTTGCATGCAGTAGTGGTTGGTGGTGGATGGCACATACCTCCGAATCCGACAGATGGTGGCGAACCAGACTCTCCCTGAGCGGCCAGAATCACTCCATGGGCTCTGGCAAGAGTAACGAAAGCCGCCAGCGGCAAGGTAGTAGAGAAACGCATGATGAAAATAGTCGAAAAGAGGGTGTCGTAAAGAGAAAGACTGTGGTAAACAAACACTGAATGAACTAGATAAGATGGGGGGCAGCCTGCTGCGAAGAAAGAAAGTAGAGAAGAGAGAGACGAGTGCTGGAACAAACTGGATAGGGACGGAGTTGCTGTGTGAAAGAAGAGAGAAACGTCGGCACCGAAAGACTCTAAATACTTCATCTTGGAACTCGAAAAAAGGAGTTCAGGGGCACCCAAATGAAACTAACTGTGTGTAGATTCATGATCGCAGAACATACGTTCGTGTTTCTTGTCCCTCCTGCGGCATGTCTTTCCGCTCAATCCTAGATCGACTCGTATTCCCGGGCAAGGTAGATGCAAAACGGTTGAGGCTCTGGAGTGCTGCAGGGATCTCGTTGAATATAGGGAGGGGTGATGTGCTGTGTTTCGGATGAAGCCGAGTAAACCTTGAGGGTGGTCACTCCTTAGGGTTTCAATGGTATCATCTTGTATGGGCCTTATTTTGCCCAAATATATGCCATTGCATCTTATGAATGATACTCGTACGAGTCAGGTGACATTGTAGGGGTAGCGACTTGAGACGAGCGGACTCGCAACTCTCCCGGTCTCATGTCGGTGGGTCCAGGTGACAGTTGATGGAGATCGTTGCCATACTCACGTGTATGAAAGAAGGAGAACAAACAAATGTGACTGAATCAAACATAAATGTTCGAGATGCCATTTCCCCTGGCGTTTGGAACGTTGGATGCCTTTTTGTCGTCTCGGTAGTCGCGCACAATCTTTCCTGGTGCAACGCCGTCAACATCGCCACCCAACGATAAACGAAGAGAAAACCTACCCGCACCCATATGTTTTCCTCCACGCACCCATATTTTAGGTGCACGCAACCAAATGTTTCCACTACGGCCGGGAAAATCCAATAAAACCTTGGGATAATGGTAAAACCAGGTTCGGACATCCCGTCGGTAACTTTTTCTGTCATTATACCTTCAAATCGCCGATGTCACATCCAGGTTGCATTGACAGCGTCCAGGTTGCATTGACAGCGTCCAGGTTGCATTGACAGCGTCGCTTTTGCAAGGTACATACTCTCAAACGCCGCCATTAAAAGCCCGTTTATAGCTTTGTAATAGCTTTATAAAGCTACTGGATGTTGAACAAAGTTTCAAAAATCCTGTCAGTGCTAGATTTGGGTGTAGAAAAGGGGTGGTGCTGTTGGAAGACTTCGCGCTAGTTGAAACAATGGGTGCGTGGAGGAAAGATATGGGTGCGGGTAGGTTTTCTCTAAACGATCGCGATGATCGCCAGCTGATCATTGAGGCTCTTCGAAAAGATCGAAGAAATCTCAGCCGTTTGCTCGTTGTGCCAATGCTGAAGGGAAAGCTCACATCTGTAACCGCAGACAACAGCAGTCGGGAGGTGTAAAGGCCACCTACTAACAATGAGCGTTTACGTCCCATTATTAACCCTGGTCTGTGAGATGTCATTTGCGACACCGTTCACACACGACTGGTCTAATAATCTCCAGAAGTGACCATGTCATTGACTAGACAACACGCTCATTGTGCACTGCTTCATCGCGTGAATGACCGCAGCAGGAGAAATGACTGGAGGCTGTGTCGCTGTGAACCTGTTGACACTATAAGATGGTCAGCTCAACACTTGAACGACGAGGTAAACCAGCAGCAACTTACAACTTCTCCAAATATAGGATACGGAGGACTGACCATACAACGAACACTCACCTCCGCCTCACTCTCCATCGGTGTCTCGCAAACCACATCATCGCATTACTAAGCTTTCGTCCTTCCCTCAAGTCCGGTAAACATAGCAAGCACAGTAAGATCAAGGTTTGCGTTCGGTAGCAGTGCACCGAATCTGCATGAGATAATGGGCTGTCTCTGCAGCATCCTCCGCTTCATCTTCCTCCTCGACGGCGGCGGCGAGAGGGTGACCTGGCACATGTGGGAACCATCACCTGCACATCTAGAAGAGGGACGAGAAGCATGCGATTGCCGCAAATGCAAGTATTGGAGGCGATGTCGACAGGATCGGAGGAAGTGCCAGTGTCCAGCATGTCCGGGCCATAGGGCATGATGCCGGGTAGGAGCAGTGAAGGTCCGACGCACCCCGCCAGGTACATGTAAACGTAATGAGGTATGAGATCAGAGTCGAGGGATGGCGAAGAGAGCTGGTGGGATGGCTCGAGGAGCAGAGACCGAATAGGCTGGCGATGCGTTGATGCGTTGATACACCCCAGCTGGGAGGTATGACGACGCGGGTTCACGACTTGGTGGGTATCTGGTACCGGTAGGCCGGAACAATATGAGTGACTCCGGTGCCGGAGGTCGGAGGTCGGAGACATGAGGGTATAATAGCAGTTGGGCCATGAGGGTTCTCATCCGAACTTCCACGCTGCATCATGCTCATTTCCCAGGCGTTGGTTGGTTCACCTCATCACTGATTCCAGATTTCGCGATGATGAACAATAGCAAGCTGCATTTTCGCTGTCTTATCGGTCATATTGTTGGTCATTTGGTGTGGTTTCGAAGTGACTCACGGAAATTTGGTTCTCGATTCGTTTTCCTTCATGAAGCGGCTTTTTTCGTTGTTTGCCTGTTGTTGGTTTTTCCTTCAACTTGTTCCTGGGAAGGTAAACTCACAGGAAGAGATCGGGATCCCTCACAGACTGCGCAGAATCGCTGTTTTGGTGAAGGAACTGTACTCATCCACATCTGTCCAAACCCGTCCACAACCTTGGATATCATCCCCGCCTCCGATCAGAAGCTGAGAACACCGGCAGCAAGGCATCGGCCATGGTAAGCATCAGCCTCTCCGGATCCTGTATCATCTTCCCACAAGCCATTACCCTCCATGATATCGTGCCCAACTGACACTAGTCATCTCACAGGATAACTCCACCCTCGCCGACGGCACCGCACCGGCAGACATCCCGGCAGACGGCTTCTACCAGAAGTACAAGATCCCCATGTTCATTCTTTTCAGTGCCGTCACCATCGCTATCTTCGGCACGTTCATTTGGAGGTGCTGCTTTCTCCTACCTCAAAAGAAGAAGAGCAATGAGCTCGAATCCCAATTCCACCTCCCACCGTTCATGGGACACGGCCCCGTGAGAAGAGAAGATATCCATCTCCCCTACCCACACTCACTCCACTACCATCCGTACGGTGGTAGAACTGGAACTAGCACCAGAGACAGAGGCAGAGAAGGAAGGGAAGTAATTCGTACGACTTCGGGATGGTGGCGTCATGCTGGTCCTGACCGTCCTCTGTATCGGAACCGGCCACAGAGACAAACACGCGTGGGAATCAGAGTACCGCCGACGACGGGAACACCGCTGGATGGGGCTTATTCCATGGCTTACATGCAGGAAGAAACTCGACAGGAACAGCCGCAGCAGCATCGAGAAGGAAGACAGCAGGAAGAGTACGAGATGGAGGCGCACAAAGGGCAGGTGAGGGAGGCGACACCGCCCCCGCCGTATAAGGCTAGGCGGTCCACGGATGGCATGGCTGATCGTCCACCGGGTTGTTTATGTGCTCATGTGTAGAAGGTCGGTGGGAGCGAAGGGTTATGGCACCGGTTGGGGAAAGGCTGGTTGGTTGCTAATGTTTGGTGACGATTGAACAAGGGCAAAAGCTCAGGCGTGGCGGTTGTGTAGGTCGAGGTCGCTGTGGTATTGCTCCTGTCGGTGGTGGCGGATGATGGAAATAGCTAGGCTTAACAAGGCGGAGATACCCAGTAATTGAATCGTCTTTGTTGACCGAATAATCGAAGATTGCCATCGTGAGCCCAGAGTATGTAATATCAATCCATTCGTTCTCCATTTTGGGCATCACTCCTACCAACATTGGTGTCCATCGCGTCTACCTACCTCTAGGTCAAATATCCTCCTCTTCAGCCCATCAGGTGTTTCTCTCCTTCCCCGCCAACCGTGTAGCCTCTTGCCACTCCACCCCTTCCTTCTTCGATCGTCATGCTGGCTTCTTCGTCAAAGTCGGTACCCAGACCAACCCACGTCCGCTGAGTACGAAGATACTCTGCACCTGGGCTAACGACGCCGTTGACTGATGCCAGCTCCTGGGCCTTGGATCTCAGGGTCAAAGCGCTTGATCGTGGCGGCGCGTCCGGCTTGTCAGGGGAGCTCTCCTTCTTTTCACTCTTGGGTTTCGACGCGGCCATGCGCATGGGCCTACTATGGCTGACAAGTTTTCCTGTCTTCCAGTCAAACTCGGGTGGTGCCGACTCCTCTTCGCTGTCAAAATCGCCGTCACCAGAGGCTTGCTCGTTATCGGCTGTATCTTGCGTCTCGGTGTCCTCGGACTTCTTCTCCTCGAGCTTTTCGTCAACCGGTGGCTTGACGGCCTCGATGCCACCCCACCACTCGCCGGTCCAAACTCTTTCGTCGTCACTGACGAGGGCGAGCTCGAGCTCAAAGGGGGTGATGACGGGCTTGTAGAAGCCGGCATCATCCTCGATGAGAGAACTCTCCCAGCAGCCGACCACAACCCAGCCGTCGATTTCGGCAAAGTTGGCCAGCTTGGCCGGATTGAGCTTTCCAACCACCATTGTGTAACTTTTCTTGCCGGCAGCAGCGATCTGCTTGCGGATGCTATCGATCGAGGAAAGGTAGTTGGAAACCGAGAGGGTGTTGACAAGGATACCGATGATGCCAGCCGTAGTCAGGGAGAGAAGGCGGGCATAACGGCGACCAAGGAGTCGCTGAGCGGAGTACAGCGAGGAGCTGTCAGAAGAGGTCTGAAAGATGTAGAGGTTCTTGACTCTGGAGCACAGGGCGAGGAGGAGCGCGGTTGGCGGTTGGGAGACGTGGAAAATGGAGTAATCTCGAAGATTCAAACCCGTTGAGGTTTCGCTGCCATCGGTGATTTCAACCTCTTTGCCTTCAGCGTCCACAACCTTTCTGTTTGGTATCCTTCCCATGGGGTTGTGAACAATCTCCGTGGCTCGCAGGTTGGCGTAACCACGGCTCTGGAGTTCGGACAATAATGACTGGACGTGAACCTGGTATGTGACATCTGCCATAAGGACCACCTTGGCCTCCTTATCTGGGTATTCCTTCTCGAAATCGGCAAGGGCAGCATCACGGTTGAGAATGTGCTTGGTGAAGACATAGATGACGGGAAGACGAGAGGTAGGCGAGAGGCACGAGCGGCCGTAGTGGACAACGACATGGGCGTTAACGTGTTCGGCGGCGATCTCGTCGACGCAGCAGGCGCTGTAGGAGGTATCGGCGAGCACGTATACTCGACGGGCCTTGGGCTGTGATTCTGTTGGTGCCGGAGCTTGTTTACCACACCCACACCCTGTACCGTTTTGTTGGCCATCGCGACCGCATTGTCCGTTGCTCGTGGTGGAGGGCTCGGGGCATGTCGTTGGTGTTGACTGGGAGTCTGTGGTAGACGTCGGCGGCGTCGGTTGTGGTAGAGAAGCGAGTTCTTTCTCTAGGAGTTGGACGACTCTGGGGGCATCGCAAAGCATATGGTCGGGAAACTGTAGGCCAATTCTCCTCCATCCTCCCTCTCCAATCTCCTTTGCTGTCCTCGTGATTTCGTAGATGTCGCTGAGTTCATCGTCTGATTTCGTCTTGGTCTTGTCATCGGTCGGGACCACTGCGTATTCGAATAGGTGGTCTTCCGGTGTGGACAGAACCGGTGCCGCGTTTAGTTCGCTAGCCATTGTATGTCTACCGCAGGTATGGTGTCGTGGGTGATGATAGCTGGTTGTGGACTTGTAACTTTGTGTTGCTGGGGAGATGTTTCAATTTTGTTTTGTTCCTCGCTGGACAAGGCTTGCGACGGAATGTCGGGTGGGGTTGAAATTTTCTGGTCGGCGGCGGGGTCTGCTGAGAAATTACCCCGCGATTTGGCGTCGCGGGTGCCTGAGCCCTACGGCTTCGGTGGGGTTTCAGCGGCACAGTGGGCTGAAACATGCAGCCAACCGCTTGTTCTCGTCCTCAATCCCACTTCCTCTTCCTCTCGTCCACTTCCTTCTCGACACTTTCACTGGTTGCACAAAGGAGAACTTTCTGCGGCGTTGATCATTTCGCATTAACATTATCTAGCTATCCAATTGCTTTTTGTCTATATCCAATATCCAACACCCAAAAAAACCCGCCGTCCGACTAGAACTTGACCCGCGGGTTGAAGCCGACAGCGAGAACACGAGCGGACGTATAACACGCCAGCGCGATGAAGTACGAAAGGCCTGAGAAGATGATGACGGCTCGCCAGCCCGTCTCAACAGAGCCCATCTCCAACAAGGCGCCGCCGATGGGCACACTGCTGAGCGTACCGAAACTGGCCACCATCATGGCCGTCGAGTAGTACCGACCGAAATGGCGAGCGTCGCACAACTGTCCAAGGCATACGGGTACAAGGCCGAGGTTGCTTCCGCTGGCAAATCCAAAGAGTACGGCATATCCGATCAGCACCGACTTGGACATGGCTGCCGGGAGCCACATGGCCAACACAAGAATCACACACAGCGAGATGGTGATGATCACCACGTTGAACCGGCCGATGCGATCGGCAAAGAGGCCGGGGAGCACACGGCCCAACACAGACCCGGCGTTGAGGTACGACAGGAGCAGGTAGCTCTCGGTCGCATCCTGTCCATGCGCCGCCGCGTACGAGACGATGTACGTCAAGGGCATGAACAGACCCCACTCCATAAAGAAGATGCCCATCGCCGAAAAGGCGTAGCGAAGGTCTCGGAACCCGGAAAAGTCGGGCAGAAGCGACGAAATCTTGGCTCCATCGTGGCTAATCTTGGGCTTCAGTCGAGTCTTGATAAAGAGGTTGGCGGGCACGGCGAGGCCGAGCATAATGAAGCCAAGAATACGGCAACTCCAGGGGAACCCAATCGAGGGGAGCGTATACCGCAACATAATGGGGAACACGATACCACCAATGCCGCCCGAAATGGTGGCAACACCTGTTGCCAGTCCACGGCGCACATGGAAGAAGTGTGTGATGGATCCGTACGCAGGGCAGTTGAGAAGGGCACCGCCCAAGCCACCGAGCACCGAGTATGTCAGCATGATCTGATAATAAGCTGTGTTCGTCGTTAGCTCCACATCGCATCAACAAACTAGGGGCGGAAATGGTAGGACGTACTCTTGCTGAGGCTCAACAACATCAAGCTGAGGACGACCAGCACACTACCCACGGCGACCAAGAGGCGCGCTCCATGCCGATCGAAAATGGGGCCGACTTGGATGCCCACAAAGAAGACGATAAAGAGGTAAAGGGAAAAGATCCATCCGATCTCGGATGCGCTGTTGTTGACAAGTTGATGTGTCGAGAAATATGATTCGAAAACGGCCGCAGAGTTGATGAGTCCAAACACCGATATCATGGCGCAAAAGGACCCAAACACTACCAGCCAGCCCTGCAGGCCACCTTCGGGAAAATCGATTATGGTGGTCGCCGCAGACGGCTGCCGGGCAAGGCCGTTCTCGCACTTGGCGCCCTCATCATCGGGGCTGTAACCGTAGAGGTCTTGGATGGTGTCGGATTCCGGTCCCGAGTCCCGTCCGTCCGAGTTGTCTTCGCGCTTTGAGACGAACGATCCGCCCTTTTCCTGGTCGCTGGAGTCGATAAAGGTCGGGAGTGATGACACAGACTCGCCCACGGGGGGCTGCTGATGGTTTTTTAGGCAGCTGTCCTCTGCATTAGGAGCTTGACCAAGGGTCATTTATCCGGGGTTTGTTTGGCGACAGATAATCTCGAGTCTCGAAAGACAACTTCCAAGGTCGGGAGGGTTGGTCAGGGCTTTCTCCTGCTCGTTCAGGGACGAGGTCAACGAAAAGATAATGTTCTTCTCCGAGATAAGAGAATGCACGTTCTTCATTTTCAATCACTGTGACAAGAAGTGGCGGTATCTGGCCCTTAAATGGAGGGCCGGGTGGAGGACAAAGCGGCTCAACAGGGATTCAAACGCAAGAAAAAACTTTCTTTGCGAATCGAATCGCGGGGTGGTGGCAGGGTGGCTGGAATCTGGAATGGCGGAGAGGCTTCTCTGTCTTTCTCTGGCGAACAAACGTCGAACATCACTGGCACGGGCTCATTATCCGGTCCCACCACTTGTTAGCGTGATGGCAGCTTCGCTGTGGCAGCCGCTGCTGTCAGAGGAGAACCAGTTTCTCTCACGTAACAAGCCGGCTTGGCAGCATACAGGCGTAACTTTGGGAATCCCGGACCAAGGCCGTCAAGGCAAAGTCTCCGCGGGTGTCCGGCCTGGATTTCGGAAAAGTATGGGGCTTAAGCCGGGGGCCAGCGCCGGCGGTGTCCTTTTGATTCTCAAGCACCGCGCCCGGAGCCCGGCGTCCACCGGTCATTCGCCGTAATCGCTGGCCCTTTCACCGTAATCGATGTTCCAAAGTTCGCGGAGGCTTCGATTTGTGTAAGAGGATCTTTTGCAGGATCGTTTGCATTCGAAGAATGTGACGTCAACATGCAAGTGCACCTCCTGTCTCCATTGCCATCTGGCTGGCATTTCCAAATTTTCCGATTTGGTTGCCTGTACGTACCCCTTTCACGTGCGCCGGTTGGAATGCGACCGCATTTTTTACACCGTCTCAACTGTCGTCAAAATCTCTGGTTCCGTTCGGACCCCGACTTATTCTACTTGTCTACAAACAGCATAATAAAGCATTCATGAATTCCCTTCACCGCGAGTTAGCGTTCTCCTGCCTCAACAATCATCACATGAGCGTCCCTTTGCAATCTCCGGCCCTCAGCACCTGGGCTTTTCACTGGCCAGCAACGGCTTACGGCCCTGCTCAGTCATGGATTGCTACGGCAAACCACTGTAACATCGTAGTGTGTGCCATTGGTTGTCGGTCATCACTAACCCAAAGGATTTTACCTACCTAACCCCGCAACGCTTAGTGGCAAGGAACGTAAAGTGTGTTGGTTCCCTTCTCTTTGTTTTTCTTTGTTCTCGCCCATCAACGTCTTGTCAATCTACTGCGGTATGACAGCCAAGACAAATAGCTGATCAACTAGGAAATTCCATCATGGTTGGTCGTTCTATTTGTGCGGCTGTGCCCTTGCTCGTTGCGACAGCGTAATGGGCTGTTGTGTAGGCAGCAGTGTTGATCATCGTATTTGATGCCACTCTGCCACCGACCTGCATCATCTGGCGATCCTTGATGTTTGTGTTTGTTTGAGATGCGGTAGGTAAGCTCACAAAGCCACAAGGAAAGAGGTAAGCTCACAAAGCCACACGGAAAGCCCTGGCCATCTCATCTCATGTTTCAAAAAGATGGGCTACTACAACCGCGCATCTTCCCAGCCGGGCACGCTGCCTCTCGCGTTTGACCTGCTGGCGCGAGTAGGACAGATCCCCATGTTGCAATTTCGACGACTTCGGCGCTCGGGGCGCAATCGCCGCCGCATCAAACTCCTTCTCAAAATCGCCTTACCGCTCCTCGTCCTCTACCTCATCGATCTCCCGATTCACCTCTACCGTACGCGCGTTGCGCGCCCCGACCAGGATCTCGACCAGCCGTTTGCGACGGGATGTCTGGACCCGTCAGTCACCGCCGCGCAGCCGCGCGAAAACGCCACTTTTGTCATGCTGGCGCGGAATAGCGAGATCGAAGGTGCGAGAGCGACGGTGGAGAATATCGAATGGCAGTTCAACCGGTGGTTCCACTACCCGATCCTGTTCCTGAACGACGTTCCATGGACGGAGGAATTCAAGGATGTTTTGAGCAGGGCCGTGAGTAACGGGACTGAGGTCAGGTTCGAGGTCATCGAGAAGGGAAAGTGGGGGTTTCCCGAGGAGATGAATGAGAAGGAAAAGACAAAGGCCAAACTGCAGATGAAGAAGCAGGGTGAGAAGGGAGTGAGCTACGGTGATATGGAGAGTTATCACCACATGTGTCGGTTTTACTCTGGGTATGTCTCGCCGTGCGTTCCGTGTGGAAGGTTCTTTTGCTAACCCGTATGTTGCAAACAGCGAGTTCTATAACCTCGAAGCCCTGAGGCCGTACAAGTGGTACTGGCGCCTCGAGCCGAGTGTCCGCTACAGCTGCGCCCTCACATACGACCCCTTTGCCGAGATGGCGCGTCGCAACAAGGTCTACGGCTGGACGGTAGCGCTCTGGGAGGTCGGCAATACCTGCCCGTCCCTGTTCAAGACGACCGACGACTACCGGATCGAAAAGGGCATTCCCAGGACGCCAGCCTGGAACGCGCTGTTCCAAGTGATGTGGTTCCCCGCGCCCGTCCGTTGGCTTCTCGGCTTCTTTGGAGTCTCGGAGCACGACAACTCCGGCAACAAGTGGAACATGTGCCACTACTGGAGCAACTTCGAGATCGCCAACCTGGACTTCTTCCGCGGCCGCGAATACCAGGACTACTTCCGCTACTTGGACAGCAAAGGCGGCTTCTACTCGGAGCGCTGGGGCGACGCGCCGGTACACACGCTGGCCGTGCACATGCTTCTCCCGCCCGAGAAGATCCATCATTTCTCGGACATTGGCTACGAGCACGACGCGCTTTGGCAGTGTCCCGGAAACGCGCCGATGGATCAGCAACTGCTCGGTAACAAGGCGCTGGGAGACACGGGCAAGATGACACCGCCGTCGGAGGGCGGGACGGGATGCAGGTGCAAGTGCCAGGAGAACAAGAGGAGGAGGAATATCAATAGCCTGTGCACGAGCGAGCTGACGAGGCCGGCGGCGTTTCATAGGCCGAGTTGGTTGGAGAGGCATAATGGGGTTTATCACTATGCTGTAAATAACCCTAATAATCCGTCGAAATGATGGAGGGTGGGACCAAGGGGTCTTGAGTCTCGCGCCAAAAGTCCACGTTTCCTAGGTATTCATCGCATAGCAAGAAATACGTTTCACAGTTTCGAGATATTGCTTGATGCCGAACGATTTATCATCGGCATATCTGAAACCATCACTCTGGCATCGTGGGAAAGAAGTCAAGGCGTGTATTGTAGGCGTTACTGGGACGTGCACACAGTTCAGGCTCCGCTCATAAGGGGAAGTTTTGGATGAACTAACATCTAGCGGGTTTAGCTCAGTTGGGAGAGCGTCAGACTGAAGTCCACTTCACTCATAAATCTGAAGGTCATGTGTTCGATCCACATAAACCGCAAACTTTTTGTCGATTTTCTCTCGGCAATGTTTTTGCATCATCTCCGAGAAACGCAATTTGATTGAACGAGGATTTTTCCTTTTTGATAGAATGAACGGGACGATTGGGATGGCTGCCCATTGAGTCGTGGGGTGGCTGGAAATTGGACCTCCATTGTTTTTGGTGTATCTACGATCTACTACGGTCTTTGTCTGCAGCATACCCGAAGATCACTCGACTACTTGCCCTCTTTCAAACCATTGTCAAAGCCTTTTCTTTGTATCCCAAAAGTACGCACTAGCTTCCCCGAGCCTTGGGAAGTTATGGTTCACCCGGGTATACCTACTATCAACTTCCACTGTCCCACAAACCTGTCCATCTATGCGTTTCAAGTTCCTCTTTGCCGTCATTGCATTTCCATCTTCACGATCTGTACATACTTTCCAACAACCATCACCTCAACATTAAGATGCACCTCATCACTATCCTCTTATCCCTCATCCTCCACCCAATCCTCGCCCATTCCCTCGTCTCCGACCGCTTCTGTCCCTGGTGCTACTGGACGGTCCCGGACAGCATGGCCTCCCTCCCCGAGTTCAAATTCGACTCGTTCTGCCACGCCTTCGTCCACCAGCCCATTGCCGACCGCCCTGGACCCTCACCTGAAAAGCCGATGCACGTCGCCATCATGAACAACAACTTCACCGAGCTTCTCTCGTACAGCAGGATGGGCTATAGCATGAGCGTGGACTTGCCGACCAGGCCGGCGAGGTGTGCGCCGGGGGTGGCGACTTTCCACATGAATGGGAGGGAAGACCAGCAAGGGGGGGATGGATCGTTGAGGCCGTGAGTTTATTTTTCTTTTGTAGAATATGTTTTATTCTTCTTACTTGGTGAATGGAAGTCATTTGATGATAAGGGAAAGGGTTTGTTGAGAAGAAAAGATGCTAATGATGAAGGACTCAAAGGCCTACGTTCAGCTACTCTGTCCGTTCTGACGAGAACTATACCCCTCCGCAGTTGTTCTCGGACAAGTTTTCAAATGGATGGGCGGCTTATGCAGGCGCCAAGGGCGTGGCGCCGGGCGGGGAGTATGTGGTGTATAGGAAAAAGTTCAGTTGTTGTGTTAAGCAGGATAACATTGGGGGGACTGATTTTCCGTGATCGTGACGCGGGAAGGCTGGATGCTATGGTGCTATGGTGCTATGGTGGTGAGGTGGTGAGGCGTAAGTGATTTAGAGCAACAACTCAACTGTGTGTGCTATAATTTAGACGGGAGTGAACAACCTCTGCTTTCGAGCTCTGCTGTAGTTTCCATTGCGTTGGTGATCACATGGTCAGAGTGAAGTTGTTGTTCAGCTTTGTCTAGTGGCGGGATATCGGGAACAAAGACTAGCACAAGCCCCAGCTTTCCAGCGGCAGGACCTGTACTGGGACCATATAAGCACCAAAGTATACACCTTCCACCACGGTCCAGTAGCCTATGTGGTAGTGCGCTGGGTCCAGAAAATGCGTGGTATTTTCGTGCTGCCACCTGGTCGGTCGAGTCGCGAGTTCGAATCCCGATCTTGTGGGGCTAGCTTTTTGTTTTTCTGTTTTTGCTCGTCCTTCATTTTCTATTTTGAGCATCATCGATTGCGTTTACCTTTTTTTTCTTTTTCTTTTTGGCCCGGACGCCGATTCACCCGCGATTTCTGACCGTAGTTGTGCTGGCGCGGGAGGGGGTTGAGATTCTTTGTATGTTACAATCGTCAAAGAAACATGACAATGCATGCTAAAAAAAAATCCGGCTACTGAGTGCGATGCTGGATCCCTACTCTATTAATGCACAGCCGGAAGTTGAAGCGTGCTTTAGATCCGAATTATTTACGTAATCTCAATTATTTACGTAAGCTAGCCACATCACATCCACATCCTTCCCTTATCAAGTCCTAAATCCTTATTAATTATATTCATTTTAACGAATAAGAGTAATATATATATTGCTTTAATCGAATAGGGAGAGAAAGGCTAGCGGGATATATAGCCTTTTATTTAATCTTTTTATAAATAGGTTCTTCTATATTTTTAATTAGTAAGGCTATCTTAGTACCGACCTAATTAGTAGTAGTACGCTAGCGTTTAAGGGCAAGTAAGTCGCGGCGTTCTTCCTCCTCCTTTAATATATTATTGAAGTACTTTTCGAATTTAAGATTATTGTCTTTAAAGATGATCGATATATTGGTAATGTTAAGGGTTGGTAGTTGGTAGTTAATAGGTAGATAAAAGTAAAGAAAAGTTAAATGCGAGAAAAAGAGGGAGGGGGAGAGAAAGAGAATTAATAATATATAATATGAAATGAAATGGAAGGAGTAGTTGTAAATAGAAGGTATATTTGAAAGTATTTATTATTATACGTATATATATAATTACTATCTAAATTAGGTAATATTTAGATTATTAGTATTAATTCGAATATTCGTAATACCCGGGCCGGGTTTAAAAGTAGTAATGCCGGGTACTTAGGGTTTTAGTATTTTATTCTTCCGGGATTAGCAATTTCTCTAGTACTCTCCTTCTCTTATTTACTTACTTTATAAGAACAGCCCTATTAGAGGTAAGTTGTAGAGTGCTCAAATCGAAGGGAGTATTGAATATAAGGCCTTATATCGTCTTTACTCTATTATAAATTATATATATAAGACTTATCTAAAAGTCCTTCTTCGAAATATTTAGTATTGTACGGTCGAGTGTATAATTTTGTAATTTATGGATTGTGATAGTATATGTAATGACGAAGGGGAATTGTATTCTAATATATTGGTCGTTCTTATGAGATAAGCAGTCCTTTTTAATCCTAAATATAGGAATAATATTGTAATACTATTCTTAATCCCTATTAGGAAAGTATTATAGGTTAATATACCGATCTATTTTTACTAATATAACGAAAGGTAAGCCTTCTAGGTTTTCTTTATCGTATATCTATTATTATCGTATAGGGAAATTAGTATTCTAAGTAATATTAAAGATAGTATTTAATATACTATTAATTAGGCTAACTTTAGTCTAGATGTTTTTAGTAAGTATAACCCTATTATTAATTATAAGGGGTAATTTAACCTATAGGTTATTAATATTAGCCGGATTAATATCTTTTGTACTATAGCCTTTATAATCGGTTTTTATTATAAGATAGGGTTATTCTAATGCTTTTAAATAATCGATATTATAAATACGAATATCTTTTCGCTTAGGGTAAATACGAAGAGTATTTTTAAATAAGGTAACTTCCTCTAGCAGTAATATAATCTTTAGCTATAAATATAGTAAATCCTAGTATTGGCGGGTAGGATTATTATTGCGTAGTCTATTAAGGGTATCCCGGAAATCCTTTTGATTATCTCCTTATTATTATACAATTATTTATAATTTAACGGTTTTATTAAAAGTATAGTAAGCGTTACAACTACTTTATTTAAGGGTAGGAAGGATTTATTGATTATAAAATAATAGTTTTTATCGGATTAGGGGTAGTTAATAGAAATTACTAAGTAGAAGAATACTTCTACTACTAAATATTTGAATTTGGAATTTTGGAAAGGCCTATCGAAGTCATTGATTAATATAGTTAATTATTCGAAGTCTTAGTATAGACTTTTTATTAATAATGAAATAGCGATATTATTATAGTATAGTTTAGAATTGGGTAAGATTAATATTGTTTAAAGTTATAATAATAATTTAGGGATTATTTTAATTAATATTTTTAGGGGTAATAAGTAGTTTGAATAACGAATATAAAATTTAACTATTAATATTATTAATAATTACTCCGGTTGGGGTACTACGAATAATTGGATTAGCCTTTCCTCTTATTTTAGCTATTTACTTTAATTTGAAAAATAGAAGTTTAATAAAGTATAACTTCTTAATACTATTTCGGCTATTAATTTGAAGAAGTAGGGGTAGTATTCGGTTAATTTACTAGTTGTCGTTATTGTAATTAAATATTAATTGATAATATATAATAAATTAGTTAAATACGACCCTTTAAGCGGGGTTAAGGCTATTAATTGTAGTATTTATAATTTTAGGGACTTTATCTATTAATTGGCGATTCTCAGCCTTCCGATTACTCTAGTAGTTATATTATTCTTTTACTAATTCTTAGTAATCTATATACTGAAGTTAGTTGTATAAAATATTTTATTATTTATAATTAAGGATTTTAAAATTACCGTTATTATTAATACGTTTATTATTAGGTCTTTTTCTGGCTAATATTTGTTATAGTTCTCTTTACTTCTCTTCTTTAGGGGGAGGTTCGAATTTATTATTAGGTTTGCTATTAGGAATATTGTTATAATAATTATAAAAGTGTTTATATTCTTTTGTATAGGTTAATTATGTATTAGAATACGTTTCCTATTCTTCCCGAGTCCTATTTCGTTTTATAATATTAAATAATTCGATTTGAGTACGATAGGGATATTATAATATTAATTTAACCCTATACTAATCTTTATATTAAGTTTAATTCTCTATATTAGATTTGTAAATAGGGTAGTAATTGAGGACCCTCTTTTTGGTACGATTTCTTAGACGGCGGTTAGTTTTGATATTAAACCGAATTAGTTATTCGAAATAATTAATATTCTTAAAGTTGGTTGGCCGTAATAGATATTTAATATATTAACTTCGTATTTAAATAGTTTAACCCTCCTAAATAAATATACCCGGCGGTAGCAATCTATTTGGATAATAATAGTTTATATCAATGATTTTCCGAGTACTTTTATCGAATTATAGATTTAGAAGTAAATAATTAATTTCTTAAGCAAATTAATTTCGCTTAGTAATAAGAGAGTTAATTATTTTTATAGTAAAGGAAATAATAGGGTTTTCCGATACAATATTAGAAGTAATAATTTATATAATTTCTTAGAAAGTCTTTAATTACTTCTCTACTTTGGAATAGTATTTGGCGATATAATTAATAATAGTATTATAATTGGTATATAGTTGAATATCCGTATTAGTACGCTATTTTAGGGTAATAATATAGTTATAATTATTTATACGGTTATTATTTCTTTACTTGTTGTATAATTAATACTTCGGGTTGAAATTACGAGTGAAATACGGTTTTGGATAGTGATTTTTAGGAAAGTAAAAGCGATAGATTTTGAATATTGGATTATCGGGTTGGAGGGTATTTTAATTAAGCTATTTAATACGGAGATAGTAATTATTTGTATAATAGTTATATTTTTGTATTCGGTTAATTATTTTAGAGAATAGGTCGAAGGTAGGTGAGTAAACGCCCTTTTCTTCTTAGCTAGGCCTAGGGTCGCTAATTCTAATAATTAGGGGATTTCCTTCTCCTTATTGAAATATTCGTACCGGTTCTAGGTTGCTAGCGGTAATATAAATACCCTATAGCTTTATAAATTCTTTACGAATATCTTCGTTGGTTAAATCGGGGGTATTAATATAATTAATTTAGTAAATACTATAGAAATGATTATTACCCTTTATTTGAAATTTAATACGATACTACTAATCCTTAATTTTAAATTTCGGGAGTAAGATATACTTTTTGAATAGTTTAAACCTTTTTAGGATATAGTAGGCGGTAATATAAGGGTTTTCTTTTAAATTCTTTTGTATAATCCTTTTTTAGACTTCTATAGAAGATTTTTTCTAGGCTTTGTAGTTGGGTATATATCGAGTTAGACTTTTCTAATGTAAATTAGCTATACTAAATATTATAAATATAAACGGTATACTCAATATTTGAATATAAGTACAAAATTCCCGATTTTTACGTATTTAGTAAGGCTGTATACTTTTTATTAAATTTATAAATCGAATAACCGAATCGGTTAAATATTATACTATTGGATCTTTATTTTTAATAGCCTTCTATAATATTTTAATATTAGGGATATTAGCGGTACTACTACAATTTAATTATATAAAAAAACGACTTTTCCTATTGGTTTACTTGTATATTAGGGTATTAAATACGATGAAGGGGAATTGGTAATATTTAGTAAAATGGCTATTATATTATTTCAAAGTATATTGAATATATTTTAGGAATTCGATAGCTTATATACGGGGTTCGATGAAATCGGTTTTATTGTTAGGGTAAAGGATTAGGAATATTAATAATAGAATGTATTGTAATTTATTTTATTCTTTAATTAGGGCGTTATATAATAGAGTAGGTTCGATATAGTTTTATAGTTATAGATTAGGAAGTTATTAATTAGGAGCGGGTTAGAGTAGTATATCCTTAGGGTTTTAGTTAATACCCGGGGCTCCTCCTCCTTTTAATTATTAATAGAATTATTCTATATTTATTTAATTGGTAGTAAAGTTAGGTAGTATTATAATTTTAGGTTGAAAAGCCTTTTCGTTTTCCTCTTCTTCTTCTTTATCCTTATTAAAATTGAGATTATAGTTATCCGGGAAGTTATTAGGGTTAAATTTGTAGACGGTTAAATCGTTATATATATTACTATTGGGAAGGTTTATAAACTCTTTAAATTGATTTTCTACAATTTCAATATTTATATATCTAAAGTATTCTACCTTTAAGTAATTAAATTAGATACGAATTTTGTAAGGATTAACCGTTATAATTTATTATATACGGTAAATACCCCGAATTTTATCTTTAGGATGGCGAGGCCGAAGGATAATAATATTAAGGTTTCGGGGAAGTAGGGGGAGTTATTAGTAAATATAGTTAATATTACGAAGGAAATTAATAATATAACCGGAATATTTGTACTAAGTACCCTTAATAACTTATATATCGATATAAATATATATTTGTATAATAAGCTATTCTTCGATTTAGTTAAGTAGTAGAAGAAAGTTAAGTATATCCCTAAAGTCGAGGTTATTCTTAGTATTGAAAAAGAAGGGATTATCGGTAGCCTTTTAATTATTTTTATTATAATATATATAGTAATATTCGAATATTCGTATATTGAACTACTATTATTTATACTGTTTGTATTTTTCTATAATATTACTTCTTTTAGCCTTTTTAAAGGTCTTAATTCTTTCGAAGTCGATTTGAGGAATAGCTATTCGTAGGAGATCTTTAAGTCTATTATATAGCGGATCCTATTCAAATTTAATATTGGGAAGGCTAGGGAATTCTTGTAGTCGAAGAGGAGAAGGGGGTATTAATTATTCGAGATCTCCGGGTTATATATTGAAATTTCGATTTCGAAGGTAAAGTAATTACTAGGGGGGTAGTAGGCCTTTGCGGTTATAATTTTGGTTATTAAGTAGTAGAGGAGGTTCGTTATTATTATTATTGAGGTTTTTATAATATAAATCGTAATATTCGAATTTATCGCTATTGAGGTTATAAAATAAACTCTATATAAATACCCGACGATAATTTAAGCAAAACCTATTTTTAAGGTCGGTATTCCTATACGGGGTATTTAGTCAATAGTATATATAATACTTAGTTTCAATATATTTATTTATAATACTTCGAACGATATTATATATTAAGTAGAAGAAATAATCAATATTTAGGTTAGGGTCGTTATCTAGGTTAGAATTATTATTATAGTTGAAGTTATTATTATTATTATTGTTGAGATTATTATTATTTTCGTTATTAAAATTATTATTAGACTTATTAATATTAGTATTTCGTCTTCTCTAAGTTTTAAGGGAAGGGGTAATAGATGTTTCTTTATTATAACGATAATAATAACGATAATTACGCCGAATTTAATTAATTTTGCGGTGGGTTTAAGTAATTTGGGGAGAGTTTTGTATAAAATATAATTAATTATATCTAAATTTATTATTATTAATAAATATATATTTATAAATTCTTTTTTACGGGGAAGAATAGGGTAATTAAACGTATAATACGCTTTCGGTTTTAATTCTACTTATTAATATTAATAATCCTTCGAAGTGCTTGCTCTTATACTTATATTAGTTATTATTATTATTTTAGGGGAATAGGTATTAGAGGACGATAATTAGGAGGTATAGGCGGAGGTATTATAAGAGGTACTATAAGTTGAAATAGTTGTAATAGCCGTTTTGGTAATTTATCGAATTCTTCTTTACGAATATTGAATTGAAATATTGGAAGTTGAAATACTAGAGGTAGAAATGCCTAACGTTGAGGTTGGGGAAGTTGAAATATATTTTAGGGTTAAAGAAGTCGAGGTAGTAAAAGTCTTAATTATAGAGGGTTTAATAGAAGTTAAGGTATTAGTAATCTCTATATTAATTATACCGGGCGAAGTTTTTTTAGAGGAGGGGAAAGTACGTTGGTATTCTTCTTCTTTTATTAGGTAGTTTATTATTATAATATTAGTTATTTAAAATAGAAAAGGGAAAAAGGGAAAAAGAGGAAAAGAAGGGAAGGTAATTAATTAATTAATATTGCTTAAGTCGTACTTATAATCCCTTACGGTTCGGATTTTAACCCTCGAGGGCATTATTTATTTATAAGTAGTAGATCGATATAGTATATTAGGTTCTTAGTAGGATTTACGTATTTTGAAGGATTTACCGTTAAATAGATAATACCGGTTAATTAGTAAGGGGAACGGATAGTAAATAACGATGGCGATATTTATTTTAATATGTATATTATAGTATACCTTATATATTTATATTAATTTAGTTGTATTTCTTTTATTGACGAATTGGGCGACGGGTTTATTTTGATAGTATTTTCTATAATTTTTTATAGGTATATTTATGATGATGAAAGGAAAGAAAGAAATGCCGAACCCTTAGATAATAAAGGAAATCCCCTATACGGTCGTACGGTCGCCGGTTAAATTTGGAAAGGATAATATTAGAGATAGGAAATAAAGCGAGAGGAGGGGAGAATTAATTTGATTTGGATTTGAGAGATGGGCGAGAATTGTTTTTTAAAAGGAAGAATAGAGGGGAGAATTTGAAATTCGAGAAATAGGGGGAGGCGAAGTTTTTATACCCGGCGGGGGTGGTTACCGGTCATTTGCCAATCGTTTACTGAATAGGCGAGATTATTACCTTTTAGTAATATACGTTTATTATTGTTGCGATTACTTTTGGCGGTAAGAGGTAATAATTCTTTAGTGGTAAGGGGTATTGAAATAGAATTGTAATAACGATAGTAGTGAGGTTGAAGTCGAGGTCGAGGTTGAAGTTAAATGGCGGGATACGATACGAATGGTTAATTAGTACGGGTATTAAAGGTTTGTTAAACCGATTTATTAGCCGTTGGTAAATAGAGCCGTACATTTTATTTCAATTGGGTAGGACCTAGTATATTTTAGTATAGACTATTAGAGATATTGTGGGCGAAATAGCTAATTAGAAGAGGGCTTGGCAAGACGCCCTGACTAGTTGTAGGGCTGTGTACTGAAGTAGCTAATTAGATCGTAGGAAATATTATACGAACTTATAGCTGTAAACGAACCGCGCTTCAACTCCGCTTCGGTAGATATAGGTCCATAAACCCCTAGACTGTGAAAATTATCTACCTCTGGCAAAGTTGAAGCACGCTTCAATAATTGTGCCAATCTACGAGATAACCTTCAGTCAAAAAGGACGAGGTAGTACAAACCATATGCCTGCCCCTGGGAGACTTGTACACATCCCGACAATTTCACTTTTCTCTGTCATCTAGCATCTCAAGTTCACACCAACTTCATTAGTTCTTTCCCAACCCAACTGATACACCTTCCAAAGATGTGGACATCGCTCCTTCCATTTCTTCTCCTCCTCTTCTCCACCCTCACCGGCCCCGCCCACGCCTCCCCAGTAGGCAACTTCCCCGACACCTCCTCCAGCGCTCCTCCTGCCGCGAACAACTCTCAGATCCTCAACACCAGAGACGCCAACTGGAACGACTGGTCCTCCCTCGGCGAGCACTTCTGCCCCTGGTGCGAAGCCGGCGTCGACTCCTCCAAAGACGGCGCCAGCCCGGAAGACAGGGTGTGTAGGGTAGTCGTGCACCAGCCGATGGCCGCGGGCAACCCGCCAAACACCCAGTTCGCTCACGTCGCCATCCTCAACGCCCGGTACACGGAGCTGCTGTCGTACATGCGCATGGGGTGGAATCAGCAGGAGAATCTTTGGGTGTCGGACGGCACAGGGGCTGGGTCTGATGGTGGGATCGCCACGGTGTTTACTGGTCAAGAGGGTGCTTGGGCGCCGTAAGTTATGCTTTTCTTTCTTTTCTGAACGCAGATTTGGGTGGATTTATGAGAACCTCAAATGGTAGAGAGAGAGATATCTTGTGGGGATGATATGGCTGTCTGTTCTTGAACTTTGCTGACTTGAGATGGATGATGATGTTTGTTTCTAGACCGAAGATTTTGTGGCAGAGAGATGGGAAACTCTCAGTGACCATTCTTCCACTGTACCCGGGCACGGAGGGGTCGACGTGGAAAATGGTGAAAAACGTTGCACCGAAGCAGACCTATCTCATTTTTCATACTTGGTTCTTCTGTGGGAAGTAGCTTCTATGGTCGCTAAGTGTAAGGCTCTGTTGCCTGGGGTTGGAGGAATTCAACGTTTGTCTTCCTTTTATATGCAGTGGGTAGATGGTGTTTTTAGTGTCATTAAACCTCATGCTGCAGTCCTACCTTTTAAACAAAGGTTCAAATATAGGTAGTTTTCGAGACTCGGGAGCTGGAGGACCACTGTGACTGTGTGACACCACGAGGACCACAGTTCCACTTGGTGATTGTTTACATTTGTGGATTCAGCAATGCACAAAATAGGGGGTAGCCCCACTTCACGGGTTCACGACGGTGGTGTTGCTGTTGAACGCCGCTCGACCACCGAACCATTGTATGTGTTGTTGGGTTCACGACGTGATACATGGAAATATGTATTCAGGTACCTCTACCTTACGCGTATAGGGATTGTTGTACGACATGTCTTTCATGGTTCTGTAAAGTCTAACTGTTGATTGCAACCTATCTCACCCGCCGTTGAACCAAACTTCGATCCATCTGCCCAACATTGTCCCTGAAATTCTGAAAAGCTGTGACCAAGATTCGCTCTGCAACATCTGGAAGATGTGGTTGATTCCAGCCAAATGCATCACTCTCCTACCATTTTCCAAGCCAGCCATTGATCTAAACCTTATCCCTGATTCTGGCTTTCACGGGTCCAGCACAGGATCTCGTCGCACCCGTTCACCATCTCGTCACACTTTTTCAGAACCGTATCGAAGTGATCTTTGACACCATCATACTGCTTTTCCACGTCGGAAACAATTTTGATCAAAAAATTGCTCCGCTTCCAAGACTCATGTCTCAACCATTCATGCTTCAATCTGGCGTGAATGTTTCTATCTTTCGCAACCATCTTACGAAACCTGTGCAGCCAGTCTTGGTGATTGGTAATCCTCCTCTTAGCCACGTTAATGGCCTCCTGGACTGCTTTCTCCTCTTTGACCATTTTCTCCACGACGTGGGTCTGATAGTCATGAAGAATCTCGCTGAACTCGTCCCAGCCCTTCTGGATTGCGGCATCGGCATCTTCAGCGACGCTACCAGCCTGTGTGAGACGATTGCACTCTTCTACTGCCTTGTGGAAGCGCAGCTTGAGAGACGCTGGCATGGATGTTTCCTGATCTTCCAATTCCTCGGGGCTGCTCTCAACGCACTGTTCGCTTTCTTCAGCCGTGGTATCCTCAAGGACACCAGTTGATGCCTCTGCTTTGCTCAACTGAAGCCTGAGCCCCCCCATCAGCTCCCCGTTGCTCTGAACTCCGTTGTGCAGCTCGCCTATGGTGGACTTGACGGAGTTCTCGAAAGCAGACAGTCTTCCTTCGACAGAATGGCCGAGGGCAGCAATCTTGTCAACAACCTGGGAGACTGCGGTTTCAACGGTGGCGGACTGCTCGGAAAGCTGACGTTTTAAGGCATCCTTCTCTGCCATACAAGCAGAGAGTGTAGAATTTGCCCTATTCAACTGCAGCTTGACCATTGCGAGCGATGAATTCAGAAGCGTCCTCTCCACTTCGCTGGAATACTTCTCCATAACTGCCTTGGACAGCTTGCCCCTCGTGTCCTCGAGCTCTGCTTGGAGAGCGGCCTGCGAAGACACGCCAGCACTAATCTCATCGTTTGCGTCCTGCAGCATCTGCTTGGTGACATCAAGTTCCGAAGCCACAGTGCTACTCGTTCTCCGTGAAGCAGACAGCATGTCTTCCACCGCAAGCAATCTCTTCTTGACAGTCTCGTGGAATTCGCCCTGAAGGCTCTTTTCTGACTCGCTCTTGCACAACTTACGCTTCTGAATCTCGAGCTCCTTTCCGAGAACAGCCCGTGCAAACTTCGTCTTCTCGAGCTCCTTTTCGAGAGCAGCCCGTGCAAGCTTCGTGTTCTCGAGCTCCTTTGCGAGAGCGGCTAGTTCAAGCTTCGTGTCCTCGAGCTCCTTTTCGAGAGCAGCCCGTACACGTTGAGCAGAAATGGCCTCCTCGTTTGCCTTCTGCAACTTTTCGGCCTCTTGCTCCCTTGCCTTCTCGTCCATAACAATCTTAATTTTCGCCCTACGCAGCTCGCGCTTGACACGATCCAACTCTGCTTTCAACTCATTGTTCTCCGCCGTCAATTTGTTGTTCTCCGTTGATTCGTTGTTCTCGACCTTATGGGCGTTTTCCTCCGCCGACTTCCGAAGGAAAAGCTGTCTCCAGTAAGAATCGCTTGGGGGTGTGGCAGGAGAGGCCCGAGTGACCGTTTCGGACAGAATCTGCTGGCTTTGGGCGGGCGTGGAAGGGCAAGGTGTATCGGTTTGTTGCTCGCTCGTGGTGCCCGCTCCGCGAGCGTTCGTGTCGGCGGGGACCTTGAATTGCATTTTTTCTCCGTCTGCAAGAGTTAGTGAGGCTGTTCCCGTGCTGGAGCAAGCAGGCACGTGAAAAATGGAACACTTACTGCCTATCTTGGCGAAATAACGTCTGATAGGAGGGGAATGAGTGGGTTGAGAGTGCCTGACTTGGAGGGTACACGTGTTCGGACGGGCTTCGCGGTTGGTTGTTGCAGTTGATTATTCTGGGAATGAAGGAGAAGACGAGGAAACAGAGAAGGGAGAGAAGAGAGAGGGGGAATGGAGAGCAGAGGAAGGAAAGGGAGAGCGGAGGGGTATTAAAAGCAGGAGCTCTTGTTGACAGAAACCTGGAAATTACCTGTGTTCTACAGCAGCGCCTCCCCCACCTGCCGCACAGCATGCATGAGCTGTGGCTCTAAGATGCCTACCGAGGAAACTCGCGAAACTCAGAAACTCAGAAACGGTCCGGCAACGCAGGGTTGGAAGTCTGCCATTTTGCGTTTGGCTGTATGTACCTCTACGTGGTTTTTGATGCAACTGGCAGAGTTTTAACCCGCTGCGTTGCCGGCCTCGTCGTTTCTGAGTTTCGCGAGTTTCCTCGGTACCGTAAAGACTCGGGCCATCCGTTTTCAGCTACCAAGGAAATCAGGCATAGTCTGTAAGCATAAGTACTGCAACATTCATGCCCGTCAGAAATTGTATGCAAGACGGTGATTTTGAATGCCCCCACCCTCCAGCGGCCTTGAAAAGACAGGAGGAAAAGACAGGGCACCAGAAGAATCGAATTTACAGTCATCCGGGGTGGCAACACGTCTCGCCCACTATTTCTTGCGGGCATAAAATGTACATATTCGGGCATACGCATGTCTGATTAGGTATGTCTGATTTCCCTGGAACCTAAAAACGGATGGCCCGAGTCTTTACCGAAGCGGGAAACCCTGAGTTGCAACAAGCGTTGTTTGACAGACAATCAATGTTTAGAAAACAGTAATTGTTTTCCAGACATTGATTGTCTCCCAGGCCCCTAGAAGGCAAAAGTATAGGGTGCAGTCTTCTATACTTTAGTGGTAACTTTAGTGGTCACTACTACTTGCTAAATCTATAAGGCCGGCTGCATTTTCATTGTCCAGGCCGTTGTCGGAATAGCTTCAAAAATTTTGGTCACGAATAGGAATCGAATATGGGTCACGAGAACGAATGAAAATGAAGAACTACTTCAATAACCACTTGGCCACTGAGCCATTTGGTTGTTTCTGGAAGAAAGGGCTGGTTCTTTCCGTTGATAAAGGGGATGTTGGAGGTTGGGGGAAGGAGGGACTTTAAGACTTTGAAAAATTTCGGATTTCGGACCCGACCCAGCTCCAAATTCAAGGCCACTATAGTACAGCGCTTACCCCCTGTAAGAAAGATGCATTGGTTTCCAGACATTGATTGTGGTTATTGTCCAACAACCACAACGCATGTCTAGAAACAGGTTTTCCCACTACGGTATGGTACCTCAACATCTCAAAATCTTTGTACTCTCTTTTTGTTACGGTCTGTTAGGGCTCGTGCCCCTGACCTACATTCCCACCACTGGACTTCCTCAGCCACTGGGCCACTGCCTCCAGTGATGCAGGAGCAAACCCATCCGGTCCTTCTTACCAAGCCCGTGATTCTTTTCTCCTCTGTTTTTTATGGTGACTCGCTGGCTCCTAGACGTGCACATACAATCCCATGGTTCATGATAACCATCTCTGGGTGCCTCATGGCTCCAAGCAGGCTTCGTCTCAAAGTCACTTTGGTTGAAGACGCGAGGCTTGGAACACGCATTGTGATGAAGTAATCTGGTATCTGAAAGTTAAAGCCCCTCTTGAACTTCTCCAAGAATTACATGATCCTTGCCCCTTCATTTGAAGTTCTACTTGTCCTAAGCCGTGACAGCAAAAGACCTTCCTTTACCTCCTTACAAGCCAGCCAAACCTCAAGATCCGCTGTACCATTCCGCTAACCGGTCAAGCTAGAAGCCTCCAAACTATTCATGGCGGCCCACACGGTTCAAGGCTAACTTATTTGTAGGGTAAGTCACTGGAGCCATTGAATATGATACTGAAAGAGCTATAGAGACGTGGTAACTCACCTCATGCGTTGTGGAGCATCTCAAACAGGAGAACCGGTCGAACGCCTGGTCTGGCAAAGATCCCTTCTGAATTCCCGGAAAAACTCGGCAAACTCCCCATCCATCTCCCTCATGATCTCCGCCAGTATTAAACCCTCTTCGAGCACGTCATGATTGTTGAATGTACGAGGTATGAGGCCGCCCTCCACTCCACGGAAGTTGGAAGCGGCAAGTAGGCGGACAATTGGCCAGGTCTTTCGAAACCTACTTCCGAGCCTTCCAAGACGGCCTTTGTAGCCGTGAATCTTCAACTGCATCTCCTCATCTTTCTGCTCCAAAGCATCGTTCTTCTTCCTCAAATCAGCCTCGAGGATGGTTGCACGACTCTCAAGTGCACGCAGCTTGTTCTCCGCTTTAATGCGAAGACTCTCGGTGCCATCGAGCAGATCCTGGTGGTTCCTCAAACTAGCTTTGAGCGACATGTTGTCTGCCTCGAGCCTCTCATTCTTCTTCTGTTCTCTTTTGAGCCCATTCTCAGCCCAACGCAACTGGTGCTTTGTTCTGTCGAGCTGCGTGCTCAAAGGAGACTTGAACTCCTCGGAAGAAGCAAGTCTGTCCTCCGCCTCCCGCAACTGTTGCTTTGTTCTGTCAAGATCTGTGCTCAAATGAGACTTGCTCTCCTCTGAAGAAGCAAGCTTGTCCTCGGACTCCCGCAAGAGCTGCTTGGTGCGCTCGAGTTCTGCGTTTACGCTCTGGAGTTTGTACGCGTCCTCGATTAACTTCGTGATGAAGTCACCCAAGTGGGGCAGTGAGGAGGATTGGAAGTCATTCATAACAGTGTGATGGACACCTGTAGCTTGTGAATCATGAAACGGGATTTCGGTCGTGGCATCGGTTGCCGCCGAAGAAGGGTCGCCCGGGTTCTCTTCCATGGTGGTTGACGAGACAATGGAAAGTGCAGAGCCAAGGTCGTGCCTGTCGTGATCCTGCGAATGACTATGTGTTACGGAGGTGGAAAGGTGACGACAGAAAAGGGCTTGATTCAGTGGTGGTCACGGAAGAGGATGGAGAAATGGAAACCAAGTGGAAGGCAGTATAGAAATACTGGAAGGTAGTCCCGGTGAATGGAAGCTCGGTGAATGGGAAGCCCGGTGAATGCGAAATCTGGTGAATGGGCGGGGAACTGAACCTGACTCCCCACAGGTTGTGTCTTCTGTGAGATGACTGACGTGTCCACGTCAGGCCGGGGAAAAAAGGTACGCGCGAGCCGTTCACTTCCTGCTTCCTCTCCTTACTCGCACTCGGGGACAGTGTCACAGGGTTAGCCTACCTGTGACCTGCCCAGCGCTAAACACTACTATCACGATATACCAGAATACCTCGGCATAGTTTAGAGCTATGCCGTCCGGTCACGTACGTAGATACGTAACCTCGGGCTAACTCTAGGGCTCTCGCCTATATAGCCAGCCCTCTACGCACACCTCCTTTCCCTTCCTCTATACAATAATATATATCTTACCCTACCTCTAATTATACTTTTGCCCTATAATAATTTATTATACCTCTTTAGCGCTGCGCGCGCAAATAGGACTTTAAAATTCGGCCTATTATCGAGGTATAAATATAGGTTTTATCCTTCTTTTAATTAAACGAAAATCTATACCTTTATAAATACTATAAGAAAACTTTAATCCGCTTATTTAAAAACGGAGTCCGCTCGCGATATTTATAATTCCTATCGATTAATTCAATAGGCAATATCGAACTCCTAAAAATACTAGTATTTAATACTACCCTTATAAATAATTTTATTATAGTTATTGCCGTTAACTCCCTTTAAATTACCGACCCGTATAATGCCGACCTCTACGAAATCTTCTAAACGGCTCTTATTACTTCTAATAGCCTTCCCGCTTCTATAAAGGAAGAATAATACGCTATTAATTTCTCTACTAATACTATTTTCTATAATACTTCTTTCTTTTTTAGCCGCTTATTTAATATCGATTCCGTCGCTACCTTCGCCTAATTCTAATTTATTTAAGAGGAGTTCTAATCTCTTTACGAAGTATATACCTAATTTAAGGCTAAGAACGTTCGCCTCCTAAATAACGGCGTTTTCCTTAAAGAAAAGTACTTTATCTTTAAGAAGACCTACGCTAATACTAATTAATGCGTTAACGAATTCGGATTGGATAATAAAGCCCTTTAATAGGCTTTCGATTCCGCTATTAAAATTGCTAAATCCTTATAGAAGAAACTTAAATGTATTAATTCTATAACCTCTATTCCTAAGGATATTATAATATCCGCTTCTATTATCGACGGTTTTATAGATTATTCTTCCTACGTTTATGTTAAACCTTTCGACGGCGAGGGCGAGAATTCCTTAAAGAAGGCTAAAAAATATTATATTTAGCGTATAAGGATTACCCTTATTTAATTAGATAATCCTTCGTTCTTTTTTAATAAACGTAAAAAATTCTCGTTTATTATTAAGTCCTTTGAAGGCGCCCCCTTCTCCGCCTATAAGACGGCCCTACTTTATATCGTCGATTTTAATTTAGATAAAGAGAAATAGAAATAGAAGATTACTAGCGCTTTTATTAAGGAGGAATTCAATATTAAATATAATAATAATAACCTAATTACCCTCGTTTACTACGAATTAGACGACTTCGCTATAGGTAAAAATATATATTAATTTAACTTTAAAGATTAATAGATTTAAATTATCGATTACTATAATTTCGACGACGCTATAAAGGTCTATTTCTTTAGAAATAAAATTAACGATAAGGTTTATATTACTCTTATTATATAAATTCTTTAGCCCTTAGGCTTAGATTATTTTAAATAGTTTACCCTAATCTATACCTTTATTTAATAATTCGAAAATAATACTTATTATTCTAAAATTAATAATCCCTTTTATAAACTTTATAGCCCTACTTCTAGCGCGGCCTCTTCTTCTACGGCTATTTATATTATAATTAATTATAATAGCAATACTATAAATTTTAATAAATTATCTACTATTAATATTATAATTTATATTATAATTTTTTAAAACGTTTTTAACTTCTATATAAAGTTTAGCGCTTATACCCGCTATAGGCGCCCCGGCTATTACTCTTCTGCTTATTGTAATAAGATGAATTTTTATAAGGAGTTCCCTCTTTTTATTTATAGTAGTAGCCGCGGCTACGGTAGAGGAGGTAGAGGCGGTTCCTATAGTAATTATAATTAATAATCCGGTTAATCCGGGTATGGTTAATAGTTTAAATATAGTTAATAATTTTATTAAGTTAATACTATAGTCCCTAATAGTATTTAATTAATTCCCTAGTATTAATAAGGTTTCGTCGGCCCCTTCTTAAGTAATAAATAAAGAATTATCGATTAGGGAAATGTATAACCTCTTCGCTAAATTGCGTTTGGAGGCCGGAGTTTATAGGAAGAAAAGGAAACGTCTTTATACCGCTTAATATTATAAAGATAAATAAGTCTTTTATAAATAGCCGTTATAAATAAT
This sequence comes from Neurospora sp. CHS-2018c, assembly GCA_009806235.1. Lineage (NCBI taxonomy): Eukaryota > Fungi > Ascomycota > Sordariomycetes > Sordariales > Sordariaceae > Neurospora > Neurospora sp. CHS-2018c. Next base: position 150,936 of record RAPC01000085.1, on the reverse strand, counting down.
TAAATACTTTGAACTTCTCTATTTACCTTTCTAACGGACTATATAAATTATACTATTCTACTCTTATCGATAATAGTTATACCGTTCTTAATTTTATTAACTATTCTTTTATTTATTATTATTATTTATTAATTTACTACTTTATTACCCCTAAAGTCCTTTACCTTATTAACGGAGGGGAAATAAAAGGTAGTAATATTATTTATTTCTCCTGATTTATTATATAAGTAAAATTATATTACGAAATTATTAATCTTTTTATTTACGACTTCGCCTTTAATAATCCGGTTATCCTCGGCTACCTTTAATTCGCTTATTATTCGCTAATAATCTTATAGCCTTTTAATACCCTTTCCTTTACTTCCGCTTATAAAGCCCGCGGCTATTTATTAGCCGGTTTATATTAGGATTTACGCCGCGCCCTATCCCTATAGACTACCCCCTAGCCTTTTAGTTTAAAGGTAATAAAAGTTAGTATAATAATATATTACGCTTTTATAATCGAAGATACCGAAGACGAAGGCGATTCTTACCCTCCTTCGCTAATTAAAATTATTACTTGAGCCCTCTTAGCCGCGGAGCCCCTCCTAAACGTAGAGCCCCTCCTAAATATAGAGCCCGCTCCTCTAACCCTAAATATAGACCTTCCCCTAACTTTAATTATAGACCCCGACCCGGCCTTTATAATATTATACTATACTTCCCTAGCTTCTCTAATTTAATAGGTCTCTTACCGCCGCTTTAAGTAAATTACTAATTAATTTAGCCTTAAGCTTATCGGTTATACTTTTGTAGGCCCGGGTTAAATACTTATATTCTCGATAGCCTCCTTTACTCCCCTTCGCCTTCCCTCTTTTCTTTATAACCCTATCGACTTTAAAAATATTAAAGAATTCTTAGCGCCTAACTTTTTCGAATTTGCTAACCGCTTTAAACTTTAGGTTATCCGAACGATTTAGGCTAATATAGAGGAAGATATTAAACGTATACGCGATAAGGAATAAGTAGAGGATAGTCTTAATAAATTAGAGCTTTCCGCTCTTAATAACGAATTAATAATTTAAATTATCGAATAGGTCCTCTTCAATTACGGTTAGTAATATAAGAAGTTTTTCGGCTCTAATTTCTACCTATAGATCGACGCCTTTATAGGTTAGGGTATAGAGGTAGCCCTTTATATTGCCCGAATTTTAAATTTTATTCCCCTTAATAATATAAATAGGGATTTTATTAAATACGAAGGGGTTATTAATAAATATTTTACAACTAATAGTATTGCTTTTAATAAAATTACTTTTGAAAATACTAATACTTTTTATAAGAAGGCGGATAAGCCCTATAAGACCGACGATTAAATCCGGATTAAACTCCTTAATTAGTACTAGTACTATATAAATACCTTCCGCTAAATTATAATTAAAATATTCCCCCCTAACCGCGTTTATAATTTTAAAATCGAATTTAAATCTAGAGTAGAAGCGCCCGCGGTATACGGCCGCGTTTTTAACCTAGACGAATTCAATATTATTAAACAATAGATCGACGATAACCTTTAAAAGAAATTTATTTAGCTTTTTTAATCCTAAACCTCCTCTCTAATCCTCTTTATTAAAAAACCGGGAGGCGGAATCTATATTTACGTCGATTACTATAGTATTAATAATATTACGTTTAAGTCTCGCTATTCCCTCCCTTTAATTAAGGAAATATTGGACGCTATTTACTATATTAAGATTTTTATTAAATTCGATATTATTATTGCTTTTAATTATATTCGTATAAAGGAAGGCTACGAGTAGTTTACTATTTTTATTACCCGTTTTAATCTCTTTAAGAATTTCGTCGTCCCCTTCGGCCTCTAGGGAGCCCCCAACGCCTTTTAAAACTATATTAATAATATCCTTTATAATATATTTAATATCTATATTACTACTTATTTTAATAACGTCTTTATTTACTCGGATAATGAATAAGATTATAAATACTACGTTAACGACGTTTTCGACTAATTAATAAAGGCGGGCTTTAGTATAGATATTAATAAATACGAATTTTATATTAAGTATACTAAATATTTAAGGCTTATTATTATATTAGGCAGTATCGAAATAGACTTAGAGAAGGTCAAGGTAATTATTAAATAGTAGGCTCTAAAATTTAAGAAGTCCTTATAATCTTTCCTCAGCTTTATAAACTTTTATTATCGGTTTATATATTCTTTCTTTTTAATTGCGGTTCCCCTTTACGAACTAATTATAAAAAACGCGCTATAGATTTAGATCGATTGTTATTAAGCCGCGTTCGACTCCTTCAAATAGGCTTTTACAAGTAGCCCCGTCTTTAAGATCTACAATTAGATTAAAAAGATTATAGTAGAAATAAATACTTTAAATTAGGCTATAGGTAGTATATTCTCTTAATATAATAACGAAGGTATTTTATACTTTATCGCCTACTTTTCGGCTAAGTATAACGTATAAGAATATAATTATAATATCTACGATAAGGAGTTCCTTGCTATTATTAAAGCCTTAAAGGAGTAGCGCTTTAAATTCGAAGGCGTTTAAATCCCTTTTAAAATCCTCAACGACTATAAGAATTTTATTATTTTTATAACGAATAAATAGTTTACCTAGTAATATATACGTTAGTCCTAATTCTTCTTATAATTTAATTTCCTTATCCGCTATACTCCTAACCCCTAGAACCTCTATTTAGACGTTTTTAATTATAAGCCTAACGACCGCCCCGTAGGCGTAGAAGACGACTACTTCGCCGCCCGCTAAAAATAGCTCTTCGATTTTTCTTAGTTCGAAGAAGGTTACTTTAAAGCCGATAATTCTATAATTACCTTTAATTTATACCTCCTTAGCCTTAACGACTTCGATAATTAATTAATTAATAACCTTATTTATATTAGTTACGAAACCTCCCCGTTTCTATAGGAATTTACAATTTACCTATTAGATAAATCCCTTCGCTATTAGCCGCTATCGATCCGCAAAGTCTTTAGCCGCGCCTTTTCTAAATATTACGTTTTTTTTAACGGGGTAGTAAAGTAGTACGATTGCGTTATTATCGACCCCGAAGATAAGGAATTTTAATTCTAATTAATTAATCGGTAATATAATTCGCCTAGTATAAGGTATTTAAATAAAAATATTATATATAATTTATTCATTTGCGAATTCTTTTAGGAGGGTATATATTATAACGTTTACTTCTTCTATAAAGGCTGCCTCCTATATACGAAGACGAAGTTTTTCAAACGCGGCTCTACGGGTTTCTTTAAACCTATTACTATTTCCCTAGCCCTTTAAAAGGATATTTCAATCGACTATATTATCCTATTACTACTTAATAAATACTTCGGGCAAACCTTCTATTATATTACCGTCGTTATAAATAAGTTAATAAAAATACAGTATTATATCCTCTATATTACCCTTAAAACGGAGGAATTCGCTAATTATTTTATCGACCGGATCTATTCCTTATACAGCCTACTTAATACTATTATATTTAATAAAAACTCCTAATTTATTTCCTATTTTTAAATTACCTTTTATAACCGCTTCTCTATTGTACGAAAATTCAATTCTACTTTCTACCCTTAAATTAACGCCTAAACCGAACGTATTAATACGGATATAGAATAGTTCCTATACCTCTATATTAATTAGGTATAAATAAATTAGGTAAAATAATTCCTATTCGCGGAATTTTCGGGCAATAACGCCGTCTCCTTTTTTATTAACGTTTCCTTATTCTTTACTAATTATAATTACTACCTTTGTATAAATACCGAGCCTCGCTCTCCGCCGCCCCCCAACTTCTCTCTAATTTAATTAAAAGAGTACTATAAGGCTACCGAATTCGCCGATTATTTTTAGAAAATCTAAAATTTCGTCTCTTAATAGACCCGCCGTATTTAGGAATAATACAAAGCTAATATTAATAAATATTACGTAGATTTAAATAAATACTAAGTAAACGATTTAATCCTCTTCGATATTATTAATTTCACTAACGGCTACTCCTATTAGAAGTTCTCCCCTTACTAGGAGGGCCCCTTCCGCATTATTAAAACTAATTCTTATTAAGTCTATTTCGACCTCCCGGCTAATATAAAATATTCGTTAATTTTCTATATTTCTATAGTCCAATACTAAATCGGCCGAAGCCTTTCTAATTAAAACGTCTCCTCAAACGTTATTACTAACGATAGCCGCGTTATAGTATAAATAAATAACGGTATAGACGTCGTCGAATAGGACTTTAAACGCTTAATCGACTACAATTAATTCGGCAAGAATTGCTATTAATATTATTAAATTAAATAGAAAGGGGATTACCCCTTTATATAGGAATTTAAAAATTATATTATCGATTACGAGGAGAAGGTTTTAAAATTCTATTACGATTACCCTTAAACCCCCGTACCCCTAGAAGTCTACTTTTAACTTAATTACCGGCTATAAGCGGACTTTATTAAGTTAGAAACGGATTCGGATTTAGATTCGGACTTAAGTAATCCCGAGCCCCTATAGCGCTACCTAGCCCCCAAATTACGCCGCCGCCTTACTTTCGGGCCTCCCTAGCGCTATTTATCCTATTTGTAGTAACCGCCCGAAACTATTACCGCCGCTACTTTATCCCGGCACGAAGAAGAGGGCCTTACGAATATAATAGTATAAATTTTGAAGAAGTTGTTAGATATTTGGAAAAAGGTAAATAATATATAATTAGATTTTTTCTTCGCTAAATAGACGGAAGGGGGGGATAGTATTATAGGGTTAGCCTACTTATAACCTACCTAGCATTAAATACTACTATTACAATGTGTTAGAATACTTCGGTATAGTTTAGAGCTATACCGTCTGGTTACGTACGTAGATACGTAACCTCGGGCTAGCTCTAGGGCTCTCGCCTATATAGCTAGCCCTCTACGTATACCTTCTTTCCCTTCCTCCGTATAATAATATATATCTTACCCTACCCCTAACTGTGCCTCTACCCCGTAATAGACAGAGTTGGGAATTAGTATAGTACTAATTAGTAGTACTAGAGTCTAGTACTCTAGTACTAGTATTAGTACTGCCTTAGTACTAGACTAGACTAGTACTAGTACTAGACTAGTACTAGACTCTAGTATACTAAAAATACTAATTTCTAAAAATTCAATATTTTATAACTTTTTAAACTGTGGATAATTTAGATAAAAATCAATAAGTATATAAACGGTATTATTATTAGGAAAAGATTTTTCCTTAATTATTTATAGATTTATAAACTTAGAGGGGTATAAAAAGTCTAATAAATAATTATAGAAAAATATTATTAGAAATCTAAGCGTAAATACGAAATATACGATTTTTATTATTATATATTATAATGAGAAGTTATAATAAATAATAAGTTATAGATAATACTAAAATGCTAATTAGTATTAGAATAGTACTAGAGTAGTACTAGAGTAGTACTAGAGTAGTACTAGAGTAGTACTAGAGTAGTACTAATTAGTACTTTTTAGTATTTTTAGTACTTTTTAGTACTTTTTAGTACCGAAAATACTAAAAATACTAGAGTAGTACTAAGAATACTAAAAATACTAAAAATACTAGAGTTGTACTAAGAATATTAAAGATTAAAAAAAAATATAATAAATAAGTTATTTATATATAAGTCTAATAGGTAAATAATAATATTATATATATAGGGGTAAATAGAAATATAGGAAGTAAAAAAGCGTAGAATAGTAAAAGATATTACTAATATAAAAAATAAATAAGGATAAGAAAATAAATAAGAATAAAAATAAAAATAAGAATACGAATAAGAATAAGAATAAGAATACGAATAAGAATAAGAATAAGAATAAGAATAAGAATAAGAATAAGAATAATAGTTATAAACTTTTAAACTTTTTAAAGCTTTTATACTTTTTAAACTTATTAAGTTTTTTAAACCTTTTAAGGCTTCTAAGGCTTTTAAGGCTTCTAAAGCTTCCAAATCCAACTTTTCCAACCTTTCTTTCGCTATAATATTCTTTTTCCTTCTAAAAAATGCATTTAGTACTTTTAGTACTTTTAGTATTTTTTAGTACTTTTAGTATTTTTTAGCTTTCTTTCGCTATAATATTCTTTTTCCTTCTAAAAAATGCATTTAGTACTTTTAGTACTTTTAGTATTTTTTAGTACTTTTAGTATTTTTTAGTACTTTTAGTATTTTTTAGTACTTTTTAGTACTTTTAGTATTTTTTAGTATTTTGTATATAACTCTTAGTATTTTTAGTAGTACTAATTAGTACTACTCTAGTATTTTTAGTACTACTTTAGTATTTTTAGTACTAGAGTAATACTAAAAATACTAGAGTAATACTAATTAGTATTTTATTTTTACTAATAACTTTACGGTTATTGAATATTTTCAAAAACCGTTAATAGTATTAAAACCAGCTCGTTTTCTAGTGTATTTTATATATTAAAACTATTTTTAGAACAATACTAAAAATACTCTAGTAGTACTAAATACTAGAGTACTAATTAGTATTAGTACTAGGTCTAGTACTAATACTAGACCTCTAGTACTAGTACTGGTCGAATACTAGACTAGAGTAGTACTAATCCCAACTCTGCTCGGGGAGGACGAATTGCTAAACGAGTCTTGGTGATATTTACGAGAGAACCTCAGCGCATTTCAAGCCAAACCTACGCGCACCCTACGTCCTGGCATTATAAAGGCATTTTATAAATCACATTTTGACTTTATACTCCAAAACCAATGCCTACCAGCAGTACAGGCAGACCTCTACCATCTGGGACCACTCTTCTATTCATATAATTTAAAAAAGGCTGTGTTGTGACCGTGTGTTGGTTGTGTCGTGCACGCAATTGGAAAAGCCGGTGCTGTGAATGCAATCTCGAGCATAAACGGTTGGTTTGAACAAGACTAAGCTAAGTAAAACTACCGGTGGCTAGCCGTAGCATACTCCCTCTCCTATGCGAAGTTTCATAGTAGTCCAATTGTTGTGGTTGAAAACAATTAAATTTACACCTTGAAATTTACGTTGCGCGTGAGTTTGGCTTGGAGTGCACTGAGGTTTTCTCATGTTTTACAGAAGTCGCCAATGCCTGGGAGGTGCTTGCTTCTACTGCACCTTCTGTGTAGGTGCGGAACTTGACTTCCAGGTTCGGATGATGGTGGGTGAACAAGTGAAAACTGGAAGAGGCAGCAAGCGCAAATTGCAAAATGGGACCAAGAGGGAAGGAGCGGAACAGCAACCTTCTCACTTGATTTCAAGCTTCCAACCTTGTGGAAGTTACGGTAACATGAATGTAGCTTGTGTGGCAGATCATGAAACATTGGATCAACTTGCTGGTATTTTCGTTTTCCCATCGAAATGACACGACCACAATATCAGAACGATTTCCAACCAAGAACCCATGGCATGTTCAAGCCAAGAGATGGAAGCAGATGACTACAGAACTACTAGACAATCACCCGTCAGCCTGCTTCATATTCTCGACATCTGAATGATATCTTCCTTCGTTCTCCTCCCTAAAATTGGGAATTCTCTAGAATGAACCGACAACCCATCCGTCCCATTGCCATCATACATGACCCTCAAGCTCTCCTATCCGATTCCGAGTGACAGGTTCCTCAAAGTTGTAAGGATTAACAAACTAATAACAATGTGAACACCAGGTAAACAATTCTTTGCTCCTTCATGGTCCGCTTGACCGTAGTCAGTCGACAGCATTGTCCGCATGAGCTCAAATCCGGTTCTGCCTGTACGCACACACGTTATTAGCGCGATCATTTTCGAAGAGAACTCGATAGAAGGACGGTGAGAGCCCAACAATGACTTACCATGATTAAACCAGGGGAAATGTCGCCAAGGTTGAACTGACCGTGGAAAGTGACTAAGCGCTGGAGTTTCTGGCTTCCGCCAAATCGGACTCGAAAGCGTCATAGAGGGCGGTGAAGTGGGAAGTGATATTACGGGTCGCTTCATTGAGTTTGTTTACCTGCTCGTTGACTCTGGGGTTGTTGCGTCTCTCTCTGTCATGAGTGAGAATGGAACTGACAGCAAGCGTGTTCTCCATGTGGCATTGGTGAATTTTGTCGAGGATGGAAATGTAGTCGGTGATCTTTGACTTGGGAATGGCTCCATTCAAAACCGTCTCCATGTCTCTCAAAGCAGTGTCCTTGTCTCTCAAAGCAGTCTCCTTGTCTCTCAAAACAGCCTTAAGACGCTTCACCGAGTCCTCCTGATCCTTCAGTTTGGTTTTGGCTGCATTCTCATTCTTCCTGGCAGCGCGGAGAAGCTTTCTGACGTTGTTGGTATCCTCCTGGATGGTCTGGTTGTCAATCTCCAGCTCGGCAATCTTATACTCCGCCTCGCGCAACTTCTCATTGATCTGCTCGAGTTCCGAACTCAAACTCTGGACCTTGTGTGCGTCTTCAATCAACTTGGTAATGAAGTCACCCAGGTGCGGCAACGAGGTTGAGGTGACGGCAGGATGAGCCGGCACAGCTGAAGCAGGGACAAGCTGCATTTGAGCGCTGTTGCTGTTCGGCGTGTCGTCCGCGGCAGGATCGTTGGAGGCCATTGCGATGTGGATCTACAGACGGAGAACCGTGCCTGTCGAGAGCATCATACGTTAGTGGAGGTATCTTTGTTTTGCAACGCAGAATTAATCTGCCTCTTTTGGAACCTACGATATGGTCAAATGGTCGACGCTAACCCGTCTTTGTAATGAATTGCTTAGGCGTTCAAACCTGAGGATTAACTGAGAAAAAAGTTGATAGAGCTTGGGGATTGTCAAAAGTGCCTTATCTGGCGTCTCAAAATGAGAGGTACTGGGAAAGAGCGCGAGTTTTGCAAGCCGAATTTCGTGAGAAGGAGGAGGTACCGTGTCTCGAGGATCCCCACACCCGCGTTTATCTAACAGTTACGTATTGCGTCTCTAAATTACAGTAATAATACACCTCCCTTATCACTCGACCTCCATGGCCAGATGGGTCTTGCAAACTAACCACAAACTTGTCATGTTGGCAAGACACCGAGGCCGAGCCTTGTCGAGGTATCGTCATGTCTCTTGACAACAGACCTCCTCTCCTAAGGGCAAAGGCCAGACCAAACCATGACAGACTCCTTCATGAGTTCCTGGTTCATTCCTCCTCCTGCTTCCCATAGAAGAGCTCCTTCAAATGAGAAACACTGTCGTAAAGATCCATATGGTACTTGTCCAATATATACAGCGGAAGTTGGCCTGGCTTGTAGTCACCGTCTCTGCCCCGCGGTCCGACGCGCCCGCTGTCAATTTCGTCGAGCGCCTGATGCACGAGTTTGTGATGCTCATCCGCTGCCCATTCTATCTCCTTGAAGGTTTCCAAGTAGCGCTTAATCGTGTCCTTCTCCTCCCCTTTCTCCTCGTACCTGGCCCTGAGAGCCTCCGCCTCGCGCTCAGGTGTACTCTGTCCGTTTCCAGACTCCTTGGCAGGCTCGGCGGCACCGGTATTCTCGTTCGCCATCGGAGCGACAACGCTGGCTTGGTCGGTCTTCAGACGTTCCTCAAGGGCAGCAATCTTCTCTTCCGCCTCACGCAGCTGTTCCTTGGTCTCTTCAAGCTCCTCTCTCAGCTTGTCGTTCTCGAGCTCAAGTTGGTGTTCATACTCGTCGTCTGACGCAACGGGTGTCGAACCGGCGTTGAGATTGGGGAGAGAAGGCGTAGTAGGTAGGTTCCACATGAAGGGCAGAGTACCAGGTCGTGTGGGGAGGCGGTCGTCTTGAGGTTGCTCCGTTGCCTTGCGTTTGGCGGGGACTCGATCAGCTTCGGTCTGGGAGGCCGGGGCCTGGTCCGACTGCTTGGATTGCACGGGCTGCTTGGATTGCCTGGGCTGCTTGGATTGCCTGGGCTGCTTGGATTGCCTGGGCTGCTTGGATTGCATGGGCTGCTTGGGGAATCGTGCGGACATTGTGAGATGATTCGCGGCCTCGCAGATAGTGTTGGTTGCTGGCCTTTGGCTGGAAGAATCCAGTGCTGAGAATGGTCGGAGCTGGAGTGTGGGAACAATTTGTCTAGGGCTTGGATTTTGTGGGTGTGCTGGTCTTGGATTTGATGTGTGGAAGAAGAGGGAAGGCACAGCTGATCATCCCTCACACTTCCCTTGTTCCTTCCGTTCTAGATGAAAGATGTCCACTCAAGGAGTGGGACCATCAACTAGGTACCCAGCCTGCAGGATGACTGCACCTACAGCTCTTGGTGTCCATTATCATCGGTGACAGGTTCTAGCTCAGTTGATGATGCGTCCTCCTTTCCTCGTCGTCTCTCTCTTGAATCAATCAAGACATTCACCACCACTTTTGTAGTCTCTCTTGATTACCTCCTCCGTACGGCTTTTTATTCCTGGCCTCCAGCAATTCTTTCTTGATGTGCTCAATCTCCTTGGCTCTGGATCTGTCGCGGTCGAGCAACAGCTGGAGTGAACTTTCCACGTCATAAACACCGTTGATCGATATGAGTGACGTGCCATAATTCTTGAACGATGCCCTGAAAATCCTCTCCATACGGGCCATCTTCGCCTCTGTGTTGTTCAACTTTTCAAGCTTGCGCTTGTACTCCGCCAAAGCCCACCTGAGATCTTCGTTGACTTGCATGAGTTCACACATGCAAGCCACGTCCTCCTCCAGGTTGTCCAGACGCTGCTGAAGGTCAAGGTTCTTGCTGACAGCCTCGTCTCGATGCTGTCCAGTCAAGTTTAGGGACATTCTCAGCCCCGTAACTTCCAGTTTCAGAGCAGTTATGATTGAGTTGCTATGCTCTTCCCCGTCCTCTTCCTCCACTTCTCTTCCATATTCTTCCATCAGCCTCCGGATGGTTTCTTTTTGTTGGTGGTGCGTTTCATCTCGGACTGTTGTTGTCCTCTTTCTCTCCTCCTCAAGGGCGGCCTTGAGCTTCTCAATCTTAGCGTCTTTGGTCAGATCCGCAGCCCTGAGTTTCATGACTTCCACCCTTGTAGAGGCGAGTTCCAAGCTCATTCTCTGGAGCTTATGTGTGTCCTCGATTGCCTGGGCAAGCATGGTTGTCTCGGGTGCGGCCTCGGAGTTGCTCGTGGGAGCAGGGCCAGGTTGGTCGAAGTCGAACATCGACGTGTCGGAGGAATTGGAGTCCGAGTCAGAGTCCTCCATTGTGGCGGTGGATGTTGGGCGGCGTCGAAGTGGATATCGAGCAGATGGTATCAACACTGTTCGTGTAGTGGACAAGTTCAGTTGTGAATGGTAGGGTAAGTTCTGTGAGATAGACGTATGGATGAAATCTTCTAGTTGTCCTTCGAAGGATGACGGGATGTGTTTTCGTTGATATTCAAAAGAGATGGAAAATGCGGTGGAAAAGAAAATGTTGGAGACATGGTGGAAAGGTCATTAGAATCTTGAAAAAATTGTCATCTGGTGTACGTGTCCACGCATGGGAAGAAAAGAAATGAATGTCCGGCCGGGACAGGTTCGGGCATAGCTGTTGCGGATTCATCGCCCCAAGGTGACCTGCATTGCAGAAAGGTTGCATACTTCGACATGCCCGGTCCACGACTCCATTCACCGGGTCTGGTCCCGCATGCCTCCCACTACTTTTTCAGCCACCAACACCGACCCGGGCTTCAATTCGACTGCATCTACACCACAACCCTCGCTGGCAATCGGAGGCCCGGATACAACCCTACAGGGCTGACAACGCAACGCAACGCACCATCACCTTCGATCGAGCCCATAAATCACAATGTCCGCCACAATCGATGCGGCTGAAGCCGTCAAGGGACCGCTCCCCTCCATCAGCCTCCTCACCGACGGCTGCGTCAACTACATCGGCATCAACATCGGCGTAACCCCCGACCTCAAGTCCAGCATGGCCGCTCGCCTGCTCCGCTACGAATCTCCGTCGCCCCACTCCACGAACCCGCTGCCCACCATCCCAGTCGGCCGCTCTCGCTACGTCATCCCGCCCCCTTCCCGCCGTCGTTCCAGTCGCTTTCTCCTCCTCAACGACAAAGAATGCCTTTCCCCATCCGCTACCGCCACTGGAATCGCTGCCGATGAGCCCGTCGTCTGGCTCCCCGCGCAACAAGTCTGGGTCAAGAACCGGCAGGGCAACGTCGTGCCCCCGTCGAACAAGTTGCTCAACGGCCCCCAGAGCTTTGTCAGTCTGCTGGCCCGCGATGGCACGTATGCGGCTGTTTGCCATGTCTCGCAGGTGGAGAGGGTGATTGCGTACATTGCGGAGGTCAACTCGGCCAAGTCGGAGCGATTGTGCGTTGCTACTGGTGGCGTGGATTTTCCTGAGGATGAGCGGCGGTGGATGTACGTCATGTCTTGTCACTCTTGTGTCGGTGCGGCTCCGGCAGATTGGGAGGGCTTTGAGGGTGGAAAGTTGGAGGACAACGACGGCCGTTTGGAAGATCGTGCCTGAGAAGTTGGGTATTGCTTCTCTTTCCTATTTGCCTTGGTGTCTCACGCTAACAACAAGTGTTCAGAAAGCAATACCTACGAAGTTTGAGGGTCACGACGGTGGACATGACCACTACGTTACCTGGATCCCTCCCCATAGTCTCGACGAGGTGGCACAACAGGAGCGGATAGTCGAAAGTCCGCCGTCGACTTCAGCAACCGTCAGTAGAAGCATCCAAACAATCTCGGTAGCTCCTTAACACTGCCGCGCGCTCGAGTGTATCTTTCTTCACGTTCCATAGGCATACAAGTGTAGCAGTCCTACAACACTTGGCAATGAGTCGAGGCTTCGAAGATACCAAGGTCTTGGGATCACAACCTACGAAGCCTTTGGTACACGAGAATGGGAGACTGTTGTTGGGATCGATCCACACATCCACCTCCCTTGACATATCTTGTACTCTACCTATGAGCCAGATTTCCGCTCGGCAGTCTATGGTCTCCTTTTTCTGCGGCCCTTCGGAGTAGTCTCTCCTCTTCCAACAGCTTTGAGAGCATCTCTTGCGTTCAATTCTACAGATAGACCACATTTAGACGGCAAAGCATGTCTTCCATAACCCATGAAACATCTGATGCATTTCATCTATACGTGTTTTGCTACAGTCACATACCCCAGTAGTCCTTTGCCGTTCTGCTTCACACAGACTACAAACGAAGTTCATTTTCTGGGCAGACGAGTGTTTGTAATAATGGCGGCTTACAATACCATGCTCGGCTGTTAGCGCAGATGCGCTATAAGCACCAAAGCTAGGTAGTAGCACTATCGCTTATACATCCTGGTCTTTCCGCATGTAGATCCCACACCGAGCTGTTAGTGCCAACCCACTGAAACCCCCTGGTACAGGGCATTACACTATCGCATGGCTGCTTACAGACTTCCCGATTTCCCGATGGACCTAGCAACAAGACATGTGATTGAAGTATTCTTCCTCCGGGTCCAGCTTCCGGCCATGCCACAGCATGTAGGCGCTCGAGTTTCTTTGCAATCCTAGACCTAGGACCAGGCCTGAAACCAATTCCAGCTAGTCTTCTAATCCAGCTGGTCAACCGTCTGCGCCTCCTTGCCCTTGCCCTCATCAGGACGAGGCTTCTCTGCGTCCTCTGCCTTCTTGCCATCCTCCTCGGTAAGCGCAAAGCGCCAGCTGGAGGTGTCCCCGATCTTTCCGAGCTGGATGCCCTTGAGCTGGGGATGGAGCTTCAAGCAGATGTCGCCGGCGTCCTCCTGGTCCTCGGGGAGGTTAGGTGACGGTCTCTTCATCGGCTTTTCTTGTTGAACGATACACGGAACAATATGGTCAGCGGACGATTCGACGGTGGAAGTTCCGAAACATCGCCTAACAATCAAGCAGACATCCACATTGCCCTTGGACACGGGATAGTTCAAACATCCTTCCACTTCCCTCCTCCGCTCTCAGGACGTGGGTATCATCGTTGTTAGACAACGTCAAGACAGTGAAGTCGCCACAGCCGGGGCCACAATTGTGGCAAAGCTTGATCCGTTTCTGGGATTGGGAGGAGAGGTACGTTAGTGGTTGAGTGCGCGACGATGATATCGGAAGCGGCCTGGGAGGAGCGGTGATGGTGGGAAAGAGAAGAGCAAAGTGGAAGAAAACTGGTGAATTGCTCCCAGGTTATGAGGTCGCTGGTAGAAGAGAGGTCGGCGAGATGGTAAGAAGGGAGGTCGTCCTCGAACCCGAGGAGGATCCTTTGCACTTGGGGAATTTGGATGGTGTTGAAGAGGGCGAGGAAGTCGGTGGACGGCTGGGAGTCCGGCTTCTCTGGCAAATTGCCGGTGTCGTTAACTGACGCTCATTGTTCCGACCTTGGCCTTGGGCGTCCGGTCGCGGGGTGGTGCTCGCCCTGCCTCAAAGCGTAGCTGCGTAGGTAGGGAAAGGTCCGCCACCTGTAGCCAGTGTTAGCTTACATCAATCCTCGTGGGCAATCCTGGTGGGATAAGGTCGTTGAACCCGCGCGCTTCTGCTGGCCTGCCCTACCCACCGGGTCAGGAGAGGTTTTCGCCATGATAGAAGAGCGGCCATGCTTGCTTGAAGCGACCATGTTGCTGCAAAAGTGAGGAGCGCGCTGATGTGTCGGTGGTTGATGCGTCTGTTGCTGGCGCAGAGATGCGGCCGGGAGCCATGGTTGTGATGGGTGGGTGGAAAGACGAAGCCCGGATGGTAGCTTCTGCTCTCGGCCCCGCTGTTGTCTTTGCACAAGAGTAATACTCCCCGCACCCACCCCAAACCCTACACGCACCCTCCCTCCCAAGCATATACGGAAATTATTCCACGTATAGCTATTTCTATGTAAAAATCTCTATAGCCTTATTTTTCACATGCTATCAGAACCCTCTAGTAGACTTTTGGCTTTTCTAGGGTTAACCCTTACACTTATACAAAGTACGTTCCAGAAATCGGGCGCTGCGAATGCAAATGACCAGTTAAAGGTCCTTCACAAGGCCTTTCAACTAAAAGAAGGATGTTGGCGATGAATTTGGAGAATAATTCTTTACCTTACCAACTTCCAAGAAATGAATTGGCGTTGCTGAAAGTTTATTGCCAAGTGTCTTAGAAAGGGGAGGGTGCGTGTAGATTTGGGGTGGGTGCGGGGAGTATTACTCTTGCACAATTCCGGTCCGAAGTCTGCGGCGAAACTCCTCGCTGTTCTCGTCTCGAAGCCGGTTAGTCATGGGATACCAGTCTATGGCGTCGTCCGAGGCGTTTGCAAGTAAGTAGAAGGCATATTTGATGGAAATGCGCCAGCGGGCCTTCGATGTGAAACGCCGGGACCGTTGAGGGCTGAAGAAAGGTGGTGCGGCTGACGCCAGGCGCCTGGCGGTAACGCAAAGCGCGGCCCTGCTCGTGGAGGCAGCGTTTCCATTGGCGTTTGTCATAAGGTATTGTATTCCTTGATCCGCTTCATGGCCCATTTTCGAAGCCAGTGTTGGGTAACGATAGGAAGACATTCATGCTGGCACAGACAGGCGTGATACAGTTTTGAGCATGCATTTCAGCTTCACGAAATGCATTTTGGAACTTCGAGATGGCGATTCAGATTATGGGAAGAGATCATTAACGTCTTGGATTCATGTCGCAGCTACCCTTCCATTGACTTCCAGGCATACCACCACCATGTCTCATACCAAGCTCCGTCTCATCCATACCGGTCGAGTCGTTCTCCGCAAGGATGCTCCTCCGCCATCCGCCCAAGCGACGCGCCCACTGGTAAAGGGAAGTTTCCTTTAGGCCCAACGCTCATTCACTTTACTTCTGGCGTTTCTCCTCCTTCAGGTGCTCAATGATAGCAGCCTGAGCTTTGATCAGATCGTCTTGGATCTTGATCTGCTTCTCCAAGAGCTCAATTTTGTCCTTCGCGTCGTTGTAATTCTCCTCCAAGGCCGTCAAATAGAGTGCCGGAGTATTCGTGCCCTTCTTAAACGCCTCCACGTGGGCTATGCCACCCTCGGTCATGTATGCGTGAACCTTGCGAATGGTGTCAGGACTCGGCATTGTCTTCTCCACGATGTCGCCGCTGGGAGAGCCTGACGCGTTTTTCTTGGGGGTAGGAGGCATCTTGTTTAGGTTTTCTGTGAGTTGAGGGTGAGGTCAGAGGTGTGTGACTTTGATGGAGTGGTTCGAGATTCTCTTCTTTTGTTTCTGCCTTGCACTTACTGGATGCGGGTGAATGATATGGAAGAAAAGGAGGAAAGAAAAGAGATCTGAGAGTGCGGTATTGCTTGAGTTGGTTTCGTCTGAGATAAGTACGCGATTATGTTGCGGAGGTTGTGACTGCGCCTGAGAATGAAGGAGGAAAGGAAGAAGTTTGCAAAATGGAGGGGCAAGAAATGGAAAAGATATTTCATGAGCCGCTGTGGGGCTACAAGTGACGCGTAGGGCAAGTGAATTTCGACTTTTGCTGAGGAATTGGACTTCAGATGAAAGGATGGGATCATTGTCCCGGCAACAAGTGAGTGGTGGAATCAAGTGGAAGTATCTATAGACAGAAACGAGATGGGTAATGAAATTTTCTGTATTGTTTGTCACGGTGTAATGTAGGCATGAGATATGACGACGCCTTTCGCGGCCTTTGGGTGAAGAAGAAACATGAAGGAAGGAGCTACCACCAAAGGTATCCGGAAAGGCGGAGATTCAGACTGGCAGTCAAAGAGTCAAAGGGCAGACACTCAACCGTAACTTTATATTGCGGTTGTTCATGTAGAGAATCCGAGCAAGCCAGTCAATTAGTCGGTTGGCTGGTGATGCTCTCTGAATGGTGTCGCCAGTTTCGCCGTTCTTGGGGAACTCGGAAAAGTAGCTGGTCAGCTTCTCATGGAAGGAATGGCGAAGGGCGACCACCTCGGGACTACTGGCATCCAGACCGAACTTCTTGACCTCGCCATCGAAGATCTCAACGCACTTGTTGAACGAGGGGTAGAGCAATTTCTCCTTGTTGCCTTGGGTGCGCTTTGGGGTGCCCTTGTTCTGGGTGATGTCGATGAGAGGATTGATGCTGACCTAGTCGCGAGCGGGCACGACAGGTACGTTGAAGGCAAGATTGTCGATGCCAGGGGCCTAGATGACGAACTCGCGGGCGCCACTTTCGGCTTGTTCTTGCTCCCCTTCGGTCTTCCTATTTTCACTTCCTTCTTCTCCTTGCCACTGTGTGCAGTCTGCATGTGCTTAGTCCGTCCTCCTTTCATAGCATAAGACTTTTCGCACAGCGTACACTTGTATGGTCCGTTGGCCTTTTCCCTGTCCGGCTTCTGCTGCTTCTTGTCTCTGATCACTTGCTCAGCTACAACAAGCGCCGCTTCATATGCTCGGACTTGTTCGGTCGTCATATGCTTTCGGGGTTCCAACTACGCAGCCCGATGCGCCCTTCGCCAATAAAGTCAATCTCCTGAGGGAACTTCGGAACCTCATGGGAGACAGGTACTCCAGGGCCGTGGAAAGGTGTCTGTGGGCTCACGGCGAGAAGGGATTCGGGGTGGAGGACCTCCCGGATCAATCGAGGGATTCGGGGGTTGGGATCCGGTTGCAAGAGGCCTTTACCAAGTACGTGATTGAGGAGACTTCCAAGAAGATAGGCAGCTTGTCTTCCTGTGTGTGACGTTTATCGGAATATGGTTGGGCGTCTTTTGCTTGCATCTGAGCATAGTGTGGAAGAAGAAGAGGAGAATAATGATAACATTCGCGCCACACAAAAGGAAGACGACGCCGCTACCTGCCCCTTTGGCGACACATCAAACTGCTTTACTCCGTCTTCCCTCCTCGCTCCGCCCGACACCTGCCCGCGCGAACTCTTGACGCTCCCCCTCGCCCGGGAACTTCCACGCTCCTGGCGCGTGCGACTCGGCAAGCACCGCTTTGCGACAGATGAGCTCAACTTGTAAGATGCCGACCACAATAGTCATCTATCTCCTGCTCAAGCACCTTCTGACTCAATGACACAGGCTTCAAAGCTATCAGTCTCCTTGAGCTTGACAATAGTCCTTTTGGCGACTTCGAAGTCCACCAGCATCGAATTCATGGCTCAGCCGCTCAATCCTTCATAGTATGTTAGCGAGCTCTTTGCCCTCCATTATTCTCCTTAAAATTCCCTTCTGCCATGAGTACGGTCTTCACTCGCGGTCAGCGACACGCTGGAACTCTCGGATCAGGATAGCCTGCGCTTCAATGAGGTTTCTGTACATCCTCACAAGCTCCTCAGCACTAAGGATACTCTTAATGGCATCTTGAAGTTTCTGTTCAAGTACCCTCAGATAGACGGAAGGAAGGCTGGACGCCTTCTTAAACTCTTCAAGCTCTTTGAAGCCGGTCTAGACGATAAGAGCTTTGGCCATGTTCAGGGCTTCGATCGAAGTGAGGCTACCCTCACATCGCGCTTGAGACTGAAAGTTCCCCTACATACAGTCTGGCTCCACGTTCACAGAATTTTCGTGGAGCAAACCATCCGCGTGCTGCGTGGTTGCAGGAGTTGGAAGCTGGGATTCTTGACGGCAAGAATTCACTATTATCTCCTCCAAACTTTGGTACCGAGGAATAGAATTTGAGGGTAAAACGTCCTGGGCTGACCGTTATCAATTTGAAGTTCTATATGGTCCTCCGCTCTGGTTCCTTTATCTTGCCGACTCTTGAGGCCCAAAACCCGACCAAGTACTAAAAGCAAAAGTCCAAAAGACTATTCCCACCAGCTCACCCTAGCATAGCTACCCGATGCTGTATTGCATGTCAATCTAATGACTACCCTCCAGTGTTCTCCATATCAACCTCCTCCTGCCATGGATACTGGCTTCATCCGCGGTTGTTGGCGTTGGTGCTAGCCAGCGCGCGGGTCAACTCTTCGATCAAGAGCCTCTGCGATTGGATGAGGTTGTTCTGCGCCTTTGCGCGCTCCTCCTGTTGAACAATGATGTTTTGTGCGTTCTGAAAGCCTTCTTCGAGCACCTTCACATAGACAGCAAGAAGGCTGGATTCCTTCTTGATCTCTGTGAATGCCTTGATACCGCTCTCTTGCAATAGAGCTCCAACTTTGCGCAAAACTTCTTCCTGATTGGAAGATTCAGCGCGCGGTGCGCCGTTGTCGTGGTCGCCGGACTCAGGTGTCATCTTTGTCTTTTTTATCGCAAAGGGGAGGTTAGTATGCCCCGGTCTTGTCTGTGATAGTGTGATATGTCGAATTCTGGACAATCGAGTGCTTACTCGCTATTGTGCCTGGATTTTGTTAGTTGTACAGGGTCTGAGGAAGGTCTACGTCTGCGGAAGTAGACCTGGGATACACTGAGGTAGGAGGCTCACAGTTTCCACGGATGGAGTCGTTGATCAAGAGCTTGTGTGGTACAAGCATGGATCAAGGGATGTATTGTGTGTTATGCCAAAAACAGCAAAAAGAAGCGGCTAGCCTGGAGCGCTTTAAATAGGCACACGAGAGGGCAGGTTAATGGGCCAGGCACCAGGGCCCTGTACCCAGGTGAAGAGTACTGGGCACTGAGGTACGGAACCTGTCAGGACCTTGATACTTGTGTTGGAAACCTTTGAGAAGAAGGTTGTGAGCGGGGAAAGTGCCAAGGGAGTAAGGGAGTAGTAAACACCAGGGCAGGATGGGGCCGCGGGGTATCAACATAAAGTGAAGGGCAGTGTGCACAGATGTCGCCCGATAATGGAGAGACGGAGACTGGCGGGAAGGCAACAGGCTATAAGGAGGGATTGTGAGATAAGCCATTCAAGACTTGAGAAACAATATGTAGCAAGAAATGGAAAAGTAGTTTCTTCCATTCAAGGCCTTTCGTCATATGTAGCACTGGCTAGATGAGGTTAAACTTGGAGAAGATATCATGACTTTGATGTGAATGTTATCTCAACCGCAGTAGATGGAGCCAAGTAATGGCGAGAACCACCATTGCCAGGGAGGAGAACTGCCCTACCCAGAGAATAGTGACAAGAGGTAGGCACTAGCCTAGCCTAAGAGATCTCTAACGGAGTTCTGCTACGCGGTACAACTCCACGATGAGAGCAGCCTGAGCGTCAACCAAGGTCTGGAGCGACTTTGCTTTCTTCTCATGAGCGAGAACCAGAGCGGTGGTGCTTTTCTTCAGCTCATCAACCTCCTTCTCCATGTCATGAAGACTCTTTGCCGCATCCTCAAGATTCTTTTGAGCATGCTCGAGGTCCTTCTTCGCATTCTCGAGGGCCTTTTTCGTGGCTTCTGCGTAGCTTAAAGCAGCCCGAAGGGTGGCGAGCGCGCCCTTCTTGAATGCCTCGATGTTATCCATGCCCCCCTCCTCCATCAGAGCTTTGAATTTGCTGAAGAGTGGGTGGTCGTCCGTGATGGACGTGTCTTGATGCTGGTCGCCGGACGGGGGAGTCAAGGAATGACTGTTGTCAGATGCGGAGGGCATTTTGATCGTGAATGTGGAGAATGAGAGGTACTAGAAAAGATATATATTTTAGGTGGATGCGTGCTGAGGAACTCGGATGTCGTACGTACTAGTTTCTCAGCGCGATTGGTACGCAGTAGTCTTTAGTGTAATTTTTTGACAGCTTCGATGTCGCCTTTGTCGAGTGAAAAGTGTAGAGTGTTGGTGACGAAGGTGGAAAGACGACGACCGAAAACAGGAGAGAAAAAGGGAAAACCAAGGCAGCGTAAAATACTGGAAGGGAGACCCAATGAATGGCGCGTCAAGGGCACGGACTTCCATCCGTTCCATACGGCAGGCGAAGGAAATGAACAGGCTGATCTCTTGGCGCGAATGGGGGGCAGAGAAAAGAGGCGAAAAAGCGCAAAAGTGGTGGGGTTGGAGTTGAAGTTGGGATGACAAGTCTTGCGTCCTGCAAAACTTACAAGTACAGTCCCACACTCACTCGTGCCATCGTCCCGGAGGCTCACATAACGTAACCCCCAAGTGCCTACGACAAGGCGGATCTCGGTTTGATAGCGACAGAGACGGGAGGGCAAGTTAGGTAAGTGATACGTGTGTGGTACTGACAACAATAACATGGAGACAGCGTGCCCAACGAAGAGGGACTACCCGTCCCCTTTTATAGCTCTCTGACGGCGTTCTACATGTTTGCAAGATGGCTGGTTGAGTCAGACTGACACCTGGGAGAGTTCCAGTTGTTGTGTCAATTTCAGTACTGGCGTCACTGTTGAAAACAGAAAGTCTTTCCCCACTCAACTCAAGGTTTCAAGCAGAAAAGCTGATGTCCAGGAGAGCTCCTTTCGTCACGACAGTACATCTCCAAATTTGCACATGTCTCTGTATCAGGCAGGAGGTATCTTGGCCGGCTGAGACGGGAAGGACCCGTCGGCCATTCATTAGAACGTGTGTGTCTGACAGGGCGTGCCTTCCGTTTTCCAGGTGGATTTTGATGCAAAAGTCGCCAAGTCTTTGATGTTATGCGCGGTCGGGTGAACTGAGTTGGTGACCCACTAGCACTGGTCAGGGCCCACGGCCATTTGGCAAAAGGAGAATATAAGATTTGCGGAAGTGAACATATTTGTTGCGGATGCAAAAGCTCTTTTCTTGTGCCGCAACGATGAACAATTTTGAACAAACCAGGTAAAAACATCGAAGGTCTCGAGTATGACAAATAATACCCCTGTATCAACAAACAACTGTTCGTGACGCAGCAACAGTAAAAAAGGGGGTTTGTTTACCTGCAATGATTGCGCCAACGCAGACTGCCTCAAAAGCAGTTATTTTGAAGCCCTTCAAACATCAAAGCGGGTTTAGCTCAGTTGGGAGAGCGTCAGACTGAAGTCCACTTCACTCATAAATCTGAAGGTCGTGTGTTCGATCCACACAAACCGCAATCTTTTTGTCTTTTTCCTCTCCATGTTCCCCCTTCTTTTTGCTTCTCTCCTGAATGTTGTTCGTCTCGCCATATTTCTGACCGGACTTGTACGATGGCCTCTCTTGGTCTAGACCTCAACCAACAGTGGACTCCTCCCCACCCTCAACACTCCCCCCCTCGGGAAACATCCTCCTCCCAACAGCCACCTCCATACCCCGCCCACTCTTCCTCATCACCCCCTCCACCGCCCCCAACAACTCGTAATCCCTCCCCGGCGCCCCAACCACATTCGCCACAACAGGCAAATACTCCCTCCTCCCCGTTACTCTCGATTCATACTCCGCTTCCCCAATAGGAACCACCACATCCGGCGCGCCCAAAATCGAAGGCAAGAAAAGCTCGTCAACAGCTGACTGGGTTCCCGGTGACGGACTTGGTTCGTCGCGGTAGTTGGGCTTGACGTTGGATATGGGCAAGACCACTAGGACTTCTTTACCTTCTTGCCCCTGACCACGGTTTGTGAAGAGGGTTTTGTGAAGCCAGTTCTTGTATACGCTCAATCGTCTGCTAGCTTCTTCGTGTTCGGCGCCCGTGACGGCTGCGCCGAGGGCCCAGCGGCGCTGGACGAAGGGGATGACGTAGGGTTTTTGGCCGTTGTGCTTTGCTGCGTAGGCTTGTCGGAAGTCTGAAGTGGAGTGGTAAAAGGAGTAGTAATAGGTGCGCGTGATGACGTCTTGGAGGTATAAGTCGAGGTTGGGATCAGTGTCTGGCGGGTGGGTGTGTTTCCAGACGTCACGGATGGAGAACTTCGATATGGTAGCGGGGAGACGTAGCCGCAAGTCTTCGATGAAGGCGCGAAGAAGCCGTAGTTGTTGGGGGTTGGTGATGGGGAGGAAGTAATCGGCTGGGCAGAGGATTTCGTATCGCTTCTGGTGTGATTGTGGATTGATGCTCATTCTCATGCCATCGTCTTGAACAGAGGCACGAGGTATCCAACAACTCAGAACCCTTTTCAACATCCAAAAGTCCCTCGCAAACACGCAAGGTGTGTCGAAGCCCGGCCAGGTCTTGATCATTCCCTCGCAGTCTACCAAGTTATGACTCGGCCTGAACTGCCACACCCCAGTCGCCATGGCTGGCCGTCTTCCGCTCCCACTCGTATCACTTCCAATCCCGACATCCACCCACTCGTACGCCGCAACGGCCGCCGCGCTCCCACTGCTACTTCCTGCGGGCGACTGGTAACCATCCCCCCTTGGGTTGAAGCACGTGGGGAAGTCGACGGCATCAAGGGGTTCTTCGCGGGCGATCATTGAGCTGAGCTTCGTCAGGCCGAGGATATGTGCACCGTCTTTGCGCAGAGACTCGATAACTGCGGCGGTGGAATTTGAGGGTAGGCTGACATCGTAATAACTCTTGTTGTTCAGGGAGGTTCTGAGGCCTTTGAGTTGGAAGAGGTCTTTGACCACAACTCGTAAGCGTCGAGGGGCTATTGTTCCTACTTCGGGTGCTCGCGACGGAACGGCTATGCTTAGGGAGCCATAGGTACTTCCGGAGGTAGAGAGCTGGTAGTAGGGCTGTTGATCTGAGCTGTAGAGTGGTATCAGGTTACTCAGTATTGTAGGCCATGCCAATGAACATAGGGTTTACCTACTTTGATAGCCTCGGCTTCAGACCAGTAAGAAAGGCATCGTGTGTGTCGTCATACAGTCGGTAAACCCGTCTCAGTACACCGTCAAGGTACAGATATGGGCCAGGAGAGAGGTGTTCGGCAAGGTTCCGCCCCTGTTTGAACTCGACCCATTTAGCCCCGGCTCGCTTGAGGAAATCAAGAGATTCGGTTGAAAGAACGTGGTCCTTGCCGGGGTCAGTAATGATGATGGCGTCCAGGAATCCTTCCCTGGAATAGACATCACATAAAGTATCCAAGACTCTCAGGTAGCCCCGGAGCCAACTAGGGGTTATTGGCTCATCAGCCTGGGCGGCAATCACTGTGATGAGGGAATACCCAGTGGCGTGGTTGGAGCTTCTCTCAAAGGGGATCTCATTGCAGGCCACATAGCGTCGTGATTTCCATTCGAAGACAATCTCCGCATTGACAAACGGGGAGCAAGTCGTGGCTGACGGGCATATCAGCGACATAGATGACTCCGACATGTCCATTCTCTGCACACATAGCTTGGTGTTGCGCAGTTCTAGTGTTGAAGATGATGAAGTTAGGGAGTTGAAAGTACTTATGAAGGAAGGGAAGGGATGGTTACGAGGACAGACGACACCGAATCTCAAACAATGGGGCGGCCGGTTGGTCCACAGAAGGCAGGGGTACAGTAGTCTCTGTCACAGACGCCCTCGTCACGAGTTCAATCCACTCTTACCCCACATGAAATGTGGGTCTCCGCGAGCCGCAGAAACGGGTGGTGTGGGGTAAGGGTGGGGTGGTTTCGGAGGCGCGGGTCTGACTGAGACTAGGGTACAGGTCGTGCCGGGAACACAGTGTGCGAAGGGTCCAGCGTAAAACGGAGTGACTGTCAGGAAAAGCATCTGCCCTTGCAGATCACATTCAACGGACCGTGACTGACCGCGGTCTGTTGGCAGACCTATATGGGTATCCATTAAAATAGTCTTGGACACCGGTGCGATGCTGGATCCCTAGGAGTCAGCAAACGACCGCTGTATAAGTAAAGCGTGTGTCATCTACATCTTTTGCAACGTTCGTTGTTCGGACGGCTGGAGCCGTCCTTACCTTATTGCTCCTTTTTTGTCTTCTTTTCTCTCTTCTTTTCTCTCTTCCTGTTCGATCTTTTTTGTATGGCTGCGTTTGTTATCGTACTATCTCAGTATAAATATTTCGCAATATAATCTCATATTACGAAGGTTCGGACCTGTAGGCAGATGTACAGTACAACTATTTATACCCCCCTTATACTACAATCTTGCTGTTTTGCTTCATTATAAATGATTTGCGACGACGGGGTGCTTTAGAGCTCAATGCGCTAAACGATGCGCTGAAGAAGCTGCGTCGGGGTGGGCATACTGCATATATTGTAGAAAAAAGCATGTTTATGTTATACTGCTATGGCTATGAAAATCGAAAATTTTGGTTATATATAACCCTAACCCGAACGTCTGGCAGTAAAGCTAAGCGAAGCTACAATGAGGGGGTCTGATTCTTTGATTTATACTATCAGAGATGCAAATGCAACCTGTTTTATATTGCTAGCAGTATGAAAAACCCTAAAAAAGCCCCCGTATATTGAGACAATACAATAATAAACGCAGCCTATCTTCCTTCCCTGCCGGAGAGTAGATGGGAGAGTAGATGGGGGGAAGATAATGATGGAGAAGACGATAATAGAGAAGAAGACGAGGAAGAAGAACGGAAGAAAGATGGTGAATGCTATCGATAACCTTATCGATATGAGATATCGAGAGATTTGGTGAATTATTTCAAGAAACGGAAGGACCTAGTGCATTCTGGCTCGGACTGTCGTCGACACTGTCCGCGAAATGACCAATTAGAAATTGGCTTGGCAAGACGCCCTGACTAGTTGTAGGGCCGTGCCACGCTTGTAGCCAATTAGAGCACAGAGAACTTCAACAAAGAAACCTGGCTTTAGACGAACCGTCCTTCAACTCCGCTTCGGTGGATGTGGGTCTATGAACCCCTAGATTGTGAAAGTCATCTACCTCTGCATAGTTGAAGCACGCTTCAATAAGCCCAACAAATGCAAGCATTACCCGCTTGTTGGTACTCATGTGAGTGATATGAAAGACCTTTACAGGATCATCTTGAAAGCCGGATCTCTGTCATCTCCAGAGCCTTCGTATTTCTCATACTTCCCAGCGGATTTGTCCTTGTTAATCTTGTTGCACCAAAGCACATTGGCGAGGATCCTGTAGAATGTTAGCAAGCGTGCTCTTCTACACCACCGCACAGCCAAGACTTACGCAAACCAAGCATAAACTAGTAGACCAAGGAGGATCGTGTGCCCCTTGTGGTACAAAGGTCTATCCTTTGAAGGATAAACGAATGCTGAGATGGGCGTTGGTCAGTGGACAAACTCAGATCAGAGACATGCCAACACTTACTAGCAACAAAACCGCCAGCGTTTGCGATAGCAAGTTGCAAAGCTGAAGTGGTTGCACGCTTGTAGTGCCCAGCCGAGTTGTTGGAGTTCCATACGAGAACGCATGGAACGCTGCTGTACATGCCGATGGCCATCAAGCATGTCATAGCAAAACGGACTTGGGCAGAGGCGACATTGGCGATAACGGCGTAGCCAATGATGGCAATGGGCAGAGTGAAGAGCATCATGATGCCCCTGAGTTTGAGGCGATCAGAGGCAAAGGCAATGAGAACTGCACGTGTGTGTTAGCTGTCAGTTGGACAAAAACAGAAACCGAAAGATATGGATAGCACAGACCTGTGACCGGGGTGGCAACTGCGTATGGGATAACCGACCAAAGTTGGGTCTGGTTGGGGTTGGATGTAATCTTCAGATCGTTGATGATGGTTGGAAGCTGGGGACTGTCAGTAATTTTGGTCTTGCCAACATGTAGAGTACAAAATGGCAAACCCACAAAGAGACCAAAGCTGTAAAGCCCAGACAGAATGGCAAAGTATGCTGTAGCTGTTAGCCAAACTTGGAGGTTGAAGACGCCACGGCGAACTTCAGACCACTTGAACCTTTCCTCTCGCTCAAGAACGGGACTGCCAGAACAAGACATGTTAGCTGATGTCCGTTGAACATAGGTTTTGTCCATTGTCTTACTTGAACCTATCCGCGGTATCAGCGCCGGTCTCTCCTTGAAGCCTCCTTGCAGCGTATTCCTTCTCCTCCTCGGTCAGGTAAGGAGCAGTGACTATACTGGTTGGAAGCAGAAGATATGCCACCATGCCCGCGAGTATGGTCTAGCAACATGAAGGTGTTAGTCTCCCCTTGAGAGTCAACACTGGTTTCGGACTTGGACTCACAATCAACCCTTCGATGATGAAGATCCATCTCCAACCCTCTAATCCACCATGTGGGCCTATAGCAGAAAGACCCCGTGCCAGAAGACCGCCAAATGCACCCGACAAAGAGGCAGCGGTGTAGAAGATGCCAATTCGCAGCGCCATCTCCTGGCGAGTATAGAGGCCGGAAAGATAGAGCACCATCCCTGGAAGGAGGCCGCCCTCGGCAATGCCTAACAGGGCCCGCACCCCAAAGAAGCTTCCAAAGTTCTTGACGAATCCCAAACACATGGTGATAAGGCCCCATATGATGGTGAGGGAGGGCAGCCAGATCTTGGGCGTGATCTTTTTGAGGACCAGGTTGCTCGGAAGCTCACTAGTGGGAGTGTTAGTGATGAACCACTACAGAACAAGGATGTTGAGGATAGTGGTGTACCTCGCAATGTATGTGGCATAGAAGACTGCCAGACCCTGATTATACTGGGCATTGGAGATGTCAAGATCCTCTTCGAGACCGATGATCTTGGCGTTGCCCACGTTGGTTCGATCGAGGAAAGAGCAGAGGAAGAGGAGGGCAAGGACAGGCAGGACTCTGTGTTTTTGTGGGTTAGTGACTACTTTTGTGTCTCAGAGAAATTCTTGAAGATGGACGATAGATTGAATCAACTACCTCGTGTCCATCTTCCATAATATCTGTCTCGTCATGTTGCGGTGGTACTCGTTGTTGGAGTTGGTCCTCTCCATCTTCTCAATGGAGGGCCTCTCGCCCATCTTGTCGGCATTCGAAGCATGATTGTTCGAAGTCATGTTTCGAAATGTGAAGTTCCGTCGCGTGTAAAAAGTGAAGTGTAAGAATGGCCAAGATTGCCAAGTTGGAACAAGCTTTTATATCATTTGAACTTTGAAGGCCAGGTCGCGAAGTTACACCAAGCGCTGTTCCAGATGCAGATCAATAAGCTAGGCCTGGATCACTGCATATTGATTGGTCTTGTCTCACTTAGTTTGGAAGCTCCGAGTCTGGGGCAATGTTACCCCAACAGTTCAGAGTTCAGGTGAGTGGACAGGGAGAGCGGGGTACAACCAGCGTTAACTGTTTGTGGTACAGCGAGCATGAACATCGGATATCTTTTCCGGAGCGGTGCCTGGGTCTTTTGCGGCTCCAATCTCCTGTTGTACACTACAGTAGTTGTATGGGAGTTTGTTGAGCTGTTGAGGCTACATAGTTGATGCTCAAGGAAAAGGGTCCCTGTTGTGGTATTCTCAAGGTCGCAATCAAGTGTCGACGTTGCATCGTTGAGAAGGATCGTGGCGCGCAACGGTGCAGTCCCAGTCGCGATGAACCAGTAAGTTCTTGTGGGAAAAGCTGAACGGCATGTCTCGGGTACCCGTTCATCTCAATGTAGGGCAGCCAGCCACGAAATGAACTGAACGAGTCGGGAAGGAGGTCGATGAAAGCGTTCCCCATGCTCATCAACGCAGGAAAGAACAAACTAGATGTGAAAAGGTGATCGTCGCACACTCTTCCGTCAGGCATTACAGCTGCAGCTGCCCCTAACCCTGGCTAGATCCCGGCAAGCATTCATAGCGTGGGTTCCCATCGCAATGAGGTTCCATCTCATGGGTCAATTACATGGATCGTCCCGCTATGTACGACCAAAATGGAAGGAGACCTGGAATGGAACAAAGTCAAATGGCTGGAGGACGCCTTGATCTTACTAATACGATGGAGGAAGGTTGGGACCCAAATGTGCTGCTGCAACGGCAAGCAGCATCGAGAATGGTCTCGGCATCTGGTCTGTGCACGACCTGTGCATGGCGTCGGGTGCATCCCGCTTCCTGGATCACATATTCGACACTGCGTCGGCAAAGATGAGGGAAAGAATTTTGCTACCCGTTGGGGGAGGTCAGTTCCTGTCTGTTCCTGCTGACCTCCCCAACGGGTAAAGATGATTTTGTTGACTGATATCATCAGTTGGGGAGCTGGATAGGGAAAGGAGACATTCCATATTTGGCTAAAGCCGTTCAATTTATCGGTTTCCAGCTCTAGAGCCGTTGGCGAGACGCGTGGATGGGCGGTCCCGCAAAGCTGGCATTCTTGGCAGGATCCACTTTTGACTTCACCTCATGGCACCTTCCCGATCCGCGGCGACCCGGGCCCTGACCTCGACCTCCTCATCGCCGAGAACATCAGAGGTCTACTAGTAAGTTTACACAAAATGCCGGGAGATGGGCGCAAGGTAGTTGAAAAGCTGCGACGGCGAAAGATCCCGCTGGCCTGTGAGCCTTGCCGCGAACGAAAGTCTCGCTGCGACGGAGGAAAGCCGATCTGCTCGACTTGTCAACGTCGGTCTTTGCCTCTGGAACACTGCATCTACACCGTCGAGAATGCGCGTACAGATAGCAATGCTGCATACATCAAAGTCCTCCATGAAAGGATCCGCCAACTGGAGTGCCTCTGTGTGGAGCACGGAATCCCAACACCCCCTATAACATCCAGCCCGGGCCCCACACCGGCACCGCGATCCGCTACTACTGCAGGTGGTTCAGGTCAGTTGGATCCCCCCCAGCGGATATCTCCCTCTGTCTTTGTTGAACAGTCCATCGTTGTTGCCGCTCCTTCTCAGCATCCGGATTCCCAACACCAAAGTCCGTCTCTGCATGATGCCGGTCCCAGTCACGGGCGCGATCACCGAGCACCGAGTCTGGGTCCGGGTCCGGCAGCCATTCCACTACCGCCACTACCACCACCACCTCCTCGGCACATGTCCGTTCTCTCACCGGCCGAACGGCTCGAGGGAGAATCTGAACTGGTTAGCGCAATCACAGCTATGGGAGCCGTCTCTACCGAACAAGATGCTGCATTTAACGCCACCGACGAGTTTTATGGCAGTTCCTCGGCTGCCTCTTTCATGAAGGAAGCCAGCAACTTTGTCAAGAAGAACCACACACATCGCATTCCAGATATCGATGTCCGATCGACACAGATGCCACACTTTGTGACTTACAATTCCCTCCATTGCAAAGGTGATTTGGGCATTCCCACACGCATGCAGTTCGCCCAGGCCGACAAGTTTGCATTACCTACACGGGCTCTGGCCGACCATCTCCTCAAGCGCTACTTTGAGAGGGTATACTGGTTGTATCCCTTCTTCCACAAGCCCACCTTTGAGCGAGCGTACGAGAGTCTGTGGAGACCAAACCATGGGCATCCTATTGAGCCACTATCCCCTCCCGGTCTTGGCCTTGGGAGTTCTCCCGGAGCGGATGCCACCACTATTGTGTTTCATTTCGCTCTCAACACCATCTTCGCTTTAGGTTGCCAGTTCTCTGATCTCAGTCCTGATGGCAAGGCCTCCGCGCTACAGACCTATTTTGACCGAGCAAAGGCCTTCGTCAGTCTCGATCTGCTTGACCTCAACAACATTGGGGTTGTCCAAGCCCTATTACTTATGACCATATTCTTGTTGGGTACACCCTTTCCTCAAAGATGTTGGAACTCTGTTGGTGTGGCCTGCCGACTTGCTCAGGGGCTTGGACTCCACACAGAGGCGAGTCAGTCGACTCGTATTATCCGGTCCGACCTGGAGAAAGAGATACGGAGGAGGACATGGCATGGCTGTGTCATCTTGGACTTGTAAGTGATTTCCATCCATGGCAAAATGGGTTGTGAGTAAACGACTAACCGCGGACTGCCTCTGCAACAGGACCGTCAGCATGACCTACGGGAGGCCCACCATGACTGCTCATCTTGATGCGCTGGCATTACCGTCTACTGCCGAACTTGATGACGGAGAGCTTGACCGCCAGGATAGCCCTTCATCGGATAGTATGCCGTCAAAGATGTACTTCTACCTCGAGCATATCCAGCAATGCCACATCATGGGAGAGATTCTGTCCACCGTCTACCAATCACCTTTAGGCCGACCAACCAATTTACAGGACCCATCGAGTAGTGATCAAGCTACCCACGGCCTGGATGCCATCCTCGCGCTCGACGAGAAGCTTTCACGATATGAGAGATCCGTGAATCCCATCATGTCCTGGAGCACGCCGACCGACCTTATGGCGGTGGAACTGGAGAGAAGGCAAGTTATTGTCACCCAGCGGACTGTGCTCCATGGAAAGTAAGTCCCGTATTCCTCATGTTGTGTTGCAAGTCCTAACCAAATTCCAAGCTTTCTCTACCTACGCCTGATGCTTCATCGCCCTATTCTGTTACAGTTATGCATGGATACCGTGTCGAACTCGACCAGTGACTCTAGCTCCCCGACAAAAAAAAAATTGCCTAACGCCAGACGGGCCCTTTATACCTCGTTCGCTGCCGAGTGTGGCAGAATCTGCATAACGGCAGCCATCGACTTGCTTGAGCTGGTACATAGTACATACCGGACGAATACAACTGGCGGATGGTGCTGGGATGCACTTTGTAGGTTTCAATCCACTACTGTGTATGCTTGTGTCCCGAATGCTCACGCAAGCAAACAGATGCCTTCACAGCCGGGATAGTTGTTATTTTGGGACAACTTTGTCCGGCACCATCGTCATCATCGGAACAGCAACGCCTCGACCGGTCCTGGGCCTTATGTCAAGAGATTCTAGGGCACTTTGCTTCGTTTAGCATCTCTGCACACACATCTCTAGAACACTTGCGAAAGTTTCATGGGAATATGGTCTCCCGACTATCAGGTATGTGGTCTGTAATGTTTGGTTCTTACAAGAGGGTTAACGAATGCGGGTGTAGACAAAACTGGCGGAGAATCTTCGATGACCGAAAGAGGACCAATGTCTTCAGCTATCAACGAAACTTCCGTCCCAAACACAGGCTCGACATCAGGGCCTAGCTCCCATCTATTCGGACAAGGATATCAGCTCAATGCTCCGCTAGATCTGGGAAGCAATCCCTTCTGGCAGCCTCCTGGCGGCGCTCCAGAGTATGGAATGGCTGGCGGTTCTCTCTTGAACTGGGACCCGAACCTTGAAGACTTCATCATGGATAATTTCCAGTGATGGGGTTCGGTTGCCTCTATAGTACAGAACTGTTCATTAGATGGACAATAAGCCCTTGAAATTACCAGCAGCCCCCGGTGATTGACAACAGTGTTCGCATACTGCAGTTTACCCTCTGCAGGATCCTTTTACATTTCATCCGAAGTTGTCCACATACGATTGGGCACCGGCCGGAAAGACGAGGGAGGTTTGTTTGCTTTTTGGGTATTTTACCCCGCCCCTCAACGCTGCGCGTCTCTATACCGTAGCGGGAATATAGGGAGGGCATCTAGGCTAGAGGGGGGGGTATCTGGGCTCAACTACAAAACTAGGACTGTCTGGCCATCTAGGCTAGATATGAAGTCTAGGCTAGATGAAAAATGGAGGGCTCTGATTGGCTGAGACGGTCTTGTAAGGGATCAAAAGCCTAGCAACCACTACAACAGTCGCTATAACTGCGTTTGGTGGTTGACTTGGGCGGGCGGGTGAGCGGGTAGGTAGAGGACATCGACTTCGAAGTCAGAATCATAATGAAGGCATTCACAAGTGCGACCGGCGTGCGAAACTTTTCGCGCGACCGAAAAAAGACGACCGCCAGCGGGATCGAAGTGGCAGTTAGAAGAAAGAGAGCAAAGACATTAACCATTGAGCCACTGGCCCAATTGAATGAGAGAGAGGTCCGTTGTTTCCGTTGATGTAGTCGTTTCAAGGCCCGGGGAAAGAACCGCCGTCACTTCGAAGTGAACTCCGAGAAGTTAGGAAGGAACCATCCCCAAATGCACTTGACCAATCAGAAGCTCCGTTCAACAAGCCTAGATTGAGCATCTATGGTGGGCTAGATGGCACCGTCTAGGCTAGACGCCCGCCCGGTTTTTCCGCTACGGTAGTTTTCTCCCACAAACAACAACTCCCAACCCAAAAGTATCGGCAAACCAGCTTCACACTCGATAACAACGGAACCTTGTTCTCGTTGGCTCGCTGCAGGCAGGCTTGCCAAAGCGCCTTCTTGACTTCTGATATTCAAGCGCTATCAGAGCTCGGTATGTATGGTATTTACTTTGATTCGTCGACGTCCCACTTGGTTCTGACCTTCCTCTCACTTTTAGATCACTTCAATCCGTCAACATGCCCTCCAACGAGGAAAAGGCCGAAATCAAGCGCAGATTCAAAGAGGAGTGGGATAAAAACTGGTGGGCTCGCTATGCTTTGAGCTACCGCAAGCCTGATGGAACTCCGGAGGATCGCCCAGAGGAGGTTTTTGGTGTTTGGCAAATTCGAGACATGAGTGACTGCGACACAGATACCATCCTTGAACGTCTGTACCTCATGCCAAAATGCGAGCGAGAGGCCACGAACTATCTCTGCGGGCGTGTCGACGGAAATGTGTTGATTGAGCATGCCATGGGCGTGCGCTGGGGAAATTCACGCGCCCAAAATGGCCGCAACTACACCTACGACTTTTCCGATGGGGACATGGTCTTTCAAGATGAGGAGGACAAACTCTCGTATGTCCTTGAACGGCTTAGCACATTACCCGTACCCAAGTCATTCACAAAGGGCTTTACTGATCAACTGCAAAACAGGTGCAAAGTCGACAAGTTTCCCCACGGTATGGAGCCTTTCTCAGCAGTATCTGACTTGGACTACGTTAAGCTCTGGGGAGGACTGGCTGGCTTCATGTCGGCTTTTGGCATCAACCCCAACGATAGCGATGCGGTCTTGCGAACTTGTCACCTGATCGCCGCGCTTCGCAAACAAGGAGCTTACTTTACCCACCCCCAGGTTGAAGTTAAGAAGGAGTGACTGCATTTTGGAGGAGTTCCGGACGCACTTTCGTCTTCTAGATGGACCAATGCAGAGCAGATTGTTGCGGCAGAGTGTGAGCCAAGGGAACTCTCAAGAGCTTTGCGATGGGTCTGAGTATTCACTCCTTTGACAACAGCTCCTTTGGTCATGGACGTAGTTGCTAAACAGCAGAATGATAATGGTTAGAGCTTGGGGATTGTGCTGGAGGTCTAAGAGAAGCCCGCTTGCGACTAGAAGCCAATGGAAACCCACCTTCCCCGTGAACCTGACCAGTGTTACTTGACATGATGACATGTGTTTGTAGGAAAGGAGGTGACTGGGCCATCCTGGGAGATGATGGTTGTTGAGGGGGAGAAGGAACAAGAGGCAAAGCAGGGCTCCGAATAGCGCAGCGCAGCGCAGCGCAGCGCAACCTCCCAACCAAACCGCGCTGCGTAAAATGAAGCCAAATTGCGCTGTGTTTGGGGCTAACTACACTGCGCTATGCCCGGGTTACCAAAACATCAACACCAAGGCGGATGGTTGCCAGGTTGGCGATACTTGTAGATGACCGTGCTTATTCGGATAGAATCCGACCTCATACACGTATAAAACTGAGCCTAATACGAGCCAAAATGGGGCCTTACCACACTGCAGCAACCTAGGTAGGTACGCAGCGCAGCGCGGCCCGGGGCCTCGTAACTGCAGTGCGTTAGAGGTAAACTGGCGTGCCTCTTGCGCTGGGTCGCTGCAGGTGCCCTGGCCCGGGTCGCTGCGCTGGGTCGCTGCAGGTGCGCTGGGCCGCTGCGCTGGGTCGCTGCGCTGAAAACACCACGCTATTCGGAGTCCTGAGCAAAGGTCTGGGTTACGAGAGGAGCAGCTGCGCTTGCCATGATCTCAATTCAGTGCAGAGGTGGACTCCGATACTTCTTCTGGAAACCTCAAGGCACGAACGGTCATGAGTGTTCAGTGCTATTTACTTGGCTGTCATAGCACTTGTCACGTTCGACTGCTGCCCATCGCCACGGCAACAACCGTTCCACTCGCTCTTTTGCTCACATAGGTATTTATGCTAACGAACCTCCAGCACTTTTGCCCAACAGCATCACAACAACTCGCATCTCCTCCAAGATTTTGGTTGCTTGTTTTCATCGACGCATATCCAAGGACACAACCACGCATTGACGCGACTATAAGACTCAAACAACGGTAAGGTCTCTTCCTCTTTCTTGCCTCAGTTCCCTCCGCTTTCTCCTTTGTGATGGTATGCCTGGCAAGCTCTAACCTAATCAGCCTGTATCCGCCAGATCTTCAGTCTACCTGCATCCAAACATGAGTTCCCAAGCAGACAATACCGAGATCGAACGCCTCTTTGAAGAGTCATGGAACAAAAGCTGGTACGCCCGCTACAAATGCGCGCGGACCAACTTTGGAGGCACCTGGAGAGAGCCCTCTGTTCCCGTCGAGATTGTTGACCTTTGGAAACGTCGTGACTGGCTGGACCTATTCCATGGAACCGGTGGCGTGCCGGCCGACGCAACCTACCGCAGCTTCATTGAGACCTTGAAGAGCATGACCAAGGAGGAGCGGGAGATAACGGGCTACCTATGCGGAAATGTCCCCATGGCTGAGTTTCCAATGTACGACAGGCCGGATGGGCCGTATTGGCGCGCCACACGCGCTCAGAACGTACTACATAAGGATGTTCGCGCTTTTGAGTCTCAGAGTGTCAAGGACGAGACCTTGTGGTATGTTACTTCCTCCATGATTACCATCTCTTCAAGGATCAACAATTTCAGCTTGTTACTAACGCCTACACGATGCTGAACAGTGGCCTCTACGTTGGTCCGTACGCTACCGCACCTGCGACCAGCGCCGACACGCTCAAGGACGAGCCTCCCGTCACTATCGTTCGGGTTTCCGAAGAGCAGTAGATCCCGCCGCGTCACCTCCCTTCTCGCTCAAGTGAACATGCAGCCCATTATCTACGGCCCCGGCTTTCAAGCAAGCGAAGCTCAACGAGCGGACAACAGTCAACACCGACTCCGAGCACCAGGATGAGTTTTCAATCTTTGACTGTTTTAAAGGCTTTGGTGGTATCCGGGAGCTCCTCGCTACGTTTGGTATCAACCCAGATACCGAAGGAGCTTTCGTACGGGCTAGACAGATCTTGAAAGCTCTTGAAAAGTACGGAGCTCGCTTTACTAAGAGATCAAGCGCTCGAGAAAGGAGAGTTGAAGGGCGAGGGACCAAATGCTTTGAAGTGGCTCCATGTTACAAGGACGTAGGACAATTTGATGCTACCAGCAGTTTCTGTAGAGCCGGAGAAAAGCTTATTTGTATAAGGCATTGAGATAGTGGTGTTTAGAGTTGAGTCTAAAGAAAGAACTTCATCTTTACTGGCTTCGTGACAAAGGACTCTTGACTGCATTTGAAGGCTATTTTCTTCACGAAGGGAACTACGAGATGATGATGAAACCTCTAGAATGTCACCACCTTATACACGTCTCTTGCCCAGGTATAGAACCAAATAAGTAAGGACCAAGCAGCACACTCCCACGTTTCCTACGACCAGAAGATCCACGGAAACACCAAGCCTACCTACCTACCCATTAGGGACATCTCGCAAGCCAGACCTTAGACACCAAAACACAAAAGTCTCCAAGCACACACATCCACCAGAACCATCAAAAGACAACAACTCCATATTCCCCCAACAAGGAGAAAAGCCCAACAGCCATCATGACCTCCTACCCCTACCCTTCATACCCCTCACATCCAGCTTCCGCAGGCTCTCATTCTCCTCCCTCTCCCTCTCCCAGTCAGACAACCCTAAGAATCACCGCGGGCGTCCCAGATTCTCCGTCCTACTCCCGCTCGCGCCGCTCCCCTAGCCCTACCCCCGGCAGGAGACTGGATAGGGAGACATGGACGGCAAGCATGCTAGGGGGCTGGTTGGAAGGGGTGGAAGATCCACATGACATTGAGGGCGAAGCGGTGGCGGAGGAGGGTTCTGGGAGTGGGACTGGGACTGGGACTGGGACTAGATATAAAGGTAGGGAAGAAGGAGGGGGAAATAGGGGGGGAGGTGGAAGAGATGGGGACGGTGAAGATGGGGAAGATGAAGAAGGGGAAGGTCGTTGGCGGGGTGGTGAGACTGGGAGACATGGCGTTGAGACGTGGAATGCCGGGGTAAGGGACAGTGATGTCTCTGGGTCTGGGGATCTTGGTGGCCCTGTGGCTTGTAGCCGTTGTGGATGCCCCTGGGATGCCCACGATGATGACGCTGGTGGTGGTGACTCCGGTGATACGTCTAGTATCCAAGAGGACCTCCACTTTACGGTGAAATTGTCGGACACGGACACAATTATCAGTCCTCATGCTGAGGCCCGTGGTACTGGTAGCTATGCGGAACAGGGAGGATGGGAAGAAGATCCTGACGAGGATCACAGCGCAGAGAAGCAACTCGGAAGCCATGATGATGGTAACAGCGATAGTCCGGGATGGTTCCGTAAAGCTGTATACGGCTTGGAGGGATTGAACAGGTTGAGAAGCCCCAGGAGAAACGGTACTACTTCTGATCAGCGTCTGTACAGCACGCCCAAGACGACAATCTGCGGTGCCGGTGGGAGAGATAGACAGCTTGAGCATGATTGGAGGTATCGTACATGCAACAAACTCCCTGGTACTTTTGGTAAGGGACTCGACTCTGACGCAGGTGTGGAATAGGAACTACTACCGAGCGAAGTGCGAGAAGAAGATGGTTGGCGAGGAAAGAAGTTCGGATGGAGAGAAGACGACGGGGTACGATGGGAGTCCTGATGACAATAGTCAAGGCAACGGATGGGGGTAACGTACTACAGTAGCCTCTTATGTTGTTCATAAGTCCAAAAACTGACCAACTGTCTACCTTCCAGGGACCCAGATCCAGTCACCTCCGCCACTGAGCAGACGTACCAAGCAGCGTCAAATAATCTTGAAGAGGAATGGGGGAGTGATCGCAGGAAAAAAGCGACTGAGACATCCAGGTATATCAGAAGTGTTCATCTCTCCATGGACCACGCGCATAACAGCTAATTCTTTAGCAGTCAATCCAGCACTTCCGAGTCGTCCTCCGAACACACGCAAGAACCTTCAAGCAGAAACAGGAAGCTTGTCTCGACAATAGAAGACTCCCTCGATTACCTTGACCAGTGGGGAGGACTTGGCGGGTTTATGAACGCATTCCTTATCAATCCCGCTCGGACCGATGCTGTCTACCAGGCTGGCAAGCTGATTCTCGCACTCCGCACTCAAGGGGCCTCGTTTGCGCGCCCTCGTCGAAAGCCATGGAGTGAAGAGGTACTTCAGATGGCGTCGGGGTTCATGTAGAGACTTTCTGTGTGGCCTGTGAGGGGCCGATGCTCGATCTCGGAATAATTGGATTTGTGGGGTTGGCTGGATGGATGTCGGGCTGACTGTTGAGCTCGATCGCAAGGATTGAATGCTCAGGTGCTCAGCTGCCCAGCAGTGGAATAGAGTCGCGGTAGAATGCGTCGTTCCTTTGAAGATTGAAACCAGCAGAAAACACAGAGTAAAAAGGAGAGGTAAGAAAAAAGTGACAAAAAAGTTGTTTGAAGCGGCACCCGGGCGGATTCGAACGAACCGGTTCTACTAAGGAAGTGGTCAGCCATCTGTGCAGATGTGGCGCCCCATCTTGACGACTGAGCCAAACTTCCCCACGGTGGTCTGGTGACTGTACCTTCCAAACACAGACCTTAAGTACTAGGTACGGGAAGGTAGCCGTCTTGCCTTGAGAACCAAGGGACGGTGTCCATGATGGGACGGAAGTAGGGATCGATCCATACTGCAATTTATCCATTATTTCGTATAATTATAATTTTCCATAATTACCGCTAATTCAATGGTCCGTGCCACCGTCCGTGCACCCCGAAATATGGGGTATATACTGGGTATTAATTGGGCCATCTCTACACCTTTCAATATATCGACAAGCCTCTTCGACTCGCCTTATCGCTAGTTTTAACCTCTTTACCCCTTAATACCAATACGATGCCAGCGATACGAATTGGACGAACCGAAGCTACCCTTAGGGAGTTCGCCCTCTTTGAGGAAATAGGGCGCGCCGCCCAAGTCGCGACGTATAATTATTATAGGCGGCGGCTCGCTTTGAACGTTACCCGACTTCGCTAATATTTCGATATTAAATACTAATAATATTAATATTACTATGTTCGTTAATAAGCTGAATACCGTAAGGATATTCGCAATTATGCGACGTCTTTAACGTTAATATAGGTAAAGAAGGTTGACTAGTACGCGGCTAAATAGATCCTTTTCGATAATAAATTATTTAACCTTTTCGAATCCTCTCCCGTAAGGGCATTTCTCTATACTCTTAACCCCTTATACATCCTACCTAACGCGAACTCTATTATAAACGAGTAGTTACCCCTTATTTATAACTAAATGAAGGCAAAGATAAAAGAAAGGTATATCGATAGGGCTAATTATATTAATATATTCTATAATGAGTTAAACGATTATACTAGTAGACGAATCCTCAATATCTCCTTCTCTATACTAAATAATGGAAGTGCTTTCTTCTAATTAAACCGTTATATAAACGCTATAGAGTATACTACTATAAACTTCGCTAGCCTTATTATAAAAGTATATAATAATATAATTAATATTATAGCCAAAATTAACAATTTCGTTACTAATATATATACTACTACCCGGCGTACTATATATATATTTACGACTGGGCGTTTTAGTTAAGTATTTCTAGTATTATACGATTCTCATTCGCTTTAACTACTAATAAAAGATTTATTTATTTTACTACCCTTTTGAATACTAAATTATTAAGTAACTGTAGTAATAAACTTCTTTCGTACTTTTAAATTATAATTAATTCGCCTTAGAAGTCTAATAATAGTATACTATAGTAAACTCGTCTCTATTTTAATAAGGTAAATTATCCCTTAATACTTTTATTTATACTATTAATTAACGAGTCAACTAGTATAATTACTAGATGGGGTTTACAATACTAATTTCTATAATTAATATAACGTATAAAGGCTACCCTCAAAGCGTTTGTACGGTAAGTCCGTATAGAGAACGGCTAGTATTAAGACCCCCTTCGTTTCCCTACCGCTGCCCCCCCTCCTCAATAGGGCTTCCTCTTTACTATACTCCCTATACTTCTAGTAGTACTATAATAAGACGAACCGGTTTGAATAGGAGTAATACTCGATATTATCGATAGTGCCCAGTTCTAGGATAGTCTCGAAACTCTCGAGAGGTTTATAAAACCTCTCTATAAGGCCCAATTAATATTAAAGGCGGACAAGGCTACTGTTAATTACGTTATACCGCGTTAGAATATTATATAGACCGTATAGGAAGCCGATTATATCTCCCTCTACTAAAATAATTAATATGAATTCGAGCGTCTTTTTATACTTCGACGGCAAAAATAGTTAACTCCTATCAACTAGCTAGGCTTCTTTTTATATTAAAATACTATATAAAATATAGTAGCCGCTATTCGTCCCCCTATCGCCAACCTTACTACTTCGGTCTTAGATTTTATTAGGCTATATATTCGTATTTTATACAACGTTATAGAGGAACGGCTAGTCTAAGACTTCTTATAGTAGAAGATTCGCTATAGGATATATATACTAAACCAGCGTATTTAGGACTTTAAGGGTATCGATCCTATATCCTTTTAGAGTATATTATAAGACGAGGGCTCTATTATTACCCCCCTTACTATAAGGGTATTCGGCACGCTAATTAATAGTATACTATACGAGTAAGCCTTCTCTACTATGAACTTTTTAGAGAATCTAAGGCGTAACTGCCTCGCCGCCGATAAGATAGATATAGTTACGTTTATTTATATAAATGGTAGGAAGCTTAGAAACCTCTATTAGTCCTTTACTAGCCTTTTTACTATAGATAGGGATAACTTGCTGTTGCAAATCGAGGAGCAGCTGTATGAATATATGCAATAGGAGGATTAAGACGATAGGAGGGAGGAGGAGTGAGCTAGAAGAGGGCATATAGATTAAGGGAGATAGTTACCAAATATAGCATCTGCACTTTGCTCTAGAAGGCCTAGAAATGCCAGAATAACAGTAAAATCCAGCGCTGGCATTTATCTATGGATTAATAGATTTACACGATTTACACGATTTGCACGAAAATCACGATTTTGTGTGGCCAGTCTGACAGCTAAAAACCAGAAAATTATGGGGTTTCAGTCACATGACCAGCAAAAATGGAAATAATGAGCCATTATTTCACATAATTATGGGTAATTATGGTAATTACCGCTAGTCAGGAAATGAGGATGGATCACTAGACGGAAGACCTGAGTCTTGGAGGCTTGGCGAGGAAGGCACGAGCCCGGGCAGGGCATCCAGTTCCAGTGCGCTGTTTGCCAGGTGCAGACGCCTAAAACGTGCCCTTCCGCGGGAAACATGCCCCTGCGGCCCTGCCCCATGTGCATGCAGCCTTCAAGCGAAACGGGCAACACGCACCGAGGACACTCGCTGATTCGACACGCTATGCAGCTTTCAGTGATATCCAAAATCATTTTTCTTCAAGTTCAATTCAGATGGCTTTTCAAAATGTAACTAGACCATATGAATTGTTCTTATTATCCTTTTCATGAGGCAATTTCTCCTCATAACAGCCAGGAAAACCCGGTCAGGTTCAATTGCCCCAACACACGGGCATCGTGATTGGCGCTGAAGCTACAGTGGGCTTAGGTTATTTATAGCGCCTTCCAGTTGATGTGGACCCACTTTCTGCTGCAGGAGGCCGGGTAGGACCCACTTTCCCGCGATCCCCCTCTCCGCGTTTGCTCACGCCTTCCCTCCTCCATCTTCCCGTCCTGTTCTCTCTTCCGTCGACAACATCTTTCACCTCTACAAAAGGCCCGCGGGTGAGCATCTGCTGCATACATCTTCGGGCTTCCCTTCACGCCTTCCACTCACCCACTGACTGTTCCAATCCCACCTGTCCGATTACAGTCACATCCCCCGCACAACCTCCTTCCCCGCTTTCCAACATGTCCGACTACGACGATGATTACGGCTACGACGACTATGATGACTACGACGGTGGATATGACGACGGAGGGTATGACGACGGAGGGCACGATTATGGCGACTACGATCACGGTGGATATGACGATCATGGGGCCCATGATCATGACAGCCATGATGCTGGCGAGGATGCAGTAGCAGTGGAATACACGGGGTTTGCCGTTATTGAAGAGGAGGAAAGTGGCCATGACCAGGAAAGTGCTGGCGGTGGCCATGAGGAGCACACCGGTTATGCTGAGTATGCTCATTCGGACGATGGCTACCAAAGTGATCACGACCAAGCTCCTTCCTATGGAGTCGTCTCCGGTGGTCCCAGCTATGTTCAAGACCACGACGATCATCCTACATCGCGCTACACTCCGTCTGCTCGTAGCGGTGCCGAAGGCTACCCATCATCTGCAACGCATGGTTCGATGGTTGACTCCCAAAGTCACGGCGTATCCTACAGCCATTACCCTTCATCAAGAAGCAGCGGCGATCATTACAATGGCAACCACCATGGTCCTGGCACATGGCATCACGGAGAACATTCCGAACGAGACTACAGGCCCGGATATTACGATCAGGGGGCGGCGCCGGCATACAGGTAGGTTGGACTTGCAGACCGGAACCTGCCAGTTCCCACCAGAAGTGTCTGCTTGGAAGGAGCCACATCACTCTAACAGTTGACGATAATCAGGCTCGAAACGTATCAACGCCAGCAAACACACTATGCACCTTCGAACGCTTCAGAAGCCCACCACGACGCGCACGGAGGTAGGCACATGTCGGGCTATGAATACTTACAGGCGTGGGGCGGAAGACACAACTTTATGGCTTCCTATGGCTTGAAACCCGAACCCAGCGGATATGAAGAGTCGCAGGCAATCATGAACGCACTGAGAGACCGAGAAGCTCGAGGGTATGGCAGTAGCTACTACTCAGCTTCGGCCACGGCACATTCTCCTCGGGTTCATCCTGCTGCAGCACGAAACGAGGCCAGAAACTACTACCTGAGACATCAAGGGTGGTGGTGGTGAGATCAACTGCAGGACAAGTCTTACCCTACGAACTGAGCAACAGGAGTGGTAGGCGGACATGGAGGTGGAGGGAAGCACATGTTACATTTCAAGCAAGTTCGTCTTTTGCCGTTGCACTTCTTTGAGCCCTGTGATCTTTGCGCCACTGACCAAACTGCTCGTCGTTGCCTTCGATTAACCGTAACGCAACGTGAGAAGCAAATATCGGTACCTGTAGCGCCTCCTTTTGTCTTGCAGATCACTCAGGTTGTTTTGGATCTACGATGCTCATACCCTGACAGAAGCTGCAGTATTTGAGATAAACTGCGGTCTTCCGGTAACCACGAAGTCCGTTCTCTTGCAGGGACGATGCAAGCACTGCTGGGATGGGAGGTTTTCGTGGGAAGCCAGTCCCGCTGGACTGAGGTATAAAGGACTGGCCTCTCCCCTCGCAGACTGTTTCGTTTTCCTCTTCTCTCTCCATCATTCACAACCATCTTATCCACCATCTTTGATATCTACCATCATCTTCCTACATCATCATGTCTTGATTCAACTTATCCCACCAGCGATTGCTTTTTTGTCATCATGTCTTGATCCAACTTATCCCACCAGCGATTGCTTTTTTCCCCCCTCATGACCGGCAACCACTGCGTTCCCGCATAGCAACGACGGTGGACTACTCAACAGTCCAAATCCACTTCGACAGTCAGCCATGCCTCAACAACAACAGAGATCAGACTTCGGTGATCGACTTCCGCCCCCATCATCTCCATGATCCACGGGATTCTTCTTCGGCTCCTCGAAACACATCCGCCGTCTTTGTTTCGACCATTCGGCCCGTCTCTTGCCCAGAGACACTATGAGGGTTTCATACTCTCCCATCAGATGGCCCTTTGATGTCTCACCACGACATGATGTTCCAACTATTGACCCGCCTGCCGCTTTCCAAGTCGTTGGATCCGGATGGAAACATCCATGTTTGTTCTTCAGCTGATCCCCTTGATGGCGATGCTGCCATCATTCCTTTTGGGGATGTATCAAAATGATACAGAGTACGTCTCCCATTCCATTGCCTCCAGTTCAACGGCTAACTCTGTTTGGATTTCAGACACAAGACGACATCCCATCGCGCGCGGCACCCTCTGCTGTCTCGAGAGCGAGAAACCTGAGCTTTGGCGCGTCATTGTTTTGCATTTGCAAAAAGGTCATCGACCGTCAAGGCAAGCCCGCCATCCAGGTTGAGTTCAAGGGTGAGACCAAGGTCTTCACCCCCGAGGAGATCTCCGGGCCCTCCCGACAAGGAAGCCTCTATGGCGGCTTATATGGCACAACCCATTCAACTCTGTTGCACTCATTCCCAAGGAACCTCCTCACACT
The DNA here is from genome assembly GCA_009806235.1 of Neurospora sp. CHS-2018c. Classification (NCBI taxonomy): domain Eukaryota; kingdom Fungi; phylum Ascomycota; class Sordariomycetes; order Sordariales; family Sordariaceae; genus Neurospora; species Neurospora sp. CHS-2018c. Next base: position 106,903 of record RAPC01000085.1, on the reverse strand, counting down.
TGTCTCCGTGCAAATGCTTTCAGGTACCTTACCTGCCTGCAACGATGGTAGAGGTAAATTTTTCCTTTTGAGTTTCGGCGCCCCATCACATCTGCTTTTCATGCCTTTATCTGACACGATCTTACAACAGGAAGCATTGCGACATCCAGCAGATGCGGCAGACGGCGAAGAGTGGAGGGCAAGCTGTGTCAAGCTACAAGAATCACAAGTCAAGGAAGCTCATTGCGCGGATTCTGTGAGCCAACCGCGAAAAACTCAGGAACGACAACTGGGATGACGAGTTCCTGGCTACCCGAGTCATCTTCTTCAGCACCTACGGCACCAGTATCGACCTCACCAAGCTCATCGACCATGTCACGCGATCGCAGAGCAAGAGCCGGATACGAGAGGTGTGGAAGTACAACTTGCACGAAGAGATGGCCATACTGAGAGACTTGGCCCGCCCCGCTCGCGTGGGAGAACCACCGAGAGTACGCTTGTATAGCACCGCCCACTAAGCAGTTCAACCCTCTCATCCATGAGTTCAGACCTGGCGCCACCCCCTTCGCCCCTGCCTTAGTCTCTCTCTCTTTCCGGCGCACCGGCGCCCGGAGGCGGCCGCAATCCCGCCAACGACCAGGCCGGTCCTGGGGGTCATGTGACAATTGGAGCCTTGAGCTCCATCAATTCCCTGCCCGCCAATGTTGCCTTCAAGATCTGCCGCTATATCATCCTGGGGGTTGGGTGTCCACGTCATCGTGCTCGTCGTTTGTACTTGTCTTCTTTGCTATCCACTTCCCAAGATGACATTTGGACGGAGATAATTTCAGTCGATCCAAACACCCATGCTCAGAAGACTGAAGTTCAAACGTCCGACTACAGACCATCGTCAATCACTGCCTCTGTCTGGCCATTTCAAAGGTGTTCAAGTCCGTTCTGCCCAAGCTCACTTGACTCTTGTTCTCTCATCAGAGGCATAGCCACACGCCAAGACCCGGAGACGCCGCACACGTCTGGCTCCGATCGCTCGGTGTCCCCGGAGCCGAAACAGCGTGAGCATGGTCCTCAAGAACAACCCGCCACTGCCTCTACTGGTGCTGAGCGCCTTCGACTGCCGCTCCTACCCACTCGGCGGCCGCTTCCGAGGAAGTTCTAGAGGCAGCAGTGGAGGCTCTCATAGATGCAAATCTGGAGGGCATCCAAGAGGCACCGGAGCTGACGGTTCCGGGACCTGCCATTGGAGTTGAGTTTAGAACTGGCTTTCAACCACAATGGCCAAACCGGGCACCAGTTTCGCCACAACAAAGTTCTGGTTGGGAACTGGCAATGTCGACGATGTTGTCAAAACTCTGAGAGGGCATGACGTCTCACGAGTCGGACTCCACCGAAAGGAGCGCCTACAGGCGCACCAACGTGCTGGAAATGTCAACGCCGAAGCCGATGCAGTGGTTCCACCTTGGCACTACCGAACATCAAAAGCCCTATATCGACAGAGAGTTGTGCAGTCATGATGAATTTTCCTTTTATGATGACGAATTCTCATTTTATGATGACTCGGAAGATGATTACGAAGATGATCATGATGTCTCCGAGTTCGAGTACCTCCTCTACGAAGCCTGTTGGATCTCCGCGACAGAGTCAACGTCCAACAATGGGCCTGGGCAAGCAGTCCCCATATGGCCAGGCTCCGTGCCAGCGGGACGTCACGAGTGTAAGCCGGGTTGTAAGAAGCACGGGTGTGAGGGAGAACGATGCCCTTGCCATCGACCTATTAAAGGGCGAGCCAGCAGTTGTTACACTTGCCAGCTGGCCAAAGTTTCTTGCAACCCTGCAAGGAATGGCAACGGATCGTGTCAACGTTGCTCCACTTACCCAGGCCTCTTCGCCGAGATGCAAGAGGCCTATCGTGCTGGCCACCATCAGCATCAGGAGTCAGAGAACATTGTCCTATGCGACCAACACGGTATCAAGCGTGGCAAGGGAGCACTGTTGCTCCGAACCTTGGCCGAGCGCCACGAGATCCGCAACCGGGTGAAGTATATTACGATTGTGCCCAGGTTTGGTGGATTGGAGTCCGAGACGGGCACACCGCAAATGCAAACAGTGCCTTGCATCATTCTCAGTCAACTATTTATCCCAATAACGACTCATAACGGCAGCGTCGACGGCGTGCTTTGACATCTACCTACCTTTATGGACAAAGTATCGGAGGGATACAAGATGGACAGCCGGCAGAACTTCAACATGAGCATTCGAAACGTCGTCAACTCGACGACTACGCCCCAGTCGGGACAATCCGACTACCGCGGGAATCCTGAAATTCGTACATCAGGCACTTCGGGCGCCCAACACCCCTACTAGTAAGTTGATTGCCATCTTGACTTTGATAGAAATCCGCTGCTGACCCTACACTAGTCCTTCTACTTCGGAGTTCGCTTTCCGGCGTCGAGGCCACCCCCGCCGCCCCGGTTACCGAGGAGACTGAGGTTGAGGAAAAAGGGCGGCCAACCAACAGGGAGGTCAGCAGATGCAGCAAAAAGCGAAAGACTCCCATCAGCGCACAGCAAGAGCAGCCGAACAAGAAGCAAAAATCATCCCTAACCACGATCCCAGCTACTGAAAGTCCGATTGAGTCCCAGGAGGAGGCTGCTGCTCCTGTTGTTGCTGCCCCTGAAGCCGCTGTTCAGATTCAGAAGCCGACTATTCCGGCCATCTATGAACCAAAGCACCTGTCCGCTACCCTCAAGAAGTACTGGGACCTGTGCCAAAAGGAGAGCAGCCCGGAGGTCGCGGCCGAAATTCAGAGGAGACTGCCAACTGCAAACCGGTTGAGGGCCGCCCTTGTCAAAAAAATCGAACATGTCCATTCGCGTGGCAGTTCACCTTTTTCTTCCCAGTCCCGTCCTTCACCTTCAATCGTAACCAGACACGGATCACCATCTGCACGTTCCCCCAAGAGCATTTTCAACCATGTCAAGTCCACGGCCCTTCGCCTCGACGTTGTCTTCCCAGGAGAGGCGTCACACTCTCAGGATTCTCGATATATTTGGTGATACCGTCCGGCGGTGCGTACCGATAATCACCGCCGGCAATCCGGGGTACGTCCCTACGGGAGCAACCCTTAAATCTAACATCATCGAGTTGATTGGTGCTTTTATCCAGGCACCGCAACTAGTACTGTCGAATGGGCTAGAGCTTCAGCAATCATGGGACCTCTATCGGTCAAGCTGCCCCTCGGGCGGCCGTTGCACCCTCGAGCGTTTCGTACAGGCCTGCATATGGAACGCGCGGCGTCATGAGCTTGCGCACCCTGCAGACGGTCCGCCTAAGAAGCACGATTTTGTCATCGGGTCACCTCCAGATCCAACAATACCGAAGGACAAGCAGATTCGGGACGAGTATGCAGTTCTCGAGACTCAGCGAATGCTCGACGCCATTCTCAATGATCGACATCAACACCTTTCTAATCGACTTAAGCAACATAGGTTGCATCCGCGACACTTGGGCAACGTGTACATCTCCCGCAGCTATTCTCTCCAACCCAGACCAGGTTGACAACCCTCGATCGATACCTAGAGCTCAACCAAATCTCACCGGATGCCTACGCAATGAGTCGTGCCCTCGTCGATCTGGTCCGCGTCGACATCGGAACTTTGCATCCGGATATGCACAAGTCCGCATCACATGTTGTTCGAGAAGCTGCTAACAAAGCGGATGATATTCGAGACACGGAGAGGAAGTTGAGACCAGCATACGCATCTGAGCTTCTGGGACCGTCTATCGTCGACCGTGCGAGGTACACTCGATTGCTTGAGGGCAATCCGGTCGATAACGCGTTGTCTCGAGCTGACTGGCAGACCTCAACCAGGCACCGAGAGGTGTCTAACAAGGTGACTAAGACTATCACCACGAAGAACACCACGACCAAGCACCGAGAGGTGTCTAAGAAGGTGACGAAAACTATCACCAAGCACATTGATGCTCCAAGACCTCCTCCGCGACAAAGTTCTCAAGCCGTATAACCGGGCGTGGGATCACAAGGAGTTCCTCCTCAAATCCCGGCGAGGAGGAAGCCTCGGCGGTGCTCAAGCTGGGCGAGTTCCAGGACGTGGACACGCTCACCCTCTCAGAGGCTTCCCTCGTAATCAACGCGCTCATGACTAAGCGTCGCAAGGACCGCAAGGACCGTAATGAGACGGACGTGCTCAACAAGACGCTCGACCACCTGGACGCGTTGGAACAAGTTCCACGTCCTCGTCCTCAGAACCGGTTGTTGTGACTGGATCTGCAACCCCATCTCCAAGATTATGGGGATCCCGCCAACTCCCAGCACCCTTGCGCAGCCTGTCCAGACACCGAAACGGGGACCGGGCAGGTCTCGCAAGAACCCCCAGGACCCGAACTTCCTACGCCTGTGGTTTGGCCGCCAACGGCCAAGAAAGTCGTCCCAAAGGACGACGAAAACTTCCAGCCCTCTCAACACTTCAGGCGGAGGGCGGAGGAATCGCCATGTTTGCCCTAACGACTGTGCACAACACAGAATTTGTCACGGAGAAATGGAAGCGCTGGGTGGAAGAGGAAAAGACGGACGACCAGTACTGCATGATCTTATGGAGCGATTCGAGGGAGAGGCGGGAAGGAATAGACCTTTAACGAGGTCACGACGAACTGGGGTAAGGACCAGTTAGTCTCAGACATCAAGCAACTATTGGGAGAGATCGAGGAATTCGATCCAAAAGAGCCCATTAACGATTTTAGTAAGGCCGTTTTGGCCGAACACTTCATCCATGAAGTTGCGCGTATATCGCGTGATTTCACCAAGGCATTCATTCACGACAACGGAGAATCTGCGGAGAGCGGTGCGGCTAAGAATCCTTTTGCCGCGAGCATCAGCATCCACGAATCCGCCTCCTCCTTGTTCTAGGTCATAGCCCAGACGAGTAGAACATGAACTGTCACGTTTCCCTTCAATCTTCAGCCAATCGCACATTCGCGGCCTCCCGTTTTAGAATGTCTCCGACTCGCGAATTAGATGTCCTGAATCTGTTAACACTGTCCATCGGATCACTGGCTCGAAGACCTTTACCGGGACGCAATGTATAATGTTCCGCTCAGCAGTCGACTGCTGAATACAGTACCCAGGGCCTCGAAGTCCGACATACGACCACTCGCTATTGGGCATGACATGGCTTTCCATGTTCAGGCCCGAGTCTGTCAAGCAGGCACTACGAGAAAAAGAAGAAGTGGAAAAGGAGGCCGCAAAGATTGCCGAAATCACCAGGCAGCTGGAAGAACTCAACTACCCCGAAATCTCAGAACAAGTGGTCCAATTCTCACTCAACTCCAAAATTGCCAATGGCGATGTCGACAAAGCGATCGAACTCATACGACTCCAGCAAAAAGCCTTTGCTGGGATCATACAACCATACAACGCCAAGATTAGCGTTGTTTTCTTTCCTGCCTGTCTACACAAATCAAGGGGTTGTTGTGTCGTCGTCCAACGATGACAGCACTGTTTGTCTTACAAAATCATGGGGTTGTTCCTGGTCGTTGTCGAACGACGTCAGCACCTGTCTCCACAGTCCACACAAATCAAGGGTTTTGTGTGTCTGGCACGTTCACCTGCCATTGCCGTCGAGAAGGAGGAGTGGAAGCTTGACACCCTCTCAAGAAGACCCTGAAGCGAAGCGAAGCGGTGCCAGTCGAGATCTCGCGCGTTTGCCGTAACTTGACGGCACTTTGCATCTGCTCTTCTACAAGCTGTCTCAATGCGACTGTTATCGAACGTTACGCCAGCCTCTGGTCCCCCAAACTTTCAGAGGCAAGGGTATCAGGTTCCAAGTCGTGGAGGGTTCTTTCTCGCCCAGATCACCCCTTTATACCACCAACCTCACTGTTACTGATGACATTTCCTCTCGCAACTTGAACCAGCTGACCCAAGTTCGCCAAACCGTCGACCCATTTCAGACCTACCAGGGGCACGGGCAAAGTATGAATCTCTTTTGTCGAAAGACATGCTGGAAAGCCAGGAGGGCTTCGGATGGGTAAGCTAATGATTCCCATTGACAGTGGACATCCTGAACCTGACGGAGATGCATGGCTAACGGTTTCGAACATGAACAGTGTACAGAGCCAGGTTGCGACAGCGGCCACATCGCCCGGTACAGGCCTCAGTGTCTCCTGCCAAAACGCCCGATACGTTGCGAGACCCTTCTGCGGGCAAGATCATGTGAGCCAGACCCCGAACCGGTCGACAACGCCCGGGCCCCGGCCGCCACACAAGAACCGACGCCCCCTCCCTCCCTCCCGACGTCCGGCGAATCGTCGCCCAAGAATTCGATTGTCGTCCCAGCCAAGAACCCGTCCGGCCACCACTACAACAACACCACCCAGGAGGGTCTCGGAGATTTCACAGCTCTGCGGAACCGTCTTCCGACGACGCCAGCACTGTCGTCTAACTTAGTGTGGTCCGGCTCAAATGACCGGCTCGAGGGATCCGTCTGCGAAGGATCCGTCCGCGAAGGATCAAGAACCCAATAGCCGCGCTCCTACACACCAAGAGGCCAGACTAGCAGAGCAGGATTGATCAAATGTTGGCAACGACATCGCACATCTACAGGACGCTTTTGCCGTCGTCATGCGGACCTGGGAGACCAGCGAGGAAAGACGGGATTTCGAGACATCCCCGTCTCCGGCCAAATCCACGAGGAAAGTCAAGCTCCCGGGACTTTCCCACAGAAGACGAGTAGTCGCCGGTCTTCACTCACTGTGGTAACTGCTTCTACAACCTTTGCTCCAGCACCTTCTCAGCCGATGAGTTGAGAGTTATTGTGGAACAATGGGTCAAGAAATACTGGCCCAACTGTCCCTGGGGAGGGGTAGAATTGGGGATTGTTAGTCCGATAGCCGCGATGGGAAAAAAGCTAGCTCCTCAACTAGAGGCTTCTGACCCTGCTCCATCGGGGCTACCCAAGTTGGTTATTTGGATCTCCAATTTTGAGAGGTACCACTGGGAAGGAGTGGCCCGGGTCCCTCCGGAAAAGGAGGAACAAATGTTGCCGCAGCTCAACCACCATCAGCCCGAGATGCGGCCATCGATTCACCCTCTCCCTGGGGGTCAGTCGACACTTCCCAGTGGGGGCATCCAGCCGTACCCCCAGAAGCCTCAACTCGCTACTCCAAGCCTTGATTGGAATCCTCCTTGGCCATTGTTTGACAACACCCCAGTCCCCGCTCTCTCCCGCACGGAACAGCCGCAGTTTGGCCTGGATTACTCCATCGACTTGAATTACGACCTCGATTCCCCCTCTGGAGAATCTTGCCATCCACTCCTCTCTCCCTTTTCCGAGCCGTTGTACAAACCATACGAGCCGCCACTGTCACTCACCCCGAATTGCAATTGTATTTTCCAGTTTGGCTTGGGCCAAAGAGGCGACTGATCACCTCAGATCAACATTGATCCTTGGTCACGCAATTTATCTCCTGTGCCTATTGCTTACCGCAAATGATGCACTTGGGCGGAGGTGGGTCGAATTCGAATCATAATCATCCTATGCCCACTCTTCAACTTTGCATTCTGATGCTGTTGGGGGGGCTGTTCATGAAGCGGAAAATCTTCATAAGTCGAAGAAGAACTTGAACAAAGTTTACGCATCTGAGCACAAAACGGCTCCCGTTGACTTTGCGAGGTTCAATGGATTGTTTTGGGCAACCCAAGCTCAACAAGAGGCACCACCACTCAAGGGAGATGCGAGAGGTCTGTCGTGCTAGGGCAGCCGGGCACCATCAACATCAGGAGTCAGGGACCGGCCAATAACAACGTCAACCGACCTGCTAGGATCATCACCGAACTACAAAGCATGGATCGACTAACACCTCAATAGCCAAGCTGCAAGCTGTGACTACCCTCATTAACAAGTTGACTGAGGACCTTAAGAGCAAAAGTCTCTCACCAGAAGAACGAGACAACGGCGATGTGGCGGGGCGGCCCTGCGGTGGAAATCCTCAGGGCAAAAATTACCGAATTAATTGGTGCCTTTGAACAGGAGAACGGCCGTATACGCACGACCTGGACCAGGGGCATAGTTTCCGAGGTCGGTGCTTCGTTTATCGACCTCCGAGACGTTCGTCTCGACTCCGGTTCAACCAGCTCTACCGAAACGTTGTCGACGATCTCCAAATCCATCGTCAGTTATCACAAAATCATCAATCGCTGGCGAAACTTCACCGAGAAGACTTGTGACGCACCGCCTCGCTCGTCCACATCATCACCAGAACCGGTAGGATGATCGACACATGCAGCCTTGGAGAATTTGCAGAAATCTATGGTGGCAACGACGATGTGTTCCCGGACCTCGGCGGGGACGCTGAGGAGGGACACGCCATGTACTTGGAGGTTTTGCGAGAGAGAAATGACCCGTCGTACCGGCTTATGATGAGGATGAGAGAAGAACAAAGCAAGAAGGGCATGAAGAATAAGAAGGACACGGAGAAGACGGAGAAGACGGAGGACACGGAGGAAGACGGTGATAGAACTACAGAACGAAAAGGGGCCGGGCGCCCGGCGGTTGTCGGAAGAGACCGAGGAGGAGCGAATGAGGTTGCTGGATGTGGCGATGGAGTAGTGGTAATCATTCTATTCTTAATGTCCTTAGTTGCGGTTGCGGTTGCGGTCAACTTCATACTTTCCTGCGTGAGTGAGCGCACAGGAGAGGACGAACTCTCCGACCCCCTGGGTTGGGTTGCGGGTTGTATAGGCACCACAACTCGCACCGGGACGGACGACAGCCTCCTAGAGAACTTTCAAACCACCATATCTACAACCACTCTCACCCCAACCTCCGCGCCCGTGGTAGTGTTCAGCAAAAAGTACCGGCCTGTCTACCATCATGAAGCCCACATGCCCCCCGCCGCTATCCTCGGTGCTATCTTCGGTACTGGCACCAACGGAGCTTACGTCGAGAAGATTTCCAACCTCAAGAAGCCCTTGGCCGGCGAGTACGACAAGTCTATCGGAGAGATGGACCGAAAGTCTACACTTCCGACCAGTTGGAAGAGTTCAAGATTGCGCACAATGGCACCATCTTCTTCGCCTTGGACTTCGAAAAGGCTGACCACAGCCTCAGGGACCGAATCTTGGACCAAGCCCGTCCTGGACTTTGGCGATTGAATTCCGCCTTTTAACGATGACGCTTACGGGACGAGAAGGAGGGAGGAGAGGAGGAGCGGAGAAGGCGGAGGGCCGCGAAGAGGAGAGAGAGAAGGAGGGCTCCTGTGGGGGTGGAAGCAGAGAAGACCGAGGTGATGGTGGAAACACAACCAGGTTAAGAAGCATACAGGTAGTGTTCAGAGAAATAATTATGGTATCGGTGCCGTCCCCATTGCCGACATGAACGCCTTTATCACTCGCAAAATACCCAGACGCAGGATCATGTATGGTTGGCTCGCATTGTGTAGCACTCGTCGAGTTGACAGCAGAAGTTCGAAACGCAGCTATCCCGCCATTCAACGCTATTCAAACGAATACGAACAGTAATTGCTTCATAGAATACAGATGTATGTCGGACCAAATTATCGTGAAAGCTTCCCAATGTGCTTGACTCAAAGTGATTTGATCGATGCTTTCGTTGGCCGTTGGCCGTTGTGTTTGTTTTGGTCCTCAGCCATTGGTGAATTGGATTCGGCCGGGCCTCCGGCATATGCATTATGATGGACGGGATACCTCCCTATCTTGGAGTGCTCACCCGCTCACTGCCGCCATTGGTGGTGTTTATGACTTTCATTCCAGGGAGCAACCTACAATGCGCGCATAGCGAGGAGGGGTATCCATGTAAGCATGTTGAAGCCATCACCAGCTCTTGGCTTTCTTGGCACACAAGTGGCTACGATCCACACATGGCTACCCGTTGTATATAAAGTCGGGATCCGTCCCCGTCTCTCGTCTTCCTCTTTTTTCCAGCAATCCATCAACACTTTCACCAACGCACTGTCGCCTCACGTGATCACCTCCGTTCTCCGTATGGTTCAACAATCCATATTGAGATCCGTGACCGTGTACAGTCCCACCACTTACACTACTTATTCTCCATTGTCAACCATCACCTTTTCCATAAAAACAAAACATCGCTACCTACCCATAGCCAACACCAAGGCTTCGAAGGCTTATACCGCCACTCGAAATCGTATCCAATAACTCATTCTTTACTGATCGGCTTACATCCCTCTGCCAAAACGGATCTACAATGTCTGACGACGACTGGGATGACGACTACAGTAGCGACGACGTAGAAGATGATGACGATGACGACGGCGGAGACCAAGAGGAAGAGGAGGTTGAAGAAGAGGAGGTCGAAGAAGAGGAAGGGTGAGCACCACATCATCCCCATTCTCAAGCCATGGGACTAACACCCACCACAGATCCAGCGACTACGACGACAATGACGACGACGACGACGAGGTCGACAGCAGAAGCTCCGCCTCCGACTCTGATCAAGATGAGGACAATGACGAGGACCGTGAGGAGCGTGGCACGGGTTCGATGTCCAACTACGAATATACCAAGCCTTGGGGAGGAACGGGAGGGTTCATGGACTCTTATGGAATCGATCGGACGCCGGAGGGATATCAGGAGGCGAACGAGTTGGTGGATACGATGAGGGAGGCAGCGGAGGCCGCGGACAGAGATGGTGGTGGTGGTGGTAGGAAGGGAAAGTGATGAGAGAAGTGATGTACGTGATGGACGGCATGTCCGGATGTGGCAGTTGAAAGTTGATCTGCAGAGGTTGCCTCGTTGATATTCATGTCTCCTCGTTCCAGGAAGCTACAAGAGGTGCAAATGCCCGGGAAGGTGCAATGTGTGCATAACGAGGAGCAGAGGAGGGGTATTTAGATTTGAATTCCCGACCCGTCCCACCACCTCTTCCTGTCTCCTCATCAACCACCACCTTGCCCATCAAAACCACCATCAAAGTCCTACACAGCCACCCCAAATCGTGCCCAGAAGTACATCCCTCTACCACAATGTCTGACGACGGCTGGGATGATGACTACGTCGACGATGGAGGTTACGATGACGGCCCGTATGATGACTACGCCGGCGACGGAGGCGAAGACGGAGGCGACTGCGACGAACAAGACGTAGGAACAACGGGGTATGCGGAGGAGGTCGATATAGAAATAACGGGATATGCGGAGGTCGAGGAGGTCAATGATGACAACTACAGAAATGCTGAAGGGTGAGTACCTCTACAGCCCCCATCCCTATAACACCCCGTTCACATATCCTGGCAAAGCCTCCGTCACCTCCTGCCACTAACACCAGGCTACATATCCAGTGACAATAGCACCGACCACGATCACCCCAACGACAACGGAAGCTCCGATCCCAGTCGAGACGCCGAGGACCGTGACGAGGACGATGACGATGACGAGCGCGGTCCTTCAATGTCCAACTACGAATATGTCAAGCCTTGGGGAGGAACGCATGGATTCATGCGTTCTTACGGCATCGCGACTCGGACGCCGGAGGGATATGAGGAGGCGAGGGACTTGGCTGATACGATGAGGGAGATGGCGGAGAAGCATGGGAACCTCAAGTGATAAGAAGTTGTAAGACATAATGGATCGTTATGGGTCGTAATAAAATGAATTGTGGCATCGTGGTAGAGTGGCATCATGGTAAAAGTGGCATGTGGCATGTGGAAGTTGACGTGCATAGGTTCGGATGCAGCATGCACGGGAAGTAATTGTGGGTTGATCTGGAAGCAAAGGTTGATTGATGCAGTCCAGGGGCATGTATCGGTATCTGCACTGAGGTGCTTCAAGTTGGCAGTGCGTAGGGCAAGGAGGGCTGCATCGCATGAGAAGGTGCTTTTTGGGCTGTTCTTTCCGGTTTCATGACGTGACTGGGCCGGGCCGGCAGAGAATCCTGTTCAATCGTGAGAGACACTTTCCAACTCCGAGTTACCGTATGGCGCAATATCCAACATGAATTCAATGGGCCCTCTATGATGTGTTTGTCATGCAACCAAGTGGAAATCCGTTCACTTCTTTCAACCTCCCCACGTCTTTACCTCCAAGCTCCCTTTATCATCGCAAAGGCCTCGGTCCCGGACTGGATTGCGGCCCCTGCCAGCCACGGCAAAATAGTCGAAGGCTTCGCCAGCAACGAGGCCAGCACAGAGTTGGGATTCCTCCTTGACCAAAACACCACCCCTAGAGTGAAAGCTGTGAGAGTCAACAGCCGGCTGAGAGTATGACTCTGTTTGACCATCTTGTTCTTTCCCGTTTGGCCCTGTGGTTGTCAAACAACATGTTAGTAAGTGTTCGTGTCATTCTGTCAACATGCCTCCTCCTCAACAGCAAAGCAATAGAACGCAAAGACCTACACTAAACCGCCAGTCCTTCCACGACGGAAACAAACACGAGTACCAGTAGTGGGCTTGGGACCACGGGTAAGCCGCGGCGTTCCACGGTTTCCTGCCGTCCACGGCTCGGTTGTACCAGCTGGTGCATCCAGTTGAGAAAACGGTGTCCTGTAGGGCGCTGTGCACCCATTGGACGTATTTCTCTTCTGCTTCGCGCTTCACTTCGGCCACGCTTCCCTTGCCTTTGAGAAGCGGCTCGATGATTCGCAGAGAGTAGTTGATGGCGTTTTCGGAGGCGATGAGGAACGAGGTGTGGCCTGTTGCTGTGTTTGGACCTGGAGGGGGCATGTCAGTATGTACCGCTGACGAGACACATTCAAGAGGCCCAGAAGGGAAAACTTACCTCCCAGCAGGAAAAAGTTGGGAAATCCGCTGAGACTTTCACAGTTGTACGCCTCAGCACCGCCAAACGACTTCCAATGTTCGTGGATTGTCTCTCCCCCACGGCCGATAATCTCGCAGTCGAGGAAGAACTGATTCGTCTTGAAGCCATTGGCCATGACGATGACATCGGCCTCCACGATCTCACCGCTCTTCATCCTCAATCCATTCGGTAAGATCTCCTCCACCGGCTCATCCGTCAGCCTCAGATGCTCGTTATGCAAACTCTTCAGGTACCCAGAGTCGAATATCCTCCTCTTGCAGCCGACCTCAAAGTCCGGGATCAACAGGTCATGATACTTCTCGGGCGCCGTCGCCCGCATGTACGCCTCCACCCGCCTCTGCGTCTTCTTCCGCCACGCCTTGGCCATCTTCCCATCCCTAAACCCAATGTACTCCACCTCGGCCTTGACGAAGGTCAAGAACCGCTGGATCTGCATCGTGCCCGGGATGTTGGCCAGCGTGAACATCAGCCAGAACGGCACCTTCTCGTCGATTGCCGGATACACCCAATGCTTGGACCGCACCACCTGCGTCAAGCTCGCCGTCTTGTCCACGATGGCCGGCACGATCTGGGCCCCCGTGCACCCGTTGCCAAACACCACCACCTTCTTCCCCGTCAGATCGACATCATGCCGCCACCTCGCCGAGTGAAACATCGGGCCTTCGAACCTCTCCGCTCCGGGAATCCCCAGCTCCCTCGGCTGATCAAAGTGTCCAACACCACTATACAAAAACTGACACTCATGCACAATCACTTGGCCCGTGTTTTTCTGTCTAATCCACATCCTCCACCGGCTCTTCTCCTCGATCCAGACACACCGCTCCACCGCGACATCGAACGTCATCTTGTCGACCAGATCATATTTGCGCGCCACGCGGTTGAGGTACTCCCACAGCTCGGTGTAGGTGGGCAGCACGCGCGTCCAGTTGGGGTTGCACTCGAACGAGAGCGAGTAGAGCGCCGAGGGCACGTCGCAGGCGCAGCCCGGATATTGGTTCACGTGCCAGGTGCCGCCGAGCTGGCTCTGCTTGTCGAAGAAGCGGATGTCGGTGATGCCGTACCAGCGCTGCAGGGTGGCGCCGAGGCCGATGGCGGAGAAGCCGGTGCCGATGCAGGCGAATTGGGAGTAGGAGAAGACGGGGTCTTCTTCTTCGGTGTGGGAAGCCATGGTAGATATCCGGATGGTGATGGCTCTTGACGGAGGGAGAATGCTAGGATCTGGGATGATCTGGGGGTTAGATGTTCAAGAGGGAAATAGAACAGTGGGAAAATCAAAACCCCTTCTTGGTGGACAGACAGTACGGGAATCCCAACAAGAAAACAGAACAAGCGGGAGACAACGTGGTTATCTCGCGAGAGACAAGACCAAGTTTATACGACGAGCCACGAGTCTGCCGTGCTCGGGAACACAGTGCATGCGCTCTTGGACCAAAAAGGCGTGGTAGGTAATTCTCCGCACGCCGGCTTTAACGGGCAGCGGCCAACCGGGCCAGGAAGGGAAAGTATAATAACCTGGAATGTTGCGTAGCGGTGGTGTCACAACGCAACGTCGTGGTCCGAAGTATCCAACAAGAAGCTTCAGAGCACCCTGGGAATCCATGGCAGTGCATTTCCTCATCGGATTCTTCGTTGTTGTGTCACCGGCTCGCTTCCGCATGCCTCGGCTCACATTTTGGTTCCCACGGTTCTTTGTCCTTGGAGGAGAGGGGGACGCCGATCCCTTCAACTCCAACACGATGATGTGGATGTCTTCCCCTTGTCAAGCTAATTGAGCGTCAACTCCGCTGAGTGGAACTTGGACGATCCAGTCGTTGTGGGGGATCTACAGTACTAGCCTAGACAGGGCATTCCCCGCTGTAGCATCATGAGTGGAAGTGTGCCAGGAACTGAAGCAATATGGTGATCTTCTGGTACCGAGCGTGGCTAGGTAGAGGTATCTGGGTTCTTTTCTGTTTGGATTAACCAGGGAATGTGTTATCATTCTTACGCGAGTTTATCTCAGTCAGATGGTGATGGATTTTGAGGAAGAAGCGGGAGACGAATGGCGATGCACTGGACACATAGGATTGCCGAATGGTCGAACACTGCCGTCTTGCAAAATCTTTGCCTGTGGGCGTCAATAACAAGTTCACAACAGATTTCTCCAGTGAAAACCTCCCATTTGGCCTGGATTCATCGAACGTGGCTCACTTACTCTAAGCCTCATGATCCTCAAGCTTTATACCTCCAGTCTCGACATCAACAACCTGGCGTCCTTTGAAGTTGACCGGGATCTTCACAGTCGATTCCCTAGCCATCCGCAGCGCCCACTCGGGAGCTCCTCTCTGCAACAAAGGAGTCAGTATCTATCAGCTGTCTCGCACCTGGACATGCATGGACTTTCGAAAGCTTACCAATGAAGTGAGATATCGCATGATTCCAGGAAGATAGATAGTGCGGCCATAACCGCTATACAAACTATCGACAATCTCCTCGCTCACCGTCCTGACATGCAACAACGGAAAGATAAAGTTGTTCTGTCGTGGATGCGACCCTCCCAGCAACGGCGTTTGGATGAAGCTAGGAATAGCCAAAGTGAGCCTCACTCGCTTGGCCTTGTGGACATGCTTGAGCTCCAGCTGGAGAGACTGTGTTGTGGATGAAAGCAGGTCGGGTTAGTTACATAGTACCTTGCATCACCTATGGGCGGATATTGACAGGACAGGCGACAAATGGCGCTCAGCAGTCAGCTCACCTCATGCAACATCTGAACACCAGCCTTGGAAGCCGCATAATCGCCAATGTACGGCGGCGGGATGAGGGCGCTCATGGAGCAGATGTTGACAATGTGTCCGTGGTTGTTCCTCACCATGTCCGGAAGGAACTCCTTGGTGAGCAAGAACGGCGCCGTCAGGTTGGTCCGGAGCGTCGACTCGACATCACCGTAGGAGCCCTCCATGATGGTGAAGCCACGGGCGATGCCGGCGTTGTTGATCAACACCGTTGGATGTCCGACCTCCTTCCGGACTCGGGCACTGATAGACCGGATAACGTCCGACTTGGTCAGATCCGCCTGGTAGTAATGGATCTTTGACCCCTTCGGGGGCGTCCAACTCAGCGGAGCATAGTCGACAATGACAACCGTCGTTCGCGCGTTCCGCTCCAACAAACCCTGAACGACATTCTGCCCGATGCCACTGCTGCCTCCGGTCACCAGGACGATCTCCTTGTCCCAGTCCCACTCGCCGTGGCCGGGTGAGGTGAAGTTGTTGGCGAACAGATGGGTGAGCTGGTCGTTGGCGGCGAGGGTGGCACCGGCGACGCCGACACCCGTCAGGTAGCGGCCGATGTCAGCGAGCTTGGACAGGTCGACCAGCTCGTGGAGTTGCAGGTCCCGGTACTGCTCCGGGTGCTTCTCGAACCAGGCGATGGCGGCGGCGATGGGCAGGGTGAGGTAGGGGTTGAGGACGGTGCGGCGGACTAGTCGGCCTACGTCGTCGATGGTGAGACCTTCGCGTTTGATGGAGGTTGGCATTGTGTTCCCCTTCTTGTCAAGATCCTTTGTGTTGGTGTTTGACGGCGTGGTGGTGGTGTTGTGTGTTAGTGTTTGTGCCCCTATCTCGTGACCAGCAACGGTGTTAGTGACGGGAACGAAGATGTGATGAACGGCAACTCATTTCTGGGCCAAAACACCAAGGAAAATCAGATGAACTGAAGAGGCCATCATGTCGTATCGAGCCTAGGCTGCGAGGGGTTGTGAACATGTGGAAATTGGAGGTTCATGATGATCCCCTGTGGTTCGTCGTGATCGGACGGCTAACAAACCCCGCGATGGCACGGTAGTGGTGGTAATGGTGGCAATTGTTCTGGGCGTTCAGGGGTTCCCCGCGGGCATTGACCACTGAGCGTCCGTCGGGATGATCCCGACACGAACGGCGGGGTTTGCGGGGACTGATGGATGCAGCTAAAAATGCCCTGCTGATGCACCCCTCAGGTCCAACCTTCCACACCACCAAACAAGTTCTCCAGGGGCAAATCAACCGGCAGCTGCAAAACCGGCAGCCAACCGAGGCTACCTGACCAACTTCCATGCCGCTTCTTGGGCACGGGACAGGTTATTTGTCAAGCGTCTTCGTTTGGATTCTTGGATTCTTGTGATGTTGTCCATTTGAAACCATTGACTCGCCCGTTCAAACGGTTCCAACCGGCGTAGCAACTGCAACTTGTTCTTGACCAACATGGTAAGTACCTGCTTCTTTGAGTTCCTGTTTGGCTCTATGAAGCCATCTCCAAGTGATCGTCCGAAAAGGGAAATAAGTCAACAAAGAGGTGGATCGCTGACCAAGAACGACATCGTGAACAGGCTCGCGCACTTCGCAAAAACCCTTTGAGGCTGTGGGAAAGACTGTATCTTCTCGCTCACCTGCTGACGATTGGTTCGTTCTTGTCCCTTTTCCCCTTTCCCATTTACGATATTCTTCAGCAAAAGAAAGAGGAAAACTGACATCTACACTTCCCAGACGCCGCCTATATCGCTCTCAACGTCGTCACCTGCGTCGGTCTCGCCGCCCTCCGCGGCATTCCCATCCGCCACTACTTCAAAGTCGCCTACAACCGCTTCGCCCTCGGCCGTCTCTCCCCGCGCGAGATCCAGCACCTGAGCCCGTCCACCGCCACCATCTACCGCAAATGGATCGCCTCCACCCGCGCCGCCGCCCAGTCTCGCATCGACTCCGGCCTAGCCACCCCTGACGACCAGTACATCCTTGACTACCTCCACCCCAACGAAGAAGTTCTTTCCGACGGCGAGTCCTCCATCCTCTGGGTCGGCGACCGCCGCCGCGCCTCCAAATTTGTCCTCTTCTTCCACGGCGGCGGCTACATCGCGCCCATGCAGGACGGCCACCTCGAGTGGTGTCTGCGGGCTTACATCCAAGCCGGCCGGCGCGGTGGGGAAGGTAAAGGTCAAGGTCAAGGTCAGCACGTCGCCGTCGCCGTGCTGCAGTACACCCTCGCCCCCGAAGCTCGTTACCCCGTTCAGCTCACCCAGGCGGCTGACGCGCTGGCGTACCTACTCAAGATCGGGGTGCGGCCGCGCGATCTGGTCATCGGCGGCGACTCGGCCGGCGGTAATCTGGCGTCGCAGATCATGAGCCACTTGCTGCATCCGCACCCGGACGCAAAGAAGATTGAGCTCCCGACTGGGGAGCGCATCGCCGGCGTGTTTGCTGTTAGTCCGTGGGTCAGCGCGAGGACGAATGATCGGAGCATGAGCGATAATGCGCTGATTGATATGCTTTCGCCGATGATTATGGAGAAGGCGAATAATGAGCTTTTGGGTAATCACGCCAAGTATAACGCTGAGAAGAAGAGGGGTCAGGGATGGGCCATGCCGGCGGATGTGGACACGGGAGCGTGGTATAAGGGGCTGGGCAAGTTTCTCGAAAAGGTGTATATCACAGTGGGAACCCAGGAAGTGTTTAGGGATCAGAGTATTGTGTTGGCGGAGGGAATCAGGAGGACAAATCCTGATATAGAGGTAGTGTTGGAGGAGATGTATGACGAAGCGCACGACTTCATTCTGTTGGAAGGCGGACGGAAGGAGGATGGGGACGCCACTAGACGGATGAGGAGGTGGGTTGAAGGGGTGTTTTGGTGAGGCAAGGGTATCTTGGGAAGAGGGTACACAGGTTTGAGGGTGCAGACGGGAGCAGAGAACAGTGATGTACATCTTGGATAGGAAAGAGCTAAGATACAAGTTCAAGGTCTTCAGGTGCAGTTCACACCTATTGAAGTGCATCTTCGGAAGCCACGAGAGAAACACGGTACGAAGTCTGCCCTGTATGAGGGGGAAGCTGCCCGGTGGTGGGTAGGCACCTTCATTCTCCTTTGTGTAATCTCCACATCAGAGTTTTTCCCTTTCTAACTTCGCATCTTCAAGGACTCCTCGTGTCTCTCCGCCTCGGTTAGAATCAGGATCTCATAATGCCGGCACACCGCACCCCCTCCCGCCAAGGCTGCACAGGCGAATGAGTCCGGGAACGGTGTGTCTGGGGAAGCCTCGGTCTTTGAACTACCCCACAACTGGGGTTAGATAGTTTGGGGATGGCTCTTCACTAGTTTTCGGGGTAGAGCCGACAACTCTCTTCCTTGCTTTCACAACTTGCTCGTAGGGAGATTGAAAGCTGATCGTGTGGCCTTGTCACGGGAGGGCGTGCAATGCCTCATTCCGCTAGACTACCAAAAGATAGCTCTATATTCTGTTCGCTAGACAGAATACGAATTGCACGCTTATATAGCACATGTCACTCTGTGACAGGCCTGATCCTTGACAGTGGATTGGTCGATCACACCGAGACCAACTACCTCTAGAGCCAAGCACTATGTTATGATCAAGTCCGCAGTCCGCTAGCCACTAACACCCTGCTATAAAGTCAACACGCGTACCGCATCAAGGGGGAGCTAGAAACCCTTCAACTCAACTCCAAGTTTCTTGTCAGAGTATCTCATTCAACGAGTAAAAGCCAGAATGGCGTCAGAAACCGCCATTTCCACTCTCACAATGCCCAAGCCAGTGGACTTCCCACCACTCGCTGGTGACCCAGTCAGCCATGAGAGTTGGAAGACACTGATAGCTATCATGGACGCAGTCGCCCCTTCGATTCAGCGAGCGGACTCTCTTCCATCTAACTTGACCGACCATGCAAAGACCTCGACCATCAACCTCTCTAAGGAAGAATATGAAGCTTCATTGGCATCGTCGAGGCAGTATGCTGCCCCATCAGAAGACGGGCTGAAGCAGCAAGACTTGTTCGAAGCCTATCTTACTGAGAAGCCATCGGAGAATCCGGTCTTTGAGACGGTGCTCAAAAACATCCTCTCACACGTCCCGCCGGCCAAAAAGCGCAAGTTGGAGATGGTTTTGTCACTTCTGAGGTAAGAGACAACTCACCTTGCGGCTTGCATCAAGTAGACGGTTTGCTGACAGAGACCACTACAGTACCCGTGGCGGCAGTCTCATCCTAACCGGCTACGTCACTCCTCTCACCTCGCTCTCCATCTCCGACCGCACCAAGATCCTGCACTCCTGGCGCACCAGCGCCCTCTACGCCCTCCGGGGCCTCTTTTCGACCTTCACCACCCTCGGCAAGCTCGTCCACGCCCGCACGAGCGCCTACCACTCACCTCTAACCGGCTTCCCCACCACCCCTCCCTCCTGGGCCGCCAACGCTTCCTTCCCCTACGAATTCCTTGATTTCACATCTCCTTCTTTTGCTCCCAGCGGCAAAACCGGTACGAGCACTGTCGAAATCGAAACCGACATAGTAATCATCGGCTCCGGCTGCGGCGCCGGCGTCGTCACGCACCGACTAGCCACGACCTTTGGCCGCTCCCTGCGCGTCCTCGTCCTCGAAAAGGGCCGCCACTTCGACACCCACCATTTCCCGCTCTCACAAGAGGTCGGGCTCTCCTCATTGATGGAAGCCGGCGGGGTGATCGAGGCCGAGGACGGCAGCATCACGGTGCTCGCGGGGTCGTGCTTCGGCGGCGGCGGCACGGTGAACTGGAGCGCGAGCCTGCAGACGCAGCACTTTGTGCGGAAAGAATGGGCGCAGGACCGGAAGCTGCCGTTCTTTGAGAGCGAGGCGTTCCAGGCTTGTCTTGATCGCGTGTGTGGCGTCATGGGCGTGTCAGACCAAAAAGTGGTCCCGAATCATGCGAATAAGGTGTTGTTGGAGGGGGCGAGGAGACTTGGGTACGAGGCGAGGGTGGTGCCGCAGAATTGTAGGGGGGAGGCGCATGAGGATGGACATTGTGGGATGGGCTGCTGGAGGGGGGAGAAGATGGGGCCGGTTAATGGGTGGTTTCCGGAGGCAACAAAGAAGGGGGAGGTGAAGTTTGTGCAGGGGATGAAGGTTGATAGGGTGCTTTTTGGGAAGAAGAAGGGGAGGAAGGGGAAGAAGGTGGCGGTGGGGGTGAGTGGGACGTGGACTTTGCCGGCTGGTCCTGGGGGAGGTGGGAAGAGTGTTAAGGTGGTGGTGAAGGCGAAGAAGGTGGTTGTTAGTGCTGGTACGCTTTGGAGCCCGGTGGTGTTGATGAATAGTGGGATTTCGGTAAGTGAATTCCGTTCAGGAGGAGATTCGGAGGGTGAGAACCTAAGGGACCGGTGATACTGACTTCTTTGGAAACAGAACCCTCATCTTGGGAAGAACTTGAAGCTTCATCCCGTTTCCTTTGTCACGGCTGTGTTTGAGCACGAGACCAAACCCTGGGAAGGCGGCTGTCTCACATCCGTGATCAACAGTTTCGAGAATCTCGACGGCAAAGGCCACGGCATCAAGATCGAAGCCCTCTGCATGCTTCCTGGCTACTGCCTCACCTACCTCCCCTGGGCTTCCGGACTCGACTACAAGCTCATGGCAGCCAAGTACCGGCACCTCAACACCTACTTCAGCATTGCTCGCGACCGCGACAGCGGGCACATCTACCGCGACCCCGAGATCGGGACTCCCCAAATCGTGTACACGCCCTCGGAGTATGACCGGGGCAACCTCATGATAGGAACCGTCGCCCTGTGCAAGATCCTTTACGTACAAGGCGCGCAGGAGATCCATCCGTCACTCCCCGGCTTCCGACCCTTCATTAGGCGGCCTTCCACTACTACATCACCGTCGTCGTCGTCTCCCTCTAACGACGCGCTGCTCGCGGACATGGACATGGACAAAGCCATCACCGACCCGGAATTCCTCGCCTGGCTTGCCGACCTCAAGGCCCACGGCAACAAGCCGCCCGCGACCCCGTTCGGGTCAGCCCATCAAATGGGCACCTGCCGCATGGGCGCGACGGCGAGCGAAGGCGTGGTTGACCCGAGAGGAAGGGTGTGGGGCACCGAGGGCCTGTACGTGGCGGACGCGAGCGTGTTCCCGAGCGCGAGTGGTGTGAATCCCATGGTTACGAATATGGCGATTTCGGACTGGATCGCGCAGGGGATGTGCAAGGAGTTGGTGGATGAGGGGGTGGCTGTTCGGGCGGGAGGCGATGTGATGGCAAGATTGTGAGGGTGGGAAGATTGAGAAGTTTGGAGGATTGGAGGATTGGGAAATCGTTGGGTTTTTGTTGGGAGTTGGGGGTCATGCGGGTACAATCATATAACCTGATGTTTTAACGCGTTCACTCATAGAAAGCGCCAGTGGTTTAGTGGTAAAATCCATCGTTGCCATCGATGGGCCCCGCGTTCGATTCGCGGCTGGCGCAATCTTTTTGCGTTTTTTTTTGTCGAGTTCCTTCCTGCCTCTTCTATGCAGCAGGGAAGGTGCGCAGTGCGGTGCGTTTGGCCATTAAATTTGATGCAGGTACTTCCTAACATGTTTGGCAGGAGCTGCCCGCTGTAACTTCCTGTCTCCAACAACAACCCAAACCCGTCTTAATATTCTCCGCATCACCTTTCTTCCTCCTGAACAACTTTTTTTTTTTCTTCTTCTGCACACCATCCCGTCTCATTTTCTCTCCCTTCGACTCCCAAGACATCTTCCTCCGGACCTCTCTGGCCCGGTCTATACCAGTCTATACGAACGCAATGTCGACTTCTCCAGTCACAGTACATATCCTCGAACGCACACAGACGTCGCACTGCACCAACTGCACAGTTACCGGGTGGTGCGGGGTACATGAACTCGCCGCCCCGGCCCCGCGCCTGTATTTCACCGACTGGCGAATCCCTCAAGCCTTCACGCTCGATGTTGCATTCGTACTTGTCCCTACCTACCGAGACAACTGGGCGGTAGTCAAGGAATTCAGCACTGCCCCGTTAGGCTAGCGACAATGTGAATTTTCCATGAGAAGAACTGGGGTGTGAATGTGGGAGGATTGGGCGGAAACATCGACTCTTGCTGCCCAACATGGTCTTCATCCGCCTGATCCCATTTTCAACTACTTTGTCACCGAAGAACTCGAGCAACACCAGTACATGGGCTGAAGTCACGCCCTTCCTCGGCCGCACTCTGTACCCGACGACAAGCTTTGCGCCTCTCCTACAATGGACCCTGCCTCGGCCATCGGGGTCGCCAGCAGTGCCATCGCCTTTCTAGAGTTCGGCGCCAAGCTGATATCGGCCACCAAAGCCATCTACGACTCCAAGGATGGTATTTTGCCCGAACATACTGCGATAGAACAGCACTACAAAGATTTGCTTGCCTCTAGCTCCAACCTAGACACCAAGGCCAACGGCAGGGCCCTATCACCGGAGGACATCTATTTCCAGAAACTCTCGTTGAACTTCAGACAAGACTGCCAGGCCATCATTGAGCTTTTGAACGCCCACCGGTGCAATGAAGGCAAGAGGAGACGCCGGATCTTGGGCAGTGTCAAGGCTGCCTTCAAACTCCCAGGTGTCAAAGAACAGCTGCGTGTTATCGAAGAAAGGCTTGACAAAACACAAAAAGCAATGCAACTGCATGTTTTCCAGCAATTGAGGTGTGTCCTCCGAAAGCTTGTGGAGAGTCCTTATTTACGAAAACTGACTTAACCCTTACTAGACAGGAGATATCGGGTGTACACGTCACTGTCGTAGCCATTCAAGGCCATGGAAATACGATGGCAATGCGACCCAGGGACATGACGGCAGCTGACAACGAGAAAGACCCATCGTCACTGTCGATTCACGACCTCAAGGCGCTGATGGACCAACTCTCTGGCATGGTCGGAACTCTAGAACATCTGCGTGTCGAGTCTGTCCTGGCCAGTCTGAACTACGAGACTCGTGAAGTTCGCCACGACACCATCAAAAAGGCTCATGTGAAGACCTTTGAGTGGGCACTTGACTCAAACTTTCCTCTCTCGAAATGGCTTCAGTCGGGAGACGGAATTTTCTGGGTTTCAGGGAAGCCCGGGTCCGGGAAGTCAACCCTCATGAAATTCTTGGCGGATCACACACAAACCAAAGGTTTCTTAAAGCAATGGGCTGGGGAGAACGAGGTGGTAGTTGCCAGTCACTACTTCTGGTGCTCAGGCACCCTGATGCAGAAATCTTGGGACGGCCTGCTCCGATCTCTGATTTTCGACATCTTCAGGAGTTCTCCCTTGTCTATTCAGCAGGCTTGTCCCGAACGCTGGGCAAGAGCGAGCGCGCCAGGAGCGGCTTCCACGCCGTGGACAATAACCGAATTGGCCAACGTTCTCCGTACTGTGGCTACCCTCCAATGCGGTTCATCCCCGAGGTTCTGCTTCTTCATTGACGGACTCGACGAGTATGATGGAGATCATCTTGAACTTTGTGATATATTCACGGATTTGGTTCGGGCTGGCACTATCAAGATGTGTCTTTCAAGTCGCCCGTGGCCAGTCTTTGAGGATGGCCTGGGTAAAGACCTCTCCCGCAAGCTGTACGTCCAGAAATTGACATATAACGATATCAAGACATACGTTGCAGCACAACTAGAGTGCCATCCCAGATGGAAAACAAACAGCTTGACCGAAAAAGAAAGAATGGACATGATCAGAGCTATTACCGGAAAAGCGGGTGGAGTATTTCTCTGGGCATACCTCGTTACGAGGTCCCTTCGTGAGGGTTTGTCAAATTACGACACGCTTGTTGATCTCAGAAAGCGACTGGATCAATTGCCAGGTGACCTCGAGAAACTTTTCCGCCAGATGCTGGAGAGCGTCAACCCCGTCTACCAGAGCAAGATGGCCTGTTTCCTGCAAGCTACTTTTGCCGATGTCTCTATCGAAATGTGTCCCGACGCGGGAATATACTGCAATATGGAAAGAGAACTTGACGAACCAGGATACGCATTGCAATCTTCCCTTGTTCGTCGTATCTCAATGGCACCGGAAACTGGAGACACGTTCGATGAATGGCTTCACAAGGATGATAAGCACGTATCATCCGAACTGCGCACAAGAATACTCAATCGAAATGAACAAATGCAGTACACCATCAATTCCCGGACAAAAGGGATTCTGGAGGCACAGTCCGAACAGAGCTATCGAATTGATCTTCAGCCACCCTCTGTCACCTTTTTCCACAGAACAATGTACGATTTCCTACGAACAAAGGAGATGGACGAGTTCCTTGCTTCCAAATTAAGCAATGATTTCAATGTCCATCTTTGGCTTATGAAAGGATGTCTCATTAGAAGGAAGAGACATCCGGTTGAAGCCTACCGCTCCGATTCTGGGTTTGCGGTTCATTCGAGGTTGGCGGATGAACTTTTCCGCATGCTAGTGCACGCAGTGGGTGCATTAAGCACTATCGAAAGAGAGCACTTCAAAGCCGTATTCACTTTACTGGACGAATATGAGAGGACACTTCATCATCTTGGCTTCCAGGCTATAGCCTCTGAACCATCACGCAAGAACAAGATGCTGCTCGTGGCACGGCTTCGTGGCAAGCGACTCTACCTTAACCTTGCCTCTTACTTCCGCGAGATGGTTGTGCTGTATGCTTGTCGTTCTTTGCTTAGTGAATACTTTGAAGCTAAGTTAATGGAGACTCCCAATTATTTGGATGGTCTGGCTGGTCCTTTACTCCTCCAATTAACAACATTATCGTTTTCGGACACCGTCACGTGGAGATATTTCAATCGATCTTCCCTGAGACCATGCCATAATATGGTCGAGCGGCTTCTTCGTACTGGGGCAAATCCAAACGAGCCATTCATCGACCAAACTGCCGGATTACACTATGCCGAAGAAAAAATGATCATGCACAGACAGGACCTCAAACAGGAGTTAGAAGGGACACTGACCCAGTTCAGGATATCACCGTGGGTTTTTCTGATGCGGAGATGTATTTGGCTTTATGGGGTCCCCGTATGTCCGTGCACTGGTGACATGAAGAAATGGCAGTTTCTTAATTTTAAGCCTGATTTTCGGGTGGTCGACCTTTATCTCAACTACGGGGCCGATTCCAATGCAGAGTTTTGGGATCGTGAACCAACGCCTTTGCTTGAATGTTCCGAAAAATGCTACGGCACCAAGAACATGGCTATATTTTCGCTGTTCCATCTCCCCTTCCACAATTCTAGTCCAAATACGGGTTACCTGGCAACATTTTCATACCACCCCATGTTTGGCAAGCCCCCCTTATGGTCGATCTCTTGCTTCTTTGCCTATATCTGGTCCCCTTTCCAGCGCCCTTTGTCCAACGAACTTCACCCGGACTACTTGGCGACTCTGGACACCTTCCTCAGCAAACATCCAAGCCTGGACGCATCCAACCACATCAGCGACGTTATCACGAGTTTGGAACTCGACAGTCTCGGTTGGATCGTCCTGAACGGCGACTGCGAGCCAAGCAAGTCCCCCTTCGTCCAGTTCTGCGCGCACATATGCTACCAGGACACCTGGACAGAGGACTCGGATATGAACCAGTTCCGGTCTGCGATCATAGAGAAGCTGATCGGCTACTGTGGGACCATAAACGCGGATGAGAAGTTCTTCACCTTGTTGGAGTTTGGGATATCAAAGGCCGAAAAATGTCCTGAGGATATTAAGCGGCGGTTGTTGGACCTTGTCGAAGAGAATCGAAGCCGTAATGGCAGTGGGAGCGGGAGTCAAGGTGCGAGTGGAGGTGATGGAAGTGAGGCGGTCTGAGGCTTCTTTCTGTCTTTGAGAGCACGTTTGGTTTGACGGCTCTCGAAGGGTTGGATTCCGAAGAGATGACCTATGTGCACACGTAAGGAGCTTGAAGCGGAGGTTCATCTGTTCTGGGGGAGGCTGTGGGTAAGTTCGCAGTATAATGGGTTCCTGGGTTTGTGAACAACTGACGGCTAACCAGGAGATAGGTCCTTCACTTGCATAGTCTTGTTCGTCTAACAGTTGTTCGTTGTGGTCGTTTACACTGCTTTGTTTTTCCTGTTTTTCCTTTCCCTTTTTCTTCCTAAGTCCTCGTTCGAGTTACCTTTCCCGCTTCGTAACTTTCCTTGTTTCCTATGTCTTTCTCATTCCTTTCTTTACATCTTCTTGTCTCTTTTCTTCCTTTTCTCTGGGTTTCCTCCCTGTCTCTATGATTCACATGCTTCTTATCTCCATTTCCTACGCTCCCCTGCTTGTCGACGCTTTCATGTCCGTGTTCTCTCACACCAACTCCAAAAATGCTGTAAGTTTGTGATATCTACACAAATGATAGCCCATTATAACATCACTTAACACTCGTCTATCGAGGAAACCACTGCGCCACTACTTCCCGAGACATGATGAGCATGGGAAGTCCCGCCGTTCATGTCCAGCACCGAGCCTACCACTCAAAGATCCGGGGCTCAGAGAGGCGTTGTGGTGTCACCTGGTGTGACCTCCACTGTCAGCAAATTGCCGGGTGCCACGAACTCGGGGAATGCCGCCATCACATACTCGGAGTTTGCACAAGGCTCTCAGGCAGTGGTGTCGTGATGACTCGTATAAGACTTCCATTCTCCCAGCATGCATATCACTCACAAGCTTCAACAAACTCTGTCCAGAGTCCTGACGCCTCTGCTCTGGTATCTCATCACCTTGGCCTTTGTCAAGCTTCCAGCCCTAGACCGACCATGGCAGACGACACAGATTTGGATCCAAGCGCCAGCCATGACGAAACTCTAGATCATCTGGCCCTTCGAGACCTTACTCACATGATTCAACGGCCTTGCAACAATGAATGTGGGAAATCAGCTACAGCTTTCCTTGGTTATCTCCAAGGTGCCACGCACTTGCTCGATGAGCTAAACCAAACGAGTTATGAGAATGATGACGACATAGACGACTCACCGACTTCGGATGTGCCCCTCTTCGCGCTTGACAACTTTGTTCGAAGCTGTGCACCTCCTGAAATGGCCTCTACCATTGACTACTACAATGAGGGCCAAGTTGTCAACTGGTTCCTTTACACGGGCGACGACGATAGTCTTATCTCCCTCATTGATCACACTCGCAACGAGTGTTTTCCCGAGTTCTGCAAGGCTTTGACGTGGAAAGGCAATCCTGATGTTTCTGGTATCGGAGTGAGTTCACCCGTTCATACCTGTCTCCTAACCGGATTATTCCTAACGCGTGGTCATAGGTCGATGCAGCGTTCATCATCCAGGCTGTCTTTGCAACCGTATTTCTGCTCATCTACATCGGCTTCCAGATCTCCGACACTATCTACTTCCGAAAGTATCTAGACAAAGGGGACTACGAACACCTCAGTTCGGATAATTCCCCTCGCGAGCATCCCACTGGGAACGACACCTCTCAAGAACCGACGCAGTCAATGAAGGTCTCAGACCTCCGCAGAGCCTTCGACGACTGCCTCGAGCTCTTCTGGTCAACCTGCTACGTCTTCGCCTTCACGCTCGTCATAGCAGCGCTCACGTTCAATGTCGTCTACAGATCCGAAGGCCACATCTACTCCGGCTACTTCGGCTACCTCGGAGCCGTCCACTCCGTCGCTGTCCTCTTATGTCTCTGGCCATGGTTCCCAGGACGTACCAAATACCCTGTTCTTACCTTCTCCGGCCTCGTTGCGCTGCTCCTCCTCGTCACCGGCGTCAGCATCACTTTCTTCAGCGAAACGAAATCACCCAAAAACAAGACTACCTTCGAGTCGGTATGTCTCGAAGGCGGGCAGTCAACACATTACGTCCAGGGTCTTGTCAAATACACGCCTTACGCTACTTTGGCTCTCATCATCTTTTGGGGCGCCTCGCTGTTTGTTATTCGACGTATCCGTCTGAGCTTTGTCAGCGAGAAGACCGACTTGGACATAACCAAGATGAGCCGTGCTGCTTTGTCACTGTACCTGGCTGTTACCGGAGCCTTGGGCGGGTTCCTGGTTCTCTCCAGTCTCGCCATTGTTTGGGTCTTCCTCGTGTTTTTCATGTACCTGCGCAACAAGGTCAGGAAGCTTTCTGGGCCCTCGTATGCTGAAGATGAATGGGGGTTCGGTCAGGTGGTTGCTGTGGTTGCTTGGATGCCGCTTCTTGGGCAGTTCTCTGCCATAGTCGTGCGTAAGTATCCCTACCCTCCCTAGCTCTGTCCAGATACCTCTAAACTCCGTATCTTCTGTCACGGATGACCCTGTATTCCTCTTTCAGTCCGGAGCCCAACTAACAGACGGTCTTATTCACCTCTCCAGGCAGATTATTCGCCAAGCTATATCTCACTGACCGTGCCCGGAAATGGTTCGAGCCAGTCCCGGAGCCTCATAGACGAACACCTTGGATCATAGCTAATGCCCTGCGGAAGACGAATCCCCGTGCCGAAGAGATGCCTTTGTCGCCAACGCAGTTACGACAGCAGCCAGTAAAAACCTGGTAGTAGTAAGACTACAGGTATCAAGGGGCGTCAAGTGTCCGCGCGTATAGCTGAAGCACGAGGGCGAAGCGAAAGTGAGAAACTATCAAGCATTGAAATACTGCATGAAGCACATTCCATCAGCGAAGATCTCTCTTGCATCAAGCACCCGTATTCAGAGCCGTCTGACGCATTGCTCTCTGGTCAGTAGGTGGGAAGGCGGCGACGTAAGACCACGTCCAACAAATGTCTGAATGATAGGGTGGAAGCAAACACAAGACAACAATGATCCATCGTGATCACAGGCCGACTGATGTGCCACTGAATTATCATCTCATCGCATGGCAACAATAACAGCGTCTCCTCTATATGCTGCTTCATGAATTTCTTCCAAACCTTGGCCTTAACCTTCTTCACCTGGAATTCTTTCTTTCGAAAAAAAATTTGCCGTTCACCAGAAAGAAAGCCAAGGTCCATATCCTACTTCACCAAAAGGCCACTATAGCGAACATCTTTCCACGAAAGAAATCCTGGTCTTTGGCGGATATACCTTATACTTATCGCGGCATCTCTCCTCGCTTCCCAGGCCGACCATGGATAGTTCTTCAATCCTCCAGCAACCACAACGTCCAAGCTTCTTTCGCACCCGGTTGGGAGAGTTTGTGTTGCTCTTCTTTATCCTGTACTACACGCTAGCTGCGACCATCCTCCTGTTCATCGTCCACGACCGCCCACCTCGATTTGAAGAACTTTACAGAGGTAAGACTTCACTGCCACTGGTCATCTGCCCTTCTTTCGAACTTCCAACACCATTTGGACAATTGCTAACAGAACAAGAAACCTTCGATAACCTAGGCACCTCAACAGCACCCAACATGTCCACCCACCAGTCCCCCCTCCAAACCCGCGGCACGCCCCCCTCCCTCTCCGAACCGTGCCTCAAGCAAGAGCGAACAGCCACCCTCCTCGCCCTCTTCGCAGGTTTCGTCGCCGCCGACCAGTGGTACGCGCATCACTGGATCTTAGCTGTGCTGAAGAGCCAGGTGATCATCTTCATCGGACTCGTATGCTTGGGGCTTTGGCGTCGTGGGAGGGGCTTTCAGGTGTGGGGAGTCACGCTTCTTTCGTGGCTTATAAGGGGGTTGATTGCGCTGGCGGGGTGGTGGGCGGTGGATCTGGCGTTTTGGGTTACGGGGGGCATTTATGGGACGCCTGGGTGTCCGGTTGGGGATGATGCGGATGATTAGGTCGAAGAGCGGGAGAAGGGGGAAAAAAGGATCTTTGTTGTGGGAATTTGAACTTTTCCGGAAGGGAGTACGAGGGTTGGCCCAACGGACCGGGAGTCAGGGGCGCAGGCCGTTAAATGTGCAATATCCCTTGTAGATGTTGTTGGTTTGCAGTGGAAGGGAGGCACTACGGATGCAAACAGTCGTTGGGCGGGAAAGACCAACTACGACTCCCGTCTTGGCCCGGACCGGTTTATGACAAAGACACGGATCGGGCACATTCCCTGTTGGTCCCCGGACGACGATTAACCAACAAGAACAAGATGAGCCAACAACAAAATGTTCCTAATGTCGGACATAAGCGGCCTGCATTAACAAATATTCCTGCATTGCATTTCGATCCAAACACGTTTCCTGTATTTAGCTATATAAGGACGGACTAATCCGTCCGTCCTTCCTTCTTTTCTTCTCTCTCTTTAACCAATTCAAGCATTCCAAACCATCTCGTCTACCCTCGTGTTACCGTGCACTCAGTAGATCTCGACACCTAACGAGCTCTAGGAGCTGGTGGAATTACTCCTGGTCATACTGTGAAGACATAAAGGGCAAATTCCCATCTGGATTGCGGATGTTCCGTGACATATGCGCACGTCACATCCCTCTCTCCTCCATTTTGTGTCTCCCATCATTCACCCACGGGCAAGATCGATATCGTTCATTTGGGAAGTAGAGTTCCTCGTCGTCCGATCAATCCCTCACTCCCTCGGCATCAAACAACAAAACATGGAGAAAATCTCTCCTCTCGTCACCAATCATGGGCACCGGCACCTTCTTCACTCGGCAACCCGATGGTGGAAGCCACTCTGGCCTTTCATCCTCCTTTTCCACCTCCTCTCCGCAATCTTCATCATCGCCCTCATCGTCCTCATCCACAACAGAGCCAGTGACAGCAATAACAACAACGACGACAACATGGACCTCATCCTCGCCAAGTTCCCCTTCCACTCCGTCAACCTCCATGACCACGCATCCAATCTGTCCAAGCGATGGGGCCACTTCGACCGCCTCCCCACCACACCCAAATGCTACCGCCAAGAACGTACCGCAGCTCTGATATCCCTCTTCGGCGGTGGTCTCTGGGGCGCTGACCAGCTGTACGCTGGGAACTTACGGTTTGGGCTGACACGACTGCTGCTGCATGTTTGGGCGTGGTGTTCGGTGATCGCGGCGGGTATTGTTTCAGGGGCGAACGAACTGGATGGGAGTTTGAGGGTTAAAGTAATCTGTGGGGTTGTAAAATGGCTGGGAATTTTGACGGAGGGGGGTGTGTGTTTTTGGGCGACTGTGGATTTGGTGAGGTGGATTATTGGGGGGTATTATGGTACGAAAGGATGTCCTGTTTGAGGGGGGAGAGTGGTGGGTGGGTTTGGGGGTAATGGAGAGGATGACGCCATGATGGGGATCTTGAAAGTCAACGGCGAGGGTCCGAATCCAAGAACATTGGTCCAGGGCGAGGTTTTATGTGTATCAACCATCATGAAGGCGATGCGAAGGATGTATTCATGGGAAGTCAATGAGGAACACAGGGGTATCTACCGATTTGTCATGCCACGCAGCAAGCGAGGACCAGCCTTGAACAGCTGTGATTTCATCCCGCCAGCAAGGCCAGCAACGACGCCAGAACAGGTCCCCTTCCGTGAGCCACAAAGTGCGTCCCAACACACCTTGAGACGCTAATCATGTATCATCGAATAGATACCTACTATAGCCACACATGTGTCTCTGCATGCCACCTCTCTATGTCTGTCCACGAGTCCTTAAATGCGGCGTCGCCTCGCTGTCTGCCAGTGTTCAGCAACTCCTGCGACCAGAGTACATCAAGACCTCCGTGCACCCGAGTTACCACCCAAAAGATCGTATCAGTTTCCAAGCCCTGAAGCATCACAACATGGAAGCACAACCACTCATGGCCCGGCCTCTGCAACACCGTCGTCGGATCGATCTCTGGCGAATCTGGGACATAACCTACCCCTTCCTCATCGCCTTCTACGTCACCACCATCGTTGTCCTTTCCATATCCGGCGTTCGCGCCGCGAAAGGACATGTTTCCGACCCGGGTAAACTGCCTTCTAGTCCCATGTCTGTCCAACACACTCCAATGCCTCCCGGAAGCGCTGTTCATTGATCGCTGGGCGTGAGCTAACACCGCAGCAAAGACCCCTCTACATCAACTGCTCCCTCCCAAGACATAATTGCCCTGCAAGAAGCATACCAAGCCCTCCACTGCCACACCCAACAACAAACAGCCACACTCCTATCCTTGACCCCCGCCGGGCTCCTCGGAGCAGACCAAGTCTATGCCGGAAACATGATGCTGGGTTTGGGCAAGTTGCTGGTGGGAACCTCGGCCTTGCTCACTTGGATTGGATTTTGGGCCATCGACAAGGAGAAATATCCCTTGTGGGCGATGGATCTCTTGAGCTTGACTGGTGCCCTGACGGTGGTGTGGTTGTCGTGGGGAGGGTTTGATGCGGTGGTTTGGGTTGTTGGTGGGGTTTATGGCACGCCTGGGTGTTTGACTGCTTGAGGGACTTGATGGTGGTTGAGACTTGAGAGGGGCACTGGGATCCGTCTGGTGTCGCCTCTCGCCTGTTGGGGAATCTTTCGAGCTACCCCTAGTTTGGTAGAGGTAGCAAATTGGAAACAGAGAGCGTTTGTGTTCAAAAAGGCCCGAAAAAGCAGAACTTCGAAAGCAGGAACCCAGAGCATGAAAGCTGAGAATAGTTGATGCAAAAATATTGTTGGGCTTCAGGTTTTCGTGGACAAGCGAATGGTCGTGAGAATAAACCGAACACGTCACGGTCAGTAAAGGTATGTCAGACCTTGGAATCTTGGATATACTCATCACGCATCCATGCGTCTTTATGATACCTTGGTACTCAACCTCCAGGCAGTCCTGGATGGAAGAATGCCTAATGGACCCTGACCGATGTGTTTCTAAATTATTGTAATCCCTACCTGTATCACAGTTTTGTAACGGCCTTTTCCAACCATAACGAGAGGTATTGGACTGTCCGTGTTCGGTTTATTCTGACGACCGCTCGCCAGAGCATGAAGCTGAGAATAGTTGATGCCAAAAATCTTGTTGGGCTTCAGGTTTGCGTGCATCCCAACTCCGCAACAATAGTGAAATCCCACTTATCCCATCTGGAATCTGGGCCGTCATCTTCAGGGGTAAAGTAAACAAATCGCCCAAGGTCGGTACATACTTGGTGGGTGGTGCGTAGTGTTACTTTGCATGGTCGAATGGTCTACTTATGTCCCTGTCAGATCCCTGTTGTTCAACAATCTTACAATGGCTGGATGGCCGAGCGGTCTAAGGCGCTAGACTCAAGAACCCAAGTTCTTCTGCACTCAGTGCGGTGTATTCTAG
Source organism: Neurospora sp. CHS-2018c (assembly GCA_009806235.1). Classification (NCBI taxonomy): domain Eukaryota; kingdom Fungi; phylum Ascomycota; class Sordariomycetes; order Sordariales; family Sordariaceae; genus Neurospora; species Neurospora sp. CHS-2018c. The sequence goes on along the minus strand of RAPC01000085.1, from coordinate 73,225 downwards.
TATCGCAAGATGCGTGGGTTCGAATCCCACTCCAGTCACTTATTTTTTGCCTTATTTTTCTCCTTTTTGCTCCTTTTTTCGTACCCTCAGTGACGGGATGCTTCAGATTTTTCTTAAATGGCCCGCAGAGGCATTGTGATGGAGCAGTGACGGGTGTGGTTTGGGAAACGTGGAATTGAACGGAGAGGGGATGTTAGTGCGGACGCCACGATGTCTGTTTGTGCACTAACTAGGGCCACTGTACTGTAGCAGTTCCTTCCCTGAAGAAGACTGGCCTTGGAGCAGCGGAAGCAGAGCTCGTTCACGGGCAGCATTCATTCACAATCCCATTCCAAACAGGGCACCTCGCTGGTGGGATAGAAAGAAAGCTCTGTTTTTTGACTAGCCCATTGCCATATCAATCTTGAGCTTGCTTGATCCTATGTGCCTGCGAACTCGATGATATCTGGCTTTTTCCGTCAGTGCCCGTAGTGAGTTGGCGTCAATGTGCCTTTCTGGGGCCCTCCGCTGTCGGATGCCCCTGAACCCCTGAGCCACCGGGCAGCTGAAGTGGTCCCAGCGCTAGCACTAACAGATTTTTGGGCAAGTTCATCAGCCGCTCAGCTCCATAGAACATTCTCGTCAAGGTCGATGGGAATGCCCTCTCCTTTCGCTTCCCACCGGATCTTTTTGCCTATAAAACCCTTACGTCGCAGAAATTTCTGCGAGAACAAAGACTTCCACTTTCGTCAATTCTTCCAACACAAGTTGGGCCAAAGGCGCGTTCTTCAACCTTGCTCCAGCTGTTTGAGCCACGTCTTTTACGTCGAGAAACAAAAAGCGGCTGGACGTTGTTCTACGGCTTGCACTTCCAACCGGCCCTGTGTGCGTTCCTTTGTTTCAACACGAAGCACGATATTTTAGACACCCTTGTATAGCTTATGCTATCAGACCGTAGGTATATCTCCATTTTCGTCTGTTCAGCCGGATTTGTTTGGGCCTTTCAACGCTTTTATCCCATGCGGTCTGGCTTTCATTCCATCCGAAGAGCAATCCCAGCCCCGAAGATTCTCTGGATCAACCTCGGCGAGCAGTGTCCATCATTGCCCGGCATCCAAGGGGACTGATCTATGTTAACAAGGTGGCGGAAATGCATGCATCTATACGATACAACAGTAGCTTGACCAAGCGGTAGCGGGCTAATTCCCGTCGTGTTTGGGCGCCGGTGGCGGTAACTGAGGCGGAGGTGCCTGTGACGGCAAATTGCGATAGTAACCGGATACGTGGTGCGGATGAGTGGGATAATTGTCCCAGCCGTTTCGCTGCTTCAAAAAGTTGTCCACTCTTGCCTCTCTGCCCAGACCGGCCTGTTCACCGTACCGTTGTCGCATCTCTCTGTGAATGGCGGCGTTCTTCTGCTCGGTAGCGTCCAGAAGAGCGACGCCGCTGTGTACACCCTGCGTAGCGTGCTGCCAGCTGCCGATAATGACGAAGATGGAAACGATGGCGACGAATGCGCCGTTGGATACGAAGATGGGCTTTTGCTGTTGACCAGTACCTCCCGACTCTTGCTCATTACGCCATTGTTCCCAATCCTCCCACGTAGCGTTCATGCTCGCATTACCGGGGCGGCGGTACCAGGCATTGTGATCCGAGCGGACGTCGTCGTTGGGCAGATCTGGATGATTGCTCCAGCCAAGATCGTAGAGATCGTACATGCGGCGCTTTTGCGGATTGCTTAGAATATCGTTGGCGGCGACGACGAGGCGGTAGCGCTCAAGCTTGGTTGGGTGAGGGATCTCGTGAAGCAGGTGTCGGTCCGGGTGGTAAAGCTTCACCAGATCGTAGAAGCGCCTCTTGTTATACGGATCATCTTTGCTTTGCCCAAATATCTCGTAGGGTGTAGGGTTTTTGGACGCGGGCCAATGCGATGCGGGGTGATCTTTCGGCAGCTCAGCGTCTGCTGCGCCGTGATGAACCGAAGCGAGACGGCGGGTTTGGAAAGCTCCCCGGGAAATCGGAGCGATCGGACGGAGGAGGTTAAAGAAGACTGGATCGACACACAGGCGACTTGATGAGGTTGCTGCTGCCCGGACTAGCGTGAGCGAGCCATGGGACGCGAGGGCGGCATTGCCGGGGCAGAGGATGGCGGCAGATTTCCAAGAAAACATGATGACGGCTTCAAGTGGTCATGTTGGGGTTCACTGAGGCTGATAGAGAACCATGGCTCCGGGCGCGATGATCCAGCGTGCCCGAAAGTCGAGTAGGAGTGCAAGCCGGGAGGAGATGGTCGATGGGGATGGTGTACTATGTACGGTGTTTAGGTTGGTGGAGGGTGGGAAATGGATGATGTCGGTTCATGCTCCCCGCTGGGAGCTCAGATGGACATTGCCTGCCTGCGGCACCTTGAGTGTGGGGCAACTCCCAACTAACTATACTACATACCTGTAGGTACGTACACCACGGAGGACGGCAGTGAAGTGACGGGTATGATGTACACACTCACCGATGTAGCCGATTTGAATCATATTTTTAACTGTTTTCCCAGTGTCAGAGTTCACAAGCTTGCCAGCTCCCAAACATTTTGGTTAAGCTCTTCATCATTGCAATTCGAGGCTCTCTTCTGTCCAGTTTCAGCTACGTATCAAAGATGGATGTGGATGCCGACGATATCCCACCAGTGGATGACGTCGGTACAATGTACCGGGCAACCACCAGAACTACAACTGGAAGCCACGAACTGCCCCTGAGTGGAACTGGAAGGCGATGCCGCGGCCGACTTGTGGCCTGTGAGGACGGGATATGGAAAGGTCGGTCCCGTCGTGGTGGACACGATGGTGATTGCGCGGTACAGTACAAAACTAGGTCTAGGTAGAAGGCGCAGGGTTCGGCAGGGAACATCAAGGGAGCACGTGATCCGAGACCCTTTCTGCGGTGGAGTGAACAGTTTTGAGACGCTCCGGCTCCTTCGTCCACTCCGAAGTCCCAGCACTGAATCACGACTTCCGCACCGCACCGCCTCGCCTCGTCCAAGCTTCGGAAGTTTCCCTCAAACTCTCTGCCTTTCTGCCCCGCTTTCAGACGACCACCACAACAACAAACCATCACAACAGAAACACTTTAAGCTGCAAAGCACCATCTCGTCCCACTCTCCCAACGGCATCGCACACGTCTCTTTGATTCGCCCTCCATTTTTCACAGGCCAATCAAGACCCAGCCGTCGACACCGAATCGGATTCCCTCGCAGCCTCTCCCACAAAAGACGTCGCTCGACTTCGAGGCATAGAAAAAAAAATCCACGATTGAGAACGTCCTTGGTGCTCCCACACGAAACGAGCCTCCTCGCGACCTCATCTCCATCTATCACCGTATCATCTTTGCCCCACGACCACTCGCGATAGGCCTCTACCTCGCCTAGTTACGCCCGTCTGGCCCTGCTCACCGTCAACACACCGAAATACAAAAGAGAAAGAGGGGATTCCCGCCCACAACTAGTGCTTCTCTCCCCTTGCCAGCCACCTGCCCATTTCGCTACACATCCCCGGAGACGAAGCCATCGCGCTATACGCTCTCCTTTTTGCAACATCTGAGCCTCCACCACAGGTTCCACAACCGAACAACGACCATCTGGCAAAATGTCCGACCAACTAGCGGATCAGTTGAAAGCTACTAGTCTGAGGTAGGTTGACCGCCTTCCCTTCTGTCCCAAACCCAGCTGACATGGTTGTGATAGCTCAGGCCCGGATGACTGGAAAAAGAGTCTTAATCTACCTGCCAGGGACACAAGACTACAGACCGAGGATGTTACAAACACAAGGGGTCTGGAGTGGGAAGACTTCATACACGACAGGGATCTCTTGATGGGTATCTTCGAGGCTGGCTTCGAGAAACCGTCCCCAATTCAGGAAGAAGCGATCCCCGTCGCCCTCACCGGCCGAGACATCCTCGCACGCGCAAAGAACGGCACCGGCAAGACTGCCGCTTTCGTCATTCCCGCCCTCTCCAAGATCAACCCCAAGGTCTCCAAGATCCAATGTCTTATTCTCGTCCCCACCCGTGAGCTTGCCATGCAGACATCCCAAGTCTGCAAGACGCTCGGCAAGCATCTCGGCATCAACGTCATGGTGACAACCGGCGGAACTGGTCTGCGGGACGACATTGTGCGTCTGCAGGACCCCGTACACATCGTCGTCGGAACACCAGGCCGTATCCTCGATCTAGCTGGCAAGCAGGTGGCCGATCTTAGCGAGTGCCCAATGTTCATCATGGACGAGGCTGATAAGCTCCTGTCGCAAGAGTTTACCCCCGTCATTGAGCAGCTCCTGCAGTTCCACCCCAAGGATCGTCAGGTCATGTTGTTCTCCGCCACCTTCCCTCTTTCGGTCAAGGATTTCTCGGACAAGAACATGACTAGTCCGTATGAGATCAACCTCATGGACGAGCTTACCCTACGCGGTATCACCCAGTACTATGCCTTTGTTGAGGAGAAGCAAAAGGTTCACTGCTTGAACACTCTGTTTTCCAAGCTTCAGATCAACCAGTCCATCATCTTCTGCAACTCTACCAACCGCGTCGAACTTCTCGCCAAAAAGATCACCGAACTCGGATACTCGTGCTTCTACAGTCATGCCAAAATGGCTCAGCAGGCGAGAAACCGTGTCTTCCACGATTTCCGCAACGGTGTCTGTCGTAATTTGGTCTGCTCGGATCTCCTCACCCGCGGTATTGACATTCAGGCAGTGAACGTCGTCATCAACTTCGATTTCCCCAAGAATGCCGAGACGTACCTTCACCGCATTGGTCGCTCTGGTCGTTATGGTCACCTTGGTCTTGCTATTAACCTGATCAATTGGGATGACAGATTCAACCTTTACAACATTGAGCGTGACCTTGGTACTGAGATCCAGCCTATTCCTCACACCATTGACAAGAGCCTCTATGTGTACGAGAACCCCGAGTCTATCCCCCGGCCCGTCTCGACCTTCAAGCCTATTACCCAGCAGCCGCAGCAGCAGCAGCAGCATCAACGGCAGCAGTCGCAGCAGCCTCAACAGCCTCAACAGCAACAGCATTTTCCAACACAGTCACAGTCGTCGAGCCAGTTCCCGCCCCAACAAGTCAACCGACAAGTTGGCCTCAATCCCCAAGCCCAGCAGCCTCACCGACCTATTCCCCAGGCCCAGGGTGATTGGCAAGGGCAAAACGGTCACCAAAATGGCCAAGGTGCTTCCAACAACCAACCCAGACCCGCCAACTACCAGAACAACCGCGGGCAGCCCGGCGGCGGTGGGCCCCGCGGAGGCCGTGGACGTGGTTTCCAGGGCCAGGGAGGCCGTCAGAACTACGCTGGTCAGCGCGGTCCTCGTACCCAAGGTCAGGGTCAGCCTCAGGGTCCACCGCCTGCCCAGTAGGGTAAACTCTCCCAACAACTTATGGAAGGAGGATATGTGGTAATGTGAGGAAGCGTGCAACCATGCATCGCTTCTACGTTATTTTGTCTTTGGATTGTACATATTAGTCGTTTCTCTCGGCCATCTCTTTCTCTTTCTCTCGAACTGTGAATGGGCTACCATGACGACAAGCGTTGTCCCTCGGCCTGTCAGGTTTGCGTTTACGCTACGGCAGATTCGTATATCACACCCTTTACTGCCGACCCTGCAAACAGTTCAACGACATCCACGGAACTGTACTACGACACAATCTCTTTTGGAGTTTGCCCTTATTCACGGATTTTTCGATACGGTCCAGCTTCATCCTGTTCGCATTCACGGCTTACAACGCTTTGGCATGGGCGCGGAGTCTTGAGCGGTGTGGAGTTTATACGTCTTTGTTGGCTTTACGGCGGAAGCGGCTTTATACTCCACGAGGCGCTGCGAGATTTTTTTTCCTCCATTGAAACGCCTCTCGTCCCTTATACCCAACACAGTTCCTCGTTCCTCGAATCTCCAGCCGATTTCACCTTTCGACACATGAGCAAATCAATTCCTTATTTTGGCTCTCACATTTTCATCATTTGATGATCACCCGACTCAACAACATCGGCTCAACAGGCAGATCAGGCTCTATGGATTACAAAAAGGCGCGCACGCAAAACTTATACATGACGGATGGACGGGCTTTTTGTCATGGCTGGCGGTTTCACAGATATTTCGTGTTTACGGAGGAGGGATCGGCTTCTGTTCGTTTTGTTATGGTGGGCTCACATAAACGGCGTTATGGGTTTGGCTTTGGGCGGCGCGTGGCGTGATGGTCAGCCAGGGTCAGCTGGCTACAGTTGATCATGGTTTGGAACGGATACCATTTTTCGGGTGCGCCTCGCTGGTTTTGTCTTTTTTCGTTTTATTATTCGGACGACTTGGGGGTATGGATCTCGAGAGTGAGTTGCAGTGTGCTAGATCCATGGTGGCGGAAGAAGATATCGACATCTAGATAGTTCGTCGACGCTTTACAGGACTGGTGGTTGTCTGCATTGGGAGGAGACGGGTGGCAGGAACGGCCGGAACGCGACTTGGTCCTCACTTGAGCAAGAATTGGTGGTGACGTCGTAGGATGGTCACGCACTGGTTCTTTGCAGATGGAGGAAGCGAACTGGGAAGGAATGGCACAGCAAATGGAAGGATTGGAGGATATCTGGTGAGTTGGAGGACGAGACATACTTTTATCTCGACAGTTGATATTGAGGGGAGCGGGCATGAGTGGATGTTCAGTTGTGGTTGGGAAAGCTGTGTTTGGTGTTCCTTCGGGGGGCTACATTCGGCGCCATCCACATAGCTGGTTGTCCAGCGAACCTTGGTGATAATGCAGCCATGACACTGCTGTACGACCCAAGATACTTGCCGCAACGCCAAGGATTGTCAGCCATTGCTCATCCGCCGCTTTTGCCCTTGTCCGGCTTGTGGTGTTTGTGGACGGCTGGCATCCGTCATTGTGGGAAGGAGGCATATCGGGAATTCATGAATCCGTATGCCATGACAACGACCATCACCTCTGGAGCCTTGGTCCGAATCAGCAGTCTTTGGCTCAGGCACGCGTGCAAGAGAGCCACTGCTATACGGGGCATCGAGAGGCCGGATGAGAAAAAGAGACGAAAACCACGATAAAACAACAGGAAAGGAAGAAAAGAAGCGGGAGACAGCCATTAGATGGACACGATTTGACGATCACGGAGATGCGACCTGGGGAGCATGGACCGTGACGAATGGTGGACCTCTAGACAAGGTAGATAGCATTTGGTGTTCACAAGAATGTTATTTTTTGTCTCTCATAACAATTCTCGCGATTCTTGTTCTCTTTTGTCGTTGTGATTTTGAGTTGATGCTTCAGCTTTCAGCGAGAACAAAAGATGATGCGCGGACTCGTGGAGCCGAGATTGAGGAACAGCACCGGAGACTCCGCTCGCCGATGGGACGAAAAAAAAATGGAAAAAAAGTAAGTAAGTTGATCCGACCCAGGCTCGATCTGGGGACCTTCAGTGTGTTAGACTGACGTGATAACCAACTACACCATCGGACCGTTTTTTGTTGAATGGCGCTCCAAAGCATCATCTCAAGTACGTGACTGCCACAACTTTACCATCTTGAGGATACCTACGTCCCATCGACAACCGGAAGGAGCTCTCCCTTCATGCCTGCCTCGGCCATTTTCCTTTTACTTTTCTGAGAGTGAATGTAGGTGAAAGCTCGTCTTTCCAAACTGCAATTCAATTCTACTTAATATATTCCCCTTCCGCGACTGGTTTGTGGACTAGGTATTAATTCCGGCGGCGGGCGCCCGTGTGCGGTCCGGTCCTCCTCCCTGCTTTTAGGTTTGATGCATTATGCAATATGCACCCTGCCCCTTCGAGAGGCAGCCTTTCAGTCGATAGTCTCACTCTCAAAATAACAAACTCATCAACACCAGGACACAAACTCGCCAGTTTGCCCCAAGAACCACCATATCCGCACTGACCATGACGCATACAAAGACGAGCCATGCTTCCTCCACGAGAATGCAGGGGTCTCATCGCCATCATATGCTCGGCTCTATGGCGCAGAAGAAGGCCGCCCGTTGGCCAGTCTGCCATTTTCTCATCAAGAAAGGATGCCGTGGGCTTGCATCCTCCATCCCACAAGAGGAACAAAGTGTTCGTCGGATGTCTATTTGCACCATCTCATAGCGGCAGGGGGGCGGCGGGGTGTTAGCCAGATGCGATGGGTAGGCATGGCAAACAAAGAACGACAGCCACCAGTACGTGAACATTTGCCTTGGCCCGCAACGCCACCTGCCGGATTCCCATTCTCGCAAAGACCTTCCAGAACCACACGCATCTAGCGAAGCCCCCGGGATCGGGCATTCCACTTGGTCTCTTGTCCATCGAGGTCTAGGCGCCGTTCAGCTGTCAAGAGTTCTCCAAGCTGTCGAGTGTGAACACATGGACCCAGCACTCCGCCTCACCTCTTCCAGCTTCACAAATTCTGTCAACAGACTTCACACTTCTTTGTTCACCCTGCGCAGCCAAGCCACGTCTTTGTCCCTAAATTTTCTCTGGCCACAAGATCGAGTCTAGGCAACCAATTCTCCATCTTTCTCCCCAAAAAAGAACTGTTCCCAGTACAAACATTTCCCAGTTGACAAGTTGATCTTCGTCAATAGGTTTCGGCAGGAAGCGAACGCTCTACGACCCAATCTTCGGTCCGCAGTTTACGAGACTTTTTTATGAGAAGAATCCGAACTTCAGTCATCCGAGACACCACTCAAGGCCACCAAACAACTCGGCGATACTCCGAACAGAGTAGAAGATCAGCCGGTTCCAAGTCTGCCACGCAGTGGTCAAATACCAGTCTACTCTCATCCAGGTGCTCGGCTCGTTACCAGAAGATGGAGGCACCTCCGCCTGCTCACTGGCGTCCGGCGGCCAGTACTGCTGGGCCTGTCGACTATATCCTCGCCGGTATATCGACAACATTGGGAACCATCACACAGTTTATACGCTCCATTCGAAACGCACATGCGGACCTTTCTTCAGTTACCCGAGAGCTGTCTGACATGCGCCTCTTACTCGAGCTGCTGCGTGACGAGCACAGTATTCCTCTCTTATTGCAAGCGCAGGTACTGTCGCTTCTGGAGGATTGCGGTAATGTGCTCAGTCGGATAGAGGACATTCTGATGCAATGTCGTGGCGCGGATGAATGGGTCTCTTCAGGAAGGGCAAAAATGGCGGAGCTTCGAGGGGATATTGAGACGTATCGGCGTGCCCTGGGACTGGTCCTTGATGTTGTGAATTACCATCAGTAAGTTCTTTCTGTTCGCGTTCCTTGAGCTCTTCCTCACGCAAAATCCTCCTGAAACTGACATTTTCTGCAAGGTCACCACTCAATTCCGACACCAGCGACTTAGACGCCTCCAAATCTCAAATAACGACCGAAGTAGACCGGTTACGCAGTCATACTGCGTTGACAGGCCTCAACAACAGGAACACTTGGCTAGAACCATACATGAATGCCGTGATCAATTGCTTGGAGGCTACTGGTGCTGAGTCCCCTGTGATCAAAGACGGTGGCCCTCCCAAAGACCTGTAAGTCAAATGAGACCCTTGCAATGTCATGAGAAGGCCCGCTAACAGCACCGAGAAACGGTGATTTACCATCAACACCCGATGTCGACGCCGTACAGAACGGCATTAGATCTCTAAATCTCGAGTCACCGCAACCGGCAACACCCCCTAACGCCCCATCACAGCAAGAAGTAAAACAGGCATCACCAAAGTACGTCATAAACAGCGTCTACGAATCAGCGGGACCATGGTACCCCCCAGCCGGAGCCATAGCACTTCCTTTCTATACCGGCGGAGAGAACCCTGCATCAGTTGCTTCAAGCCCGAGGAGGGAACCCCAGCAAGTGTCCCCACGACTTCGGAATACGCCTCTGGATCCCTCGAGACATACCCCAACACCGGAGTCTCCTACATCCATACAGTTCTCACAAAGGGCACAGTCACCCCCTTATAGCCAACAAAGCTGGGACCAAGGTTCTCCATCCGCGAGATCCGAACCTTTTGAAGCAAGTTATGTACCACACCAGGACTTACGAGCTGACCGATGGTCCGAACCTCAGCCAGTTCAGAATCCCGAACAATATGGGTTTACATCCACACAATCGCCACATCAAATGCTACGCGCTGCAACAGCTGGCTCTGTTGGAGCCTCTATATCGCCTGGTGAAAGCTCGCGCGGTTATTTCCCTAACCCCCAATCATCCGGGTCGTTGGGGTTAGGGACCTACCACCGCCTTGGTTACGACAGTGGGATCTTTTCATCTACAACCGCGCCGTCTATAGCTACAATGTCGACTGGCACATTGTCAGCAAGTACCTTATCCCCGGCTACTAGACACGATTCCCGCTGGTCACCAACGTCTCAGTCCCAAAGCCAACAATGGCCAGCAACCACCACTTCTCTCAGTCCTCCCCCTCAATGGTCTCACATCAAGTCAGCGGGTCACGTAACCGCATACAAAAGCAGCACAGTAACTGTGCAATCACACCGAGCCGAGCTTGTGCCTGTACGACATCTTATCGACAAGGGCAAAGGCTCCGACGTCTTCCATATCGACTGTTCACCAACCGCCTCTTATTTGGCAACCAAGCATTCCAATAACACCGTTAAGATATGGGCGATTGCGAAGAACACAGTTCATAGCACTATCAAGATCAAATCGTATGTGCCGGCGCAGCCTCGTTCAAGAGAGTACTTCGTCCGGAGCCATTCAATTCTATCCGAAGGTCCCACGTTCCCTTGCTTTATAGGCATCACTACGCATTTCGGGTTGGATCTCGAGATCTACAACTTCACCAAGGGAGGATCCGGAAAGAAGGTGCAGGTCATTGACGAAGCGCACCGTTGGGCTGCCAGCCACAAACTCGACAACAGTTACGCCCCCCTAGTAATATACCGGCCCGGGGCTGACCGGATCGATCGGTACTTTCTATCATGCAACCCGAGTGCTAAGAAGCCCTTCTGGGAAGACGCAAGCAGCTGCATTGATCTGACAAAGGCCGATCTTCCCTTTCTCCCCAAGTACCCTGAGCTAGCCTTCTCCAACGACTCACCCTTCCTAATAGCCGCCGCAGGCCCCAGACCCGGCGATCCGCCCAGGGATATCAACTCAAACATCCTCCTCGTGGCCTGGCATCTCACTCCAGTCCAAGAAGCCAAACTCCAAGCCCGAAGTCCCGTTAACAGCGTCCATTCGCACATCCAAGAGTCCGGCGATCCAAAACGCCACAAACCCTACCGTTTCTGCGCGCCCGCTTACACACAACTGCAAACCGCCTTACCTTCCGTCCTCGTCTCCCACGGCAGCGTGACCGTCTCCATCTGGATTCCCGCCAGCCACGTCAACATCCCGCTCCCCGGCGGCAAGTTCAGACAAACGCGGGTCCCCACGCCCGAGCGCTTCGTCCTGGTGTGGGACATGCCCACCAACACGACCAGGCTGATCCCCATCCCCAACGTGCAGGCGTGCGTGTCGCCAGACTGTCGGCTCGTGGCCTACTGCGACCCGGAGATGCAGAAGTTTGTCATCATCGACGTGACGACGGCGGAGGAGGTGTGGAAGTGGCCGGATGCGGCGAAGGTGAGCGGGTTTGCGAGCTTTGGACAGTTTGAGGCGATCAAGAAGATTACGGTGTTTGAGTTTAGTCCGGATGGGAAGTGGTTGATTGTGGGTGATGCGAGTGGGGCGTTGGGCGTGTATGAGGTGAGGGAGGCGGGGACGAGGTTTGAGTTGTTGGATCAGAGCTCGTTAAAGGGAGTTTCGGAGCTTGGAGGGAATGGTGGTCTTCCGAGGGGAAATGTTGCGGAGCTGATGTAGTGTAGTGGTAAGGGATTTGGTAACGGTGGTACTTTGCTTGATGTTTGCATGCATGTAGTTTGCGGTGTTGGATATAGCATGATTGAGGAGGCAGAAATAAGGGGGCTTAGATATTGTTCTTGAATACCCCCCTATGCGATGATCTTATGAACTCGAAATTGTATCACAATCGTATAGTTTTTGAGCCGATAGAAGGGATCACATATCGTTCATTGCGAACACAACATCGCAGTTCCTGCATCCACCCACCCAAGAAAGAGCCCGCTTTCAACAAACTCGAAGGGTAAAAATGCCACACAAGAGAACGAAGCACCAAAAAGCAAAAAGAAGAATCCTACGAAGGACAAAAAAATGTAAAAAAGTTTGGGACCTGGGAGGCTCGAACTCCCGACCTCAGGATTACTCCGGTATTTACACCGGATCATAGTTAGATATGAGACCTGCGCGCTAGCCAACTGCGCCAAGGTCCCTAGCGACCTGTTGTAGGCTGTTGATGGAAAAACGGTCCGGATGCAGTACTTAAATAGCATGTGTTTGCAAGGTGGAACGAACAAACAGCCACAAGACTTGACACCCTTAATGTTTGAAACTCTGGATGGACACTCGGCTGTTATCGCAGCGTGTGTAGCCCTTTTGACTTGATATGGAATCTCAACTAAATTTTCGGTGGCAAAAGATTTAGTGATCCCTCATTTTAGATCGTGGAAGTTGACTCATATTCGCATCTTCTTGCGGATCAGATCGCAACTCTGGGTGAGTGCCATGATGCACATCGATTTTTCGTCTCAAAACGCCAGGCCACTGGAACGAAACCTTCCCTTCCATTTGGTGGGGAGTGAGCTCGGTTGAACTTTACCGGCAAAAGAAACTGGTCCTTAGTAGGTAACTTCCTGGATTGATGAGTATCAGTTGAGAAGGCGCCATGCTTCTCTGCAGGTTCAAGTTCGCTGAGTGGGAAGGTGCGCCTTGGACCTTGAAATGGAGAGAACCTGAAAAGAGAGATTGAAGAAGCTCCTGACCTCTAGTCCCAGAGAATTTACCTGCCGTTCGCACAATTCTCACCCGAACTTCAGATCATCGTTGCTCAGTTCCCGGTCAAGCTGGTCCCAGGCCGAATCTTGTGCAGACAAGCACTGTTATTTGAGCAGTTCGTGCCGCCCCACTCACAGCGTCTAGGACACTGCCTTCCATCTCCCGTTCCTTCCGCCTTTTCTTCCCAACTTTCCACCAAACAACTCACACTGCTCGTGCTCGTCTCCAAGAGCAAGTCCCCGCAAGATCTACGACCCCTCACGATTCTCTCTTTCTCGTTGACTTCCTTTCTCCTCAAAACAACCACTTCCAGCACATCATCTCGGCCACAGGAAGACAACAAAGACCACTCATCCTCTTATCATGGCAGGCAAAAAGGATAAACCTGAGGTGGTGCCTTTTCCGCTTTTCAGAAGGTTTCCCCCGGAGATACAAATCATGATCTTTCACGAGGCGCTTCGGAAGCCACAGATTCACTTTGTGAAACTGACGCGTCAGTACACTAGAGGTTGGACATTGATCCTGAGACCCAGGGATAGGAGCCGCGACACTTCTTGCTGCCGCCTGATTGACAATATACGGGATGTTGCGCTCTTTTTTCCCGTCGCCGCAGAGGCGATCCGCAAAAACACCATTAATTCACTGCGTCTGCCACGTACACTTTCAAGGAAGGACTGGGTGAAGCTTGACGCCGCCACGGACCTGGTGGTCTTCGAATTTGATCCCGAAAAATCAGGCGTGATGCGGTTCTGGCACCCACGGAACCAAGTCATCATCAATTTTATCGACTTCAGAACGATACGTAGACAGCTCGAGGGGATCCGAAAAGTCGCTTTTGTATACGGCGGGAACCAACAACCTGACGCTGGGTCAAGCGAGAGTGTATTTCAGTGTTTGCACCATCACGAGCGGATACACTCGAAGTGGAAATTTTGTCCGGAGGAGCTGCTGGGGTTGATCTACCAGCTATGTGATATCGAAGCGGTCTATTTCATTCTTCACCACAGGGTAAATGCGAAGGCCGTGGCGGACTATGCGGCCAGCTACTTTTCTGGTCAGTCACCCTCCTCAGGAACTCACCCATAGCCCCCATAATCCCGCCCCTTTCTCCTTCACCTTGCGTTTACTCCCGCTCGCCATACGGGCATACCTCGCCTAACTAACAGCCACAGTCCCCGCCGCTATACGCAACACATTCGGCTTCAAGACGTTCTACTCTACAATCAGGAGCTACATCACCGTTCCCCTTCCTTCCTACACGATAGGACCAGTATTCCACGCGACCTGGAAGGCGAAGGATTGCACTTGGTCTGGGGACTCCCCACCACTACTTGTAAGCGCAGCCCGTGAGACAGCCATGGCTCGTCCCCCGGACTCCAGAGAGAGACGTTACGCGGAGCACACGCGCAAGCTGTCATACCTAGGTCGCGCACTAGACCATCGTGATGAGGTCTCTCTCTTGATTTCGGGAATGATCCGGCAAATGCGGGCTGATCAAGACACCCACTTCTCGCCGGAGTGGCCGCATCCGATTCCACCTCAAGTAGACACACCCGAGTTCAGGGCCAACAGAGCAAAGCACAGTCTGCGCTACAACCTTGACAACCTCACCAAGGAGAGGCGGGCTAATCTGGAATTTGGCATGTTGCTTATGGTGGATGACTTAACTGTCTGTAAGAGTGGGAAGGACGGGGATGTCGAAGCTAAGGCTGGTGGGCTTAGACAACAAATCTAAAGGTAGAGGATCGCTTGCTTAAGGTCGTTGGGTGAATAAGGACAAGAAATGGACGGAGGATAGACAGGCGCTTCAATGGTTTTGTTCGTCCAACGGCAAGGGTTGCGAACGCTCTATTCCCACTACAGCACATTTTTTGCAACATAGTTCCGGGCTCGATGAAAGTTGAACTATTGGTTTCCACAGGCACAGCAGAGGTAGTTTGCATCAGGTTGTTACTGTGGGTAGATCCGCATGGGAAGATGGGGGTGACCGAAGACATAGGGTTCAAGTGTCGCCAGGAAGGGTAAATAGGTAGAGGTAGGCAGCAATACGTCAACTCCTATATGAAGCCTGGCCTCACAGGCTTCCCATCTATATATGACATGCCATCATGGACAGTAACCAAGAATGCTAACGCCTAACAATGAGGTCCACGATGAACGCCCTATATGCCCCGGAACCACATCAGACCACACACCAAACTTGATCATGTTTGATATCTCATATCTCAAGCGTCAGGATCTGTCTCCTCCTCCGGACCGAAATCACCGGTTCTCCTCCTCCTCTTCCTCATCATCCTCTCTCTCACCCTCATGATCCGGCGCTCCATATCTTCAAGCCCATCATCGTAACTACCGTTACCACTACTACCACCAGCACCCGAGTTCCCACTTCCCAAATCACAACTTTCACCATCTCCACCATCCCGCTCCTGCATGTCCTCGTAAACCTGGTCCTCCTCCTCCTCCTCCTCATCCTCACTTCCCCTCTTCCTCTTCCTCGACCCCCTCCCCAAGTTTAAGCTTCCATATCCCCCCATTCCATCTACCCCCAGCATCTCCTCATCCACCCCCACTGCCACCCCAGAATCCAACCCTCCTTCCTCAATAACCTCCTCAAAAGCACCCCTAACCCCCTCCATGATCCCCTCCCCCAACATCCTTATCCTCCCCTTCCACATCTCATCCCTCCTTTCCACCGCTCTCCTCACCGCACTCTGCACCTGGCTGCTGACATCACTAACAACCTCCATCAACTCCCTCTTCTCCCGCTGTAGAAGTAACGTCTCACCGCGGAGCTGCTCGCTTTCCAATTGGAGTTTCTTGACCATCTGCAAAGCTACGCGCAGGGAGCGTTGGGTGCGGGAGAGGGAGGCTTGGAGGGTTGTGTTTTGGGTTGTGAGGGTTTGGATTTCTTGGTGTAGGGTGCCCTGTTGTTCGTTGGGATTCTGGAGGCGAGCAGACCCTGAGGCAGATGCTGAGGCTGACGCTGAGGCAGAATTGGAGGCAAAGGCGGAACCGGACGCACGGGTTGGTGTCCCCTCTAACTCCTCCTCGTTGTCGTCGTTGAGGTTGTGAGCATGAATAGTAGTAGTAGCATTAGACGTACGCCTCGAACTTGAAGCGTAGTCTCCTCCATGTCGGGAGTTGGAGCACGGCGTTATAGGTAATTCCGTACCAGGTCCGGCCACGGGCATCATGGCCATAGCCATATCCATAGCCATAGGGCTGGTGGTCGGCGGTGTGGGAAAGGGTTTTGTTCCCGCTGCTGTAGTAATAGTAGTAGTAGTAGTAGTTGTTGTCGGAAGTAGACGACGATAACGTGCTCGACTGCCCGAAGGAGGTGGTGTGCTGCAATCCAACTGAGCGCGAATCGCCTCGCTGAATTGCGATGTTGTTAAGAAGCTCAGAGCCTCCGTCTCCGAGCCTGAGCCAGGGTCATGGTGCTGATGCGGGTGATCCAAAGCCATGCCCCCCATGTGCTGCTGCCCACCACCACCATCCGCGAACGGATCTCCTCTACCTCCTCCTCCATGACCATCCCTTTCATTCCCCACCAATTCTTCTTCACCCTGCCTCCTCATCGACAACGCGGTATGAAAAGTTGTTGGATTGCTAGTAGGTGTCTCCGGTGAACAACGTGGTTGTTCTTGAACAACAGCAGCCCTCCCACTTACACTGCTCCCAGCGTCAACCTCCTCCAAGTTCGGCGGCAACTCCAACTCCACGGTTGTCTCGTCGTTCTGAAACTGAAACTTCTCAATCGTCTCGTTCTTCTCCTTCAACTCAGCCTTAAGCCTTTCAATCTCCTCCTGCGCTTCCTGCGCTTCCTTTTCCCTTTTGCGTCTTTCTGTATAAACGCGGTTCATCTTCTCCTCGGTTAGAGTCAGAGAAGCGTTGCGGCGGATCTGGGTGCTGCGGCGCTTGTGGCTCTGGCTCTGGCGGAGGGGAAGAAGGTGGGTAGAGGTAGCTTCAGCGCCGCCAAGGTCAAGGTCTGGGTTGGAGGTGTTGTTGGGTTGTGTTGTTGATGTTAATCTTGTGGGAGCAGACCGTCGACGAGATGGTGTGACCGTTGTGCCGTGACTTTTATATATGCACTTTGAGGAACCAGGCGCTGGTGCTGGAGACAAGGGTTGTAAAGATGTGCGCCGGACCATGGGAGTCAGTCCCGTTGATAGTGAGAGCTCGTCTTCCACCAGTCCACCGACAGGGCCCAAAGAAAAATGCGTCTTGTTGCCCCGGACGGTCTTGGTCTTTGTTATCTTATTCTTCCAGTTCCGCCGTGGTGTCGTCGGAGGAGTAGGTGGTGATACCTCTCTTGTGCATGCGACTGCCCCTAGATTCTTGTTCTTGATCGCACTTCCTAGTCCTACGCCGGTACAAAGAGTCCGGCGCACAGTTCCAGTTCCAGTTCCAGTTCGGCGCGTGCGTCTCAACGCTATGGGGAGGTTCAGATCATCGTGGTCATGGTCGTCGTCTGTCATGTTTATCTGTTGAGAAAGACTCGCGGAAGTAGAAATTGGAGGGGTGAACCTCGAATAAACAAAGTGGAAGTAATGCACAATGCAAACGGATGGACAGTATGAAAAAAAGCAATGTTACCAGCCGACAGGTGGCAGCGAGGCAGAGAGCGAGTCGAGTCGATTCGATTCACACTTCCACAGAAAGTGACAAAGTGACAAGGTTCCCGACATGCAGGTGGACAGAGCATGGAGGACTCGGGACTTCTTAAAGATTTCACGGCAGCCCGGGATCGAATATGCCGTCAAACTCGCATCATACCGCGTTTTCAATTGACATCTTTCTGGGTCTTGCGGGCACAGACAGCGATGTTGTGGGAATTGTCCGTTCGTTGTTTGTTTGTTTTCCAGTTTTGGGAATGTGGGGTCAAAACAATCCAACGAACGAGAACGCGCGACACCCCCTGGAGCTTCACAGTTCACGCAGACCTTCGGCATGGTATGTCTCATGTGAATGGAGGGCCCCCAGACAAGTAGCATCTTGTTGTTGTTGTGTACTTGAGTGTTTTGATGTTTTGAGAGCTGATGGCTATGTCATTCCAGTCAGCAGTTATTGTTTTTCAGAGTTTACACTTACACAGGATCAGATCGTGATGTTTTTGTTGTTGAAACCGTCAGAGAATCACCCAAATAACCAAAACACGACCTTACCCATGGTCATCGAGTGAAAGGGGACGAATGTTGACACTGTAAGCCGAAAAGCAAGGGAGAACTTAATCGCGATTATGGGTTTGCCTGCCACTGGTATCATCTTGATCACGACTTCCCGAAACATAACAGGTGTACAACTCGATAAGACCGACATACCTAGTGTTTAACAGAACAATAATATCCTTTTGACGCCCATTCACCATCCCCCGTGTAGCCATGTTTACCTCGAACAATACAAGACATACCAGTGTATAATACCACCAACACAAAGGCAGTAGGCAGTATAAGCCCATGATTCAACTAACCATCTCAACGACCCCATCGCTTTCTTTTCTCATCGGAGGAGGGCCAAGATCCATCTATTCCTGGAGAGGCCCTACGCCGCAGAAACCGCATACCTTGGCAACAGCGCCATCTTCTCCTCCGGACTGACTTCGCTATCCCCATACACCATCCGCATATTCTTGTCCTTGCTCTTACCCTTCTTCTCCCCACCAGCACCGTCCTCTCCCGCCCTGGCAGGCGGCTTGCTGCCCTGCTCCGCGGCACGGATAAGCTGATCGATCTCGTCGCCCTGGGCTCCTTGCCTCGCCGCGCCTGCCACCAGCTCGTCGACAGTTGAGGCTCCGGGGTATCCACCACCTGGTGGCGGCACTGCGCCACCGTTGTAGTTGTTGTAGTAAGGGGGTCTCTGCGGGAGCGCTCCGCCCGTCGGTCTGGCGGGGAGGTTGAAGCCCGCCGGGCCGCCGGGCGCACCGGGGGGTGTGGGTGTTGCGCCGGGAGGGGGATAGACGGGAGGGTAGGCGCCAACGACACCTGGTTGTACTGGGGGTGGGAAGGCACCGGGGACGCCGACGGGTGGGGGGTACGGGAATCCTGGTTGCGGGGGAGGGAAGGGAGATGCCTGTTGACGTAAATAAGATAGGTTAGCTTCATCTGTTTCCTGTAATTACGGCGGAAAAAGCATAACGGTGAGAACTTACGCCTTGCGCCGGACTCTGCCCAGCAACCGGCGACACAGAAGCAGGCTGAGCTTTCGGCGCAATAACAGGCACCGGTAGCACGCCGCCATTTGCCTTTATCGCCGCGACCTTTGCCTTGTGCTCGGCCAACCTCTTCTTCAGCTCCTCCGGGGTCTCGATCCTGATCTTCTTGGCGGGTCCCTGGGCACCAGCCTGTCCCGGCGGGGGGTTGCCTGTAGCGGCATGGCGCTCAGCCTGTGCTGTGTAAAAGTTTGTGATGATGCGCTGGTTGTGCTGCTGGACAATGTCGTCGGGGACGCCCTCCATGCCGAAGATTTCAACGTCGAGCCCTTGTCGGTTGGGCAGCGCGTTCTCCACCTTGTCGAGCGATTCCTTGTGCACCTGGTTCATGTGGACCGAGAGACCGCCGGCCGTGTTCAGTCGCTTGCCGCATCGGTCGCACTTGAAGTGCTTGGCTTTCTGGTGGGAGATGAGGAGCTTGAGATCTTCAAAGTCACGTTCGCCTGGCCAAGTAGTGTATTAGCCGAGACTGCCAGAAATTCTGGATTATGAAGGAATGGCGCAGGCAGATGGTACGTACAGTAGTAGCACCATGGACGAGCAAGGAGCTCCTCGACGTCGGGGTGTCCTCTCTTTTTCTTGCCCATCTTGATTGATTTGCCGTTATTTGTGCGATGGAAATGGAAGATTAATCCGATTCAGATTAGCTAGACAAAAGTCGACGTGGTTGTTGACAGGCGCAATGTGGGGTGGTTGTCGTCGTCAATGGGAATGGAAATGGTTTCGTTGTTCTTGGTGGGTTGGCGATGATGGAATTGCAGTGAATTGAGCTTTGGTTATCGCGGCCGTCGTAGCGACGCGCGCGGAACGACAAAGTTCAGCCACAGTAGCAGTAAGCTGGGCCAATGCAACTGTGGCTAGTAACGCTTGCAACATACACAGCCACATGAGCAGCACGTGATACCCCTCATCGTCAACATCACGCCCACCGTCATCGGCTTTTGATGAACTTCACATCGGAGAGGTATCTCAAGTAAGAATTCGCTAATTATGTACAAGTAACATGTACTCAGGGACATGTTTCGGACTCGCAGCCTCCTACCAAGCAATGCAGAGAGACCGTCAATGGCAAAGACTTCCAACAAGACGAAAAAAAGAACAAGAAGGCCAACTCCAACTCCACCACAACTCCGACCAAACACATGTACAACAACGGTACATGAATGGTATGCAAAGATCCATCTAGCCTAAAGTGACGACGCTTAACCCTTATTCAGCAGCACTGCGCTATGCAACACGATCCCTCCTCCTTACTGCCAAAGGGAGGAGCTCGACTTCTTACCAATCGGCCCGGCCCCAATGGTAATCCTCCTATTCTTACCATCAAAAGACCCGAACCCGCTCAGCCTATTCGCGGCGGTCGTCCCCGACGCAGAATTGTCTTCTTCTCCTCCGTTTGGACTTCCCTTGCCAAACCCACCCCCATTAATACCCATCCTCCTAGGTTGCGCATTCGTGAGACCACTGCCACTTTTCGGCCCCATGATCCCGCTCTCTACCAGCCAGGAGCTATTCGGACCCAAACTGACTCTCCTAGCGGCCAACCCTGTCGTCCCGCTTCTAACAGGAGGCGACCCCGTGATAGTCGGCAACGGAATTCCTCCCTTCCTAGTGGTAGCCGCCGCTCCCGACTTCTCCAGACTACTACTGCCCCTCCGATGTCTCGAAATGCCATTCGTGGCACTAGCCAGTGGGCCGCCGCCCACGCCCATGCTGCTTCTCCGCCCAGCTCCTCCAAGTCCCGGGTGGCCGCCGCCTGCACCGATGCTAGCTCGGTGGTGAGCGCCCATACTGGCTCTTCCATGCAGACTGCCTCCGAAACTGGCTCTGTGACCGCCGATGCTCGACCTGCCGTGACCGACACTGGCTCTGTGTGAGACCTTGGCGACACTCGGCCGTGACGCCGCTGGTCCTGGAGTCGAAGCCGAGCCGTTGCCGCTGCCGCCGTTTGAAAGCGGCGCCGCGCTAGACGCCCTTCGCTTGGCCTTGGCGATCGACGCTGCGGTGCCCGACATCAAGCTAAGCCTGTCGCGACGCTTCTTCTCCTGCAGGGCCGATCTGAGTTTGAGGGGGTCGATGACTAGGGAGTTATCCGAGTCCGTCGAGCCTCCAGAAGCTGAACGGGGCGAGGTAGAGAGGCGGCGCGGAATGGCCGAGCCGAGTGACAATCGAGAGGATGACTTGCGCATGGCAACGGGCGGCTGATTTTCGTCGACTTGCTGTAAGGACGACATAGTTGGAGCGGGTGGAATCTTTGGGCTCCCATCGTGGTTGCCGTTGTTCATCGTGTTCGTGGTCGAAGGAGCCGCGTTCGGTGCCTTGGCGGAGTACGAGACCGGGGAAGAGTAGGCATTAGCTGCTCGACTTACGGGGATACTCCTCAACGGCTGCGCTGGTCTCTCCTCATCACCTCCGTTCTGCTGCGAAGCAACATTACTGTTGTTGACCAGGTTCAAGTTAAAGACCGGTGGTGGCTGCGATTGAAGTACTCCATTACCGGTGATAGTCGCTCCAGGGGTTGATCCAGCCAGCGAAGTCCTAGACTTGGACAAGAATCCGGCCTGGAACCTGTTTGGCTTGCCGATAGATAACCCCGAAAGATCTGGGATCGATGGCAATGCCGGGCCGCTTCCATCGTCCATTTCCACGTCCTCGTCGGTATTGTCGCGCTGTGGAGGCGGGGGACTCTTCATATCGCTGAGATAACTTGGTATCGACGGTCGTACAGGCGAGATGCCATTCTCAGGCTCCCCCGGACTCGAGTCCCACTTTTGCGGCGTCTTCTCAAAGTCGGCTAATGTTCCTTCTTCTGTCTCATCGTCTCTCCACCGCACAGAGTGCTTCTTCTTCACGGGCGTGAATGTAAACGATGTGCCGGCCTTCTTCGATGATGCGTAGGCGACCTTTCTGGCCTTAACCGGTGAAAGATGAGGAACGGTCTCCCCGTCCCAGGTCTCCAGTGGCGCCTCTACCTCCGCTTCCGGCTCCTCCGTCGAGATGTCCATAGCAGTCGAAGTCGAAGTCAAATTTGTCATTCCCACCGCCGCGCTGGCAGTAAACACCGGTTGTGGAATCGTCTTTGCGCCATTAATCGCACCACTCTTCCTCCTAAGTTTAGGCACACTGAGTCCTGTTCCCCGATACCCAGCAGTCGAAAGACTTCCATCAGGCTTGACGACCTGGCCAGCCGCCTGAAGTCCCGTCTCCAACAGCCGGTTCACCATCCCCTTCGCATGCTCCACCGCCTGTCGCTCCTCCATCCTCAACAACTCCTCTAGGCTCGCCATGATCTCGAACTGCGCCATCAGGAGCGTCTGCAAGACCGCTGCATCACCAGCCTTATCCTGCTCAACCACTTCATGATATGCATCGCGCATAAATCCGGTTCTCAACAACTCGGCCTCCCGCGCGAGAATGTCCCTTTCGGCGTTGCAACCTTCGCCGTTCCCGCCCATAGCAGGTAACTGCGAAATGCTGTGCTGGAGCGCTGTATCGAGGGATCGCTCCCAATTGCACCTCCCCAGGCGCTGGTGGATGTGATTCCTACTGGTCTCGAGCTCGTTCAGCATACCGGTGGCAGTCTTGCGGATGGCCGTCAAGGGCGCAGGCATCTCCTCCTCACTCGCGCACCCACGCGCATCGCAAACGGAGTCAAAGGCTGCGATCCAAGACGACAGGAGGCCAATCCTTCGCTCAATAGCACGCTGCTTCTTCATGAATCCCATCACCTCCATGCGGTCCTTCTCAGCATGCTCGTAGGCGGCGTGCAGCCTGGCCAGACCCTCTCGTACCACGACATCGCGCTTCTCGCTCTGCTTGAGGAACTTTGCGAAGAAGACCTTTTCGGCATCGCGCTGCTGGGCCTTGAGTTCGTTGATAAGCGCCATCTGCTCGTCGATCTTGACCAAGAAGTCCTTGACGTGACGATTGACGTTGAACACATTGCGCGTGACCTTTGTCTGGATGTTCTTGGCCCGGTTCGCGTACCGCAGCGTGTTCTGCGTTTCGTCAAAATGCTCGCTCGACGGGCTCACGCATACAATCATAACCGTCTTGCAGTTACCGCCTAGACTGAACTTGAGCAACCTCGTCAGCTTGCTGTTTCGGTAAGGGACATGGTTGTGCTTGCGCGGGTCGCAGAGCGCATTGATGCAGCTGCCCAGCGCGAGGAGGGATTTGTTGATGTTGGCGCCCTCCAGCAGCCGTTCGCCGCGGTTCTTGGTTGCGCTGGCGCGCTCGCTTCCGGCCAAGTCGATGATGGATAGCGTGGCCATGGTATGGGGTTCATTGACGGCGGCGTTGCGGTCTTTTTGCGCCACGTTGATTTGCAGGACGGCATGTGAGCGTGACGAGACCGCGTTGGCGGCGGTGGGGGATACGGTGCGGTACTCGTTGCCTTGTACTATCATGTCCATGACCTCCTGCACATCCTTGGGCTTGTGGCTCGTCAGACCGGCAACACTCACTCCTTGATTCGAGTCCTCACGCAGCATCAGCCCTTGCTTGTTGGTGGCGCTGCCAGGAGGCACAAGCAGGTCCCGGATGGTCTCGTTGTAGATTTCGAGGTAGGAGAGGGTGACCTCTGTGTGTTTCTCGCCGCTGCGCTCGTTGATCTTTTCGAACAGCTCCTGCATGGTGAGGAAGATGATGCCTGGGGACTGGGGCGTTCCGGTAATGGTGTGGGTTTTGCCGCAGCCGGTGGCGCCATAGGCGAAGACAGTCGCGTTGTAGCCGTCGAGGACACTATCCAGGAGACCCTTCGTTGTTCCTTCGTAGACTTCCACCTGGGAGGCGTTCTCGTCGAATATCCGGTCGAACGCAAAGACTTGGTCTTTGACTTTCTTGCCCATCGCTGGCACGACTGATCGAGAGAATTTCTGGATTGGGTTGTCTTCTGGAGGGTCGAATACACTTGTAGTCGGTCAACTTGTTAACATCCCTGGTCTGCATATCCCATCAGTCCTGCCTCTAGGGAAGAGAACCTACAGGCATCTATCATCCACCACCTTGATCACCGGCCGGATTCCCCTCTGGTTGAGTTTCGGGGTTGGCGCAGCCGCCAGCGACCCGTCTCCCAGGAATACCGTGCCCTCATCTCTCCTGACCCTGTATGCAACGGCATCTGTCAGTCTCGGTTCGTCCACTATGTCGAGCGCATTATGTGTAGGGTGGTGGTATTGCTCACAGTTGGGCAGCTTCTCTAATCGTAAACGGTCGGACACGAACTATAGCATGCTTGAAGTCAGCAAGCGCATTCCTCTTTCAACAACAAAGCAAAACAAGGAACAAGCAAGAAAGCAATGATACGACTGCACAGACTTGCGAAACATACCTGCGACCGTAA
This sequence comes from Neurospora sp. CHS-2018c, assembly GCA_009806235.1. NCBI lineage: Eukaryota > Fungi > Ascomycota > Sordariomycetes > Sordariales > Sordariaceae > Neurospora > Neurospora sp. CHS-2018c. Next base: position 48,809 of record RAPC01000085.1, on the reverse strand, counting down.
TGGACGAAGCGTTCGGGTCTGGATAGCCCGACATCTTGGGGGTTTCTTATTCTCGCACCTCCACCTTGTCTGCTGTCCGTGGCCGGCCCAATCCACCTTGTTCTCCTTTGGTCCGGTCTATGTGAACGGTTGCAGGCACCCGGCGTCCTTTTTGTAGCGTACGTATTTGGATCCAAAGCGAGGGGAGACAAAGGACCGTTATAGTATCTTGTGTAATCGAATGCTAGGTAAAGTCGGCAGGCTGACAAAAAGCGCAGTTGGGTCGGGATCCCGTTTCGTCCAAGAAAGAAATAAGAGCGATACAGGTAGGTGATTTTTGGTCGTTGTCGTGTACTTTGTAATGTAAGGTCGTCTCGTAATCGTCGTGTGTTATGTTTTGCAAAATGTCGTCTGTCTGTCTGTCGTGGTACGATAGTAGGTTTTCGTTATAGTCCCTCCAAGGCGTTGGGTTGTTGGTGTGCGATGTTGACAATGGAGGGGGGTGGTGGGTCATGCAAAAGTAAATAAAAAAAAGAGTAAAGAACAAAACAATGGATGCGACCCGTGATGCAAGACAAATGCGAGGACGCAAGGGAGAGAAGGAGAGGCGAAGAAGAAACAAGCGTCGTTATCGAAAAAGAGTCCTTTGCACTCGCTTTGCGAAAAGGGAAGAATGATGGTTCAAGTCGGATCGATCGATTCCATTTCTCCTCCTCTCCATGTTTCCAGCGCGCCGGGCTCCAACAAGGGAAGTGGAAGCGTGTTTATCGGGCCCGCTGGTTGCTGCAACAACGATTTGCTGAGGTGGCAGGCCCCACTTGGATCAATGCGATGCCATGCCTGCCGGCGGGGGCTGCCCGCTGCTGCCCGCTGAAACAGCCGAGTTTGTTTCACAGCTGCAGCTAGCGTTGAACAAGTGGCTGACAGGTGGGATGACAGAGCAGCGTTACAGCACATCATTTCCACTCTTTATACAGAATAACCCGAACACATCGTCGTCTAACCACCATAGAAAGGTGTTCGGCTTATTTCTGTACAAACCTCGCAAGTTCATCCATCGGCCATCCACAACCCGACAGGAAACATCGCCATGCATCTCGATGATTGATTGACCTGCATCCATCTCAACATCCATCTTCGCACGTGGCATCCATCCGCAAGTTGTGGCGTTAATGCCTCCAGCTCCAATGGTCGAATTCAGACATGGACCCAGACTCAGACACAGACACAGAGACAGCCTCGTTTGCTCATAAGGTCATGTCATTAAGAACTATGTACTAGAAGCATTAACTTCACTCGCTGCTCATACAGCTTCAATTTCAACCTCACTCATCCATACATTCATATATCCCATCACATCATCAACCATCATGCCGCGGTAGCAGCATCCAGCAACAACGCCCGTCTGCCCTTGCCTGGCTGCTGCTTCTCATACAGCCCACCGAGCGTATCAACCTCCGCCAAAAAGCTAGTCTGGTTATACTTCCCCACCTGGTCCCTACCAACCATGAAGCTCTCGGGCGGACCAAAGAAGCTCTTGCGGACGCCGCCCATATCGACAATGATCTTCTGCACGATAATGCCCGGCATGAGCGCCCAGAAGCGGAGCTTGTACGCGCCCTCCTGAGGCACCGAAAAGGTGCTGGTGGTGTAGTTGCCCACGGTGCCCCACGCGCTGTCGGCGACGGCGTAGCCCCAGCCGTCGGGCATGTTGGCACCGACGGTGGGACCAACGGGGCGGACCATCTTGGGCTCGGCGGCTGGGGCCGATGCTGAGGAGGCGGGGTATAAGGAGATGCCGTATTCGAGGGGGGTCCACTCGCCGAGGTAGTTGAGCGCGGGAGAGATGAGCACGGTCACGTTGGCCTTGGTGTGGTTGGTGAAGAAGTACAGGTCGTACTCGAGCGCGGGCGCGGTCTCAACCGTCAGCTTCTCCGTGTTGAGAGGCACGAGACCGACACCGCTGCCGCTGCGGCCGTACTTGCTCAGCGTGTGGTACGTCACCTTGTCGTTGAGCTTCGACTTTTGCTTGGGTGGGATGATGGCCGAGTAGTGCGCGCCGGTGATGGCGACGTGCCCGTCCGACTCGACGAAGCCCTTGGTGAAGTTGGAAGGCACGGAACGGATCTGCACGGGGACCTGGACCATGGGCTCGGCGTAGCCGTTCCGGTCGAGCCCACGGCACGAGTTCGTGACGTTGATGTTCACGGTGCTGGAGAAGGGTGCCTTGGGCGCCTTGGTCCAGTCAATGGAGACCTGGACGCGCGTGTCAGAACCCTTGGGTCCGACTGTGCCATTGTACTGCGAAAGCTTGACCCATGGTTGCCATGGGGCCGCCTGCCATGCGCAGTCCTTAGTACCGCGAGAGAAGACGTCGAAGTAGCGAGTGGCCGGGCCATAGGGATCCATGGGCGGGAGCGAGAGGTTGTTGCCGCTGTTGGAGTGGTACTTGTCGTCACCCTGGACAGTTGCGTTCGAACCCTCGACACCGACACCGACGTGGCCAGCCAAAGAGACAAAGTGTGTCTGGACGTACACCATGGCAGGCAAGGTGTTCCTCATGGGCTGCTGCCAGTAGCCGTCATATCCGAGATGGGTTTCTGCCAGTCGGTTAGCACAACTCCCCCAAACTTTTCATGACAGGAAAAAGGGTTCAACTTACGATCCATAAAGTGCCTCCACTTGCCGCCGAGCAAAGCATCCCAGCGCTCCTGCAACTGCCAGTCCTCATCAGACGCCGCCAAAACCTGGTTGATCACCTCATTGGCAGAGTTGCGCTTCTGGCCAGAGAACAGCAAGTTCTTCGCGCCACCCGCATAGATCCTGTGGACGACCTCACCGCCAATGGCAGGATGAAGGATCATCTCGAAGAAGGCAGGCTTGTAGGCCTCGTCAAGCTTGTCATAGACAGCCTGGGCATGGGCACGGAGCTCAGCCCACTGCTGCAAAACGGCGTCGGCCTCGTTGTAGTTGATGACCGAGTACGTCTGAGGCTCGACCAGCTCAAACTTGCGTCTGCTGGCGTACATGGCATACTTGATCATGATGTCGCCAATCTCGTCGGCATACTTGGAGCCGAACTCACGAGCGGCCCAGGTCTTGGCCCACTCCTCGGTGCTGTCAACGCCCCATCTCTTCATGTCGTAGCCCAGGTCGAACCAGTGGTTGATGGGGATCTCGTTCGCCTTCATGTCACCGACGTTGACGATCCAGATCCTGTCAGCGCCGCGAGCATAGGTCATGTGCATCTGCTCCGTCGTCTTGGAGAGCTGCACGGTATTGATCCACTTGTAGTTACGTGGGTCACCGACGTAGTCGAAGTGGTAGTAAACACCAGCGCCTCCGGCACGAGTCGTCTCGTTGAGCAGCGGAAGTCTGCGGACATTCCCCCAGTTGTCGTCGGCCCACAACAGGGTGATATCGTCGGGAACCTCTAGGCCGGCGAAGAGGTAGGTCATGACCTCCTTGTACAGACACCACGCCTGTGGGACAGTGGTGACGTCGGATACGCCCAAGCCCTCGGCCAGGATCTGACGCTGGTTGTGGACCAGAGTGGTCAGCATGTCCACAATGTGATCAACACCAAGACCTTCAATGGCCGTATCACCGGTGCCGCGCATGCCCATCGTCCACAGGCTATTGCGCGCGTAGGGCTTGGCTCTCTGGACACCGTAGCGGAAGTAGTCATCGATGGTCTCGTTGTTCAGGTTGTACGCCCACGGGCCCTGGTAGAAATGGCCGAACTCGTTTTGCGCACGCATCATGGGCTCGGTGTGGGAGGTACCAAGGACGATCTCGAAAGCGTCGGCGAAAGGCTGGTTGCCCGGGTCGTCAACCTCGAACATGGTTCCCCAGAGAGCGGGCCAGAGGTAGTTGGCGCGGAGACGGAGAAGAACCTCGAAGATGAGGCCGTAGAAGGCAGGCCCGTAGCCGGCTCCATAGGGAGTCCGCTCCCAATGCTCCTCGACCCAGTTGGTCAAGGCCGGCTGCTCGTCGTTGAGGAAGAAGCCTCTGTACTTGACGGACGGCGGTCCCTGAACCTTCTTCTTGTTGAGAGCGTACACGTTCTTGTTCTGCCTGGTCGGCACGTCGGCCCAGAAATACCACGGGCTAACGCCAATCTGCTCGCTCACGTCGTAGATGCCGAAGATGGTTCCGCGAGGGTCGCTTCCGGCAATGACCAGTGCTGAAGAACAGCCCTGGATGGGGTTCTTGATCACCTGGCTGGTGAAAGACTCCCATTTGCCCTTGGTGGCCGACACGTCGAGCTTCTTGGAGGCGATGAGGCTGTCGATAATCTCGGAGTGTCCGATGGTGCCGGCAATGATGACCGTATCGGACGGAGAGGGGTCGGAGTAGGCAGGACCGGTGAAGTTTGCGACTCCAGTGGTGCTGTACTGTTGGTTTGTTGTCAGCTAACTTTGATAAGGCGGTCCAGGCTCTCCTGGTGCTCGCAACTACGGTACTTACATGAGTGTTGTTCATGTTATCGACCGGGTTGTAAGTGTAAATAGCCGGACCGGCACCCTTTTCGCCATTAGAAAGGGTATAGTTCGTGCCAGTGACGCGGCCAAAGTCAAGAGCGAGATCGCCAGCAGCGCGGATGACGCCCCAGTACTCGTTCTTGGCCACGCGGATTTGACTTTTGGAGATCTTGCCACCGGCAATCTGGAGAGCACCCGGTGCTTTGTCGAAGGAGATGATGGGCTCCTGGCCTAGGGCCGAGACCACGGAGGTGAAGGCGAGCCATAAGGCCCCCTTGGCGCCCGTGAGGAGCATTGTGAAGAGGACTCAATGGCACGCTATACCCCGAGCTATACAGTAGCAACTGTATGGAAGATGGGTATCAACGAATGCTTGAGGGAGCTCTCTATCCGGCAGCGTGGAGAACAACACGGTGAGAAGACATCGACATCGCAGATCAACTGGCGGAGGTCGGGATAATATACCGAAGCGGCGAGCGTTCACGAGACGGCCTATATGCCCCCGGTGACGGCATGGTGCTTCTGCCCTTTACCACGTTTGTGGATAAATCAATTAACCAGGAAGGTAAACCGTTGGATAGGTCGCATTCGTTCTTCCGGATGGTCGTCGTTGACCCTGTCGACCCGGCTCGCTTTCCGCACGAGAGGCTAGTGAACCGGCAAATACCACCTCGGCCACGCTACCGTACCCCAGGAACCAAAGTTGGAGATGGAGGCGGCGGATCGCTACTGGTACGGCGGATAAAAAGAAAGCTTGGGGAAGGGCAAGCGAGCGAGGTTGGGGACTTGGGGAAGCATCTTTTTCCCCTTCATGATTGGTCGGTGAAGTTCGTTGGCGAAGGACATTGTCCCGCAAATTCCGGACGTAACCCGCATTCCGATGTGGGAGTGCCAAATCGTGAAGCATTCTTTTTAACATTTGAGATTGAAGAATGTCCAACGGTAAGAACCTGTCCGACCATTGCTGTTCAGGACCAGGCAGACCATACGATATCCTCTTGCATCTTCAACTCAAAGATGGTAGTTCCATGAGCCTAACTGGAAGATATGTTCACCGCTCCTGGGCCAGGACTTCAAGTCGCCCCGGGAGAAGCCGAGGCGAGGTTGTCTTGAAGATGACGAACGATCGAGACCCGGGGGATCGAACAACCGAAAAGTTGGGGAAAAAGCGGACCTAGCGATCTGGGGCCCCAGATGGTAAGGTATTGCGGGGAAGCGGAGAGAATGGGACTCTGTTTTCTTTTTATCCGGGGAGCCAACGTTCTTGGCGACCATCGACGCTGACCTTGATCCTGGGGTCGTTTTCCACTTCCTGGGGAACTTCTTTGTTCATCTCGTGAGCTCGCGTGAAAATGGGTGAGCTGACCTCAGGTCCTCGGGTAGATGTTCATGACAGCGATTCGGCACAAAGCATGAAGACGAAGTGTATGGTTCTCAGTCAGTGACAACGCCTGCACCGGGATATGGGACGCTGGAAGGTGTTCTCTGCACCTGGGAGTGTTACGACTTGGGATTGTCGGCCTGGAGGACGGGAGCCATACGGAGTCTGGGGAGATGTCCTCTCCTTTCCCTTCTGCATGGTTTGAAAGTCCACCTGCCATAGGTATCCAAGCTGTCGGGTTGGCGAAAAGGGGCAGAGATCAAACACCACCCTCCACTGTGTATCCTCAAGCGGTAGCGCAACCCTTCCTTCCTCGCTCCATCATCGCCCGGACTGGCGGAGACTGGGTGACAATCTATTTCCGTCCTATGAGCGTGTTAGGTAGGTGAGTGGGCGTGAAAGTCGATCATTGATGGAGCCGGGCGTGCAGTGCAGTGGATGGGTTGATGCCATGCACTGCAGTGCGCCTCTCCATGCTGCGGCCCAGCACGTTGCGGCCTTGTTCCACGGAATGGGGGAGATGCAGGTACGGTCGAGGTAGATTAATTGCGTCAATACGTAGCGGCATCATGCCGGCGCGATGTTCCGCGACGACGTTCCCACGTCTCATCCAGCTCAAAGACTGCTGTCGCGGTGTTGATGCTGGCATTTGTTTTGTCGCCCGACAAGAACACATCGATTTGGTTCAATGAGATGGCACGGGGTGTTCGCTAACAAATTTTTAATGTGGATTGCACAAATGGACGGCAGCAATGGTGTCGTGATTTCAGGTTCCGTCAAAGCAATACGTGGCATCAAGTTTGGGATTGGAGAAAAAGAGGCATCGGTGATGGTTGTCTCTACATTAGGGAAAGGCTTCCTTTCCAAGTGATCAAGGAAGACGAGAATTCCAGTACCTACGCGACTGTTTCGCCGGTTAGGATATCAACCTGAATGTTCCAAATCAAGTCATGTCCTGCATGTCTAAATTTGAACTCTAAAAGCACCGCTACAAATTGCTCGATCCCCAGTTCGCCAACCTAACGCCAGACTCGCCAGTACCGAACTTGGAAAACGAAGGCCGCAGAAAAAGCAATGCAAAGCCACGTACAACAACAAATACATGCACACCCACTTAACCACTCGCAGACTTCTTCCCCGTCAAATCCCACCTCCTCACCAACCTCTCAATCTGATCCTGCATATCGCAAAAAATCCCAATAGCCTGCCCCAACTTCCTCTCACTCTCGCCGGCCTCGGCCCTCGTGAACGCCAGCCGCCACTGACTCTGATCCCTAATCAACTCGTTCAACCTAACCGCATCACCATGCGCGCCCGGGCCCGTAATCGCCGCCGCCGCGCCCACCGTGCCCGCCCCCGGCCATCCCGCCGCAGGCGTCGCCTCCAGCTCCGTCAACAGCGGCGGGCTCACCGTGATATGCTTCACCGCTCCGGCCAGCCTCATCACCTCCTCCACGCTGGTAAGCGAAGCAGCCATCACCTGCGTCTGCGTCTGCAGGTTCAGAGAACCATGCGCGGCTTCCGCAGCCGAAGCCGAAGATGCAGCTTCATCGCAGTACCGCTGGGCAGCGCCGCAGAAGAGGGCGGCCCGGTCCTTGTTCGCGTCCGTGTAGGTGGCGTCGAAGTGCACGCGCAGCTCGTTGACGTAGGGGGCTACGTAGCGGCAGCCGGCGTCGACGGCGAGGGCGACTTGCTCCATGCTGAAGACGATGGTGGCTAGGGTGGCGATGGAGTGCCGGTGCTCGAGCAAGCGGCAGGCTTGGAGACCTTCCCATGTGGCGGGGATCTTGATGCACACGCGCGAGGTGTCGAAGTCGGGGGAGAGGTGTTTGACGTGGGCGATGATTCCTAGGTGGGTTAGTCAGTAAAGATGGCCGTCGTGATACCTTGGGGCCTGTGTGCTTACTCTCGGCGTTCTTGACGGTTTTCTCGGTGGAATAACACCACTTCGGGTTGGTCTGGATGTGAATGAAGCCGTTCAGATGAAGAGTGAAGCGCAAGGCGAGGCCAACGGCTAGCAGCTCAGCAGCAATCTCTTCTACCGTGGCATCGGTTTGCGTTCCAAACATCCAGTGGGCAATGGGAATGATCTCGTCGATCAGACTTTGGTAGATGAGCTTTCCATTGGCGTCAACTTTGGTGATTTCAGCAAAAACAATGGCCTGAATCGTGTTAGTGATACTTCTTTCGTCTGTGTCTCATCGCCTGGTTGCGCTGAGATGGTGAGATTCGAGGCCCTTGGAAGTGTAGACATACCTGATTCGATGTACAATCCGCGAAAGGACCGTATATGCGCGCGACTGTCCAAGCGTGTTAGTGTGTTTTCAGCGGAGATACATCTTTTCCCTTGTGTTGCTTACCGTGGGCATCAAGAGTGTCACAGTCGACTGTGGTCAAGCCACGAAGCTGATTAAGGAGGGAAGCCATCGTGATTGGTGAGTTTTTGTTGTACAGCTTCGGTGTTTCCGGTACAGGAGGAGAGTTGCAGAATAATTGGACAGCGATAGACCGTGTAAAATATGTGAATGGATAGAACATGGAGAATGGGAATGTGAAGTGGAATTCTCCTTTTTGGGATGTCCTGAATTGCATGTTGATCTCCACCGCCCGTTCAGGGACTGTTTGTCCAAGGCTTGGGCGATGACGACATTGGCCGATCTGCGCCGGGTAGGGCACCCGCTAATACGTTTGGTGTTTCATAATCGGCCACGGGATGGAACAACAAAAAGAGGAGTCCAAATGGGATGAAATGGAACAATGAACTTGACAAACACGACGATGAAGGGAGGGAAGATGCAAAAGGCAACGGGAAAAAAAAGATGTTGGAGACTCGGATACCGGGAGTCGAACCCGGGGCTGTTGAGAGAGCAGTCACTCCTGAGAAGTGAGAGTCAACGATGTTACCGCTACACCTGTCAGAAAGCACGAAATGTGGAGCAATGAGATATGTAGTAAAAGGTATTGATTCTAATAATCCTTATCCCTTGTCCTTCTTGAGGTTACCAGGGTTTATATACAAGAACCAGGGATTCTAGAAGGCTATTCCTTATATAGTAGTATTATCAAACAGCCTAATTATCGAGCCATAACGATGAGGGGATTCCTATATTATATATATAGTATATAAGGTTATCCAAACAAGGAGGCACATACTGAAATGGAGCGAAACCACACCAATAAAGGAAGAGAGCCTACTACACAACTATGTAGGTAAAGTATAGATCCGGAATTCGTAGGAATTATTTACGGGAATTAAATAGAGCTATTAAACTATTACTATTAATTACTAGGAAGTGAGAAAAGGTAAAGTAGAGCTTTACTTCTTAATTTACTTTCTAAATTAGTAAGGAATAGATCTAGCAGTCAATTTCTTCAAGGAGGTTAAAGTTACGGAGTATACTCAGCGGTTCTAATTAGTAGGAGCGAAGTTCGGGTTACTTTCTTAGTACTTCTATATCTTATCAAGAATTACCTACCTTCCTTTCCTCTCTCATAGAGGGTTATCTCGTCTTTTATCTTCCTAATAATACTAAGAAAACTAAGGGCTTTACAACCTTCTAAAGCTATTAGTTAATCTACACTTCCCTACTTCTAATAACCCCTTTTTCTAAACTATACTACTCTATAAGAAGTAAAAATAATAGAAACCCCCCAAATTAAATCTTCCCTTCGAATATCCTACAATCCCCTATAGGATACTCGTAAAAACAAATAAAAGACTAACAAAATAACCCACGAACTTATTTATTAACCTCAACTTCCTACCCTTTTTAATAATAAATAAACAAATATATTTAAATAATAATAGACTAGCCAATCGGTATTCTATTAGCGGCGCTTCGCTCTTCTACGTTCGAGTCTTTACCTTAGACGCTCCTACTTAACGTATTCTTATTCTAAAGCTTTCTTAATTATAATTTCTTCCTTTATAATACCCTTAATTTCCCAATACTCGTTATCTAACAACTCTTATAGTTCTACTATATTAATTAAAGACGGCATTGGCAAGAGCCAACGGATCCACTCCTTAAAGCTTAAAGCGTAACGCTATTCTATAATTGAAGTCTTTTTTCCTTTTATTCCTTAAAGAGTAAGTAGTTCTTTATTTGTTATAATTTTTTGGAATAGTACGAAATAGTTTATAATAAACCTATCTATACCTATAAGGGCTTAAATTATATTCTACTCCCTCTTTTTCTTTATTATTTTCCTCTTCCTAGGAGTTTTAGGTTTTTAAATTACCCGGCTAATTGGCTTTACTAGAGTCGTAGGGGTAGTAAGGGGCGGATTATTACCATTTAAACTATTACTAAGCTTAGCCTTTTCTAATTTATTATAATTGGGCGGGTCGATATAGTCTTCGTCTTTTATATTAGAAGTATTAATTTATACCTTTAATTCTTCATTAGAATCGTTATTTAAGTATTCGATTACTTTTAAGTATTTAACTAGATATTTTTCATCTATTTTCTAAATAAGCAAATCGCAAAAAAATTTTACGCTTCTCCAATTAGTAAATATATTAAGGGCTTAATCTATTCTTAAAAAGCACGGCCCTCTAAACAATACGTTATAAATATCCTCTTCTTTCTAAAGCTTACTATAGTAGTCTTATAAAGAATAATAGAGGTTTATTCAATACCTCTTTAAAATTAATTTAACTGTATTCCTAATTTATTACGCTCTAAAATAATTATACGCTATTTTTATTTATTATTGTATTATAACCTTTTCTAACTATTTAGCGTCGTTTAACTATATTTAAAGGTAGAAATACTTTCTTTCTTCCTATTTAATAGGGAAAATAGTAGGAGGGTTAACATCGCGAGGGTATTAATCTACTCGTAATATTTCGATAAAAAACGTACGGGCAGCCTTAAAAACTTATAAACTACAAATCTAAAATAACTATTAAGTCGGGAAAGGGATAACAAATTACTAAGTCCTATCGGTTAAATCTATTTAGCGCTAGTCCTTATCCCAATAGCCGTACTAAGTATTAGAGAAAATTATAATAGCGGTATAGATTAACTCTATACATTTTCTATCCGGCGCTAAATCGTAATAGTACTAAATTTATTCCGCTTAATTAAAGATCGTTAGGGAGAAGTAGTTCTAATAACAAATCGGCATATACTACTATCTAGTATAAGTAAAGAATTTGTAAAAATCGTTACCGGAATTACTAAACGTTTTTTTTTTAATTGTAATAAATTTTGGAACGGGCGGAATATAAATTTAATTGCAAATTTTGCGCAATATAAACGTTAGAACTACTATAATAGCGATTCCGTCTAGCTAATTTCTTATATTTGTATAGTACTATAAATTAGCTATACTTAACGCTGTTATTTCCTATAATAATCGGTTTAATTGTTTTGGGTTATTATTCTAATCTTTAAATTAGTACAAATCTATACTAAATACATTTCTATATATCTACGCATTTACTTCTTATTTAAATAAAATATCATAGAGGGTAGTCGTATTAATATTAAGATTTATATTACTAATATAATATAATATACGCTAATCCTTAAAATATTCTACCTTTTTTAACTCTTCTAATTAAAGGGGATAGACTTTATTAGGTTAGACTTCGATATTTTACTATTCCTTCACTTCTAAATACTATTAAATAATAGTTATAGACGAAAAACTATATAAATAGGGGTATTAATCTACTCCTTCTAAATTGTTTAAAATTTACGAATTCGACGGTAAATTAAATATCGCAGTAATAGCGAAAGGTAAAGGGAGAAGAAAAGGTATAAAAAGTAAAGCAGGAATTTATTAGGAGAAGAAAGTAAAGCGTTAATTTATTTATTTGTAACGTAAAGGTTGTAATATTTCGTTTAACGAGAAGTATTAATCTACTCGTAGCTTATTATTAAAAGGGTAAGAATTTACCTAGTAATAATTTATATTTATTACTTATATTCCAAATTTTTATAGTACGCTAAAAAAATACAAACGCATTATACTTTAAAAATATTAAGAAGACTATTCTATATTATTCTATAATTATTTTCGGAATTATAAATACTTTTTAAGTACGGATCTACTAGTAAAGTACTTCGCGACCTAATTATTTATTTCCTAATAATATTTTCCCGCTTCCTTATTCTACCTAAAAACCTTTCCGCTTTCGTTACTTAAATAATACGTATTTACCAACTTTACCGACTACATTTATAATTATTGCCTTTTTTCTACTACTTTAGATCCCCGCCTCGCTATCTTCTTACAATTTATCTTCTCCTTATCCTCGTACTCCTCAATAATCCTTTTTTCTCTCACTAATAAATTAGCTTATTATAACTTCTCCTATCGATAACCCTATCTAAGAAGAAATTCAAAGGGGTAACGTCCTTAAGGGCCGACGTAATATTAATCTCTAACCAATATACTTCAACGTCCCTAAATTAAATATACTAACGAAAAAACGTTTTATAATTCTAAATTTTAATAGCCCGGTCCCTATATTCCCCTTGTAAACTAAAAATAATCTACTGTACGTTAACGAACGGTTTAACAGCAAAAAATAGTTATTATTTAAAGTCTATATCTACTAAAGTACTAAATTTCCTTATAATAATTTTTAAAGTATAATTAGTAATAAAAATATTAAAACTTTTACTATAGAAGTACGGATCTACGCCGTTACTAAACCTATACTCGCCGGAAAACTATATATAAAGTAAATTCTTCCCTCCGAACGCATTAAAATCTATAAACTTATAAACGATTTCCACTTTGCGAATTAATATAAATTTACCTTTATTTCTCATTTTGACTATAGAGATTTTAAAAAGGAATTTATCTAGCGCGTTTTTGTTAAGAAGAAAGGTATTTAGCCTTTTAACTACTACACTACTTATATACGTACTAAGAAAGAATGTATTTTTAGCCTGTTTATTTAGGCCTTTAATTTACTATATAAATTTACTCCTCTTTATATTATTAACTTCCTTTACTAACTACTTCGGTAGGAATTGGTACCCTTACTCTTATTATACTTAGTAAACCTAGAAATCTTTTGCCTCTATTTATATAAAGTATAATAAGTAGGAGGTTATTAACGTTTAGACTCTTTTCGTCGGTTACATTTCTATACCCGGTAATATTAAAGAGGGGATCTATAACAATTATATATAGTACATTAAAAAAGTAGATTAATATACCTCGTCCGCTAATTATCTTTTTAACTTCGAATATCTCGCTAAGAGAAATTCTTCGGTAAAGGTAAATAGGTTCTTTCGGACTATAAATTCTAATTATAGTAGTAGCGGTGATTTTTTAGAAATCAACGGAATCTTATAGAGTAATTAGGGCTATACTAATTAACGCGTCCCTTATAATTTGAGTTTTTAGGCCGAATACACTACTTATAAATACAACCGTCTCAATTTGAAAAGTGAGGGCCTTAATATATATAATAATCGTACGTCGGCAAGGCTTACTATTAACGAGAAGTCGTTTTAGAATTAGAGTGCAGATTTGGAGGATGAAAATAGCGATATAAATATAGGCGGAATAAGTAATAAAGGTGGTAATAATGAGTAAAGTACTAATCTATACCTTAGTATAATTTGTTTTCTGGTAGTATTTATATAAGTAGAACTAAAACTTTCCTTCTTAGAAGTCGTAAAAAATTTATAAAGGATAGGACATCCTAAACAATAAAAAAGGACAAAGAATAACGTAATAAATAATTACTTCCCTTCTTCCTTTCGTATAAATTTCCTCTTAGCTATTATAGTATTTAGTCTTCCCTTCGAAAGTAAGTAGGGTTTAGTCGACTACTTTCGTTAAATAAAACAATAAGAACGAAAAAAGAAATAGTAGTAAAATATCAAATAAAGGCGCTAATATTTTAATCTTATAACCTAAATCCGCTCTTTACTTAAGAATATAGTCCTTCGGGTCTAATTAAATTAGGGCCGGTTCAAATCGGGAGGTCTTTTACATTATAGAACTGGCAGGGACTTCCCTTAGAGAAAAAAGAACAGTAAGTACAAAAACAATAAGAATAAAATATTAAAAACGCAAATAATAAAATAAAGAAATGGGAAAGAAATCGGTTCGTCGTCGCGGTTCGGTTGTAGCGTCGGGTGCGGATTCGGTCGTCAAGACCTTCCTAATTAGGGTAACTAGCCAGGTAAATACGGCCGGCCCTAAGTATAATAATATTTTAAAACGGCCTATCCGCCCGTCTTAGGCTCTAAAAGAACTCTACATTCTACCTATTAGACGGTAAATACCCTCTATAAAATCTATACCTCCCTACAACTTCCCAGGCGCTATAAAGCCTATTCTCCTTAAATTTATACCCAATCCCCTAGTAGTTTACCCCTTAATAATACTACTTCAAATTTAAAACTCCTAAGGTTTTCCCTTATCCGTTCCTTAAAAATACTAGTCCTTATCTTCTTCTTTTCTATAGCAATACTTCCTCTACGCAATTCGGATTCGGGCTTTAATATTCTTCCTAATAATTCCTCTACTAATAATCCGTTATCAATTAGTTTAAAATCTCTTCTACCTCCTCCATCCTTGGGAAAAATCCGCTCCTACCTAAGAATTACATTTAAATCCTCTACATTTAATATTATTCTATCCTTAGCTATAAACTTCTTAATCCTCTTAATATTTATAAGCTTAATAAGCGGGATACCGTCAAAAGTACTAATATAGTATATATTCCCCGAATTAGAAATCCGGTATATATAATAAGGGCTTTTCTAATAGTAAGACAACTTCCTTATCGAACTTATATTAATCCGGCGCTTACTATTATATATTAAAACCAAATTATTAACTTCGATTTAGCTACTCTCGGGTCGTATTTTCTACTAGTCTTATCTATTACGGTAATTAATTACCGCTTTCCTTATTACAATAACCTTCTCTATAACCTAAGTGAATCTATACTCTATATCCTTATATATTTTAATAACCGTATAGATTAACTCTTCCTTATTTATTAATTTATCGTTATTTCTCCAATTCGCAACTCGTTAGGATAATAAATTAAATTCAATAAAGGAAATAGGATTATAGCCGTATGTAAATTAGAAAGGAATATACCTATAATTTTTTCTAATAATTATATAATTTATAAAAAGGATATAAAGGAAATACTTTTTCCAATTAATACCCTTTCCGCCGGTTATCTTTACTAACGAGGAGGCGATTATTACATACCCTTACTTATTAGTACTATTTATTCTAAAATTATAGGGCGTAATATACTTTTTAAAGATTCCAAATAAGAATAAATACTTTATAATGGCTTTTTAGAATTCTATTCCTCTATCGATTAAAATTGCAAGAGGGTATCCCTACCTTAGGAAAAGAGTTTTAAGGAATTCCTTTACTTTTATAAATGTAGTACTAAAGAGGAGAATAGCTTCTATATAGCCGGTTAAGTCGTTATAAGCTTTTAAAAGGGGGGCTCTTTTACTATTAATACTTAAGAAATACTAGATATCTAAAGTCTATTTACCAAAGGGGTACGAACTTAAATAAATCTACTAGTAGCCGTCTTCAAAACGCTTTAAGTTGAACATCTAGCAATTAAGGCAAAAGCGGATCTATTCCTCGACTTAAATATATATACCTTTCCAATAGTAGTATTCTATAATATAATAGTACGTCCCTTCTCGGCCTCAATACCCTACCTCATTATAATAGCGGGTTATAATCTATTAGCGCTCTTTTAGGCTATTTATAAATCTTCTCGGGCTTTAAATCGTAATTACTAATCGTAACCAGAAAATCCCGTCTTAAACTATAAATTTGACGGTATTAATACGGAATTAACGCCTTATAGTAGCCCTTTTAAAGCGGGCTAGTATTTTGTAAATTAATAGGTACTTAGCGATCTCCTCCGATTATACTAACTATTCGCTTTTAAAAATTAGCGTAGGGAGGTCTATTTAGGTAATAAAAATAGAATAAATTTATACGTCTACAAAATTATTAATATCTTACTTATACTCCTTCTTATAGAAGTTAGAAGGGTTTAGGGGTTTACGAAATAAATTATTAACTACTATATTCTTACTACTAAGGATATATTTAACGTCGAAATTAAAAATCTTTATTTAAATAATCTACTATATTAATAAAGTTCTAAGAATATTACTTATAGTTCCATTTAATTAGTAAACTAATACTATAATATTTATTTTAATAACGAAGTAAATATTAAATAAATACCTTCTTAAACGTTTTATAGTATAGAATAGCCTACGAAACTCCCTCTTTATAATATTATAGTATTTTTCAACGCCAATCCAAATCCCGTTCTTAAAATAATATAGGTATCTTTTACTGTCGGGGCCGATCTACTCCAGGACTACTCCCCATCCTTCTAGTAATACGTCAATTATAAGGTAAATTATTTTATAATACTCGTTATTATAAATTAGGGTAACGAAGATTAGTACTATTATAATTATATATTAAAGGTATTCTATTATAAATTGTTCGTTTTTAATTTATTAGAATTTAACGTCTTTTTTAATTAAATTATAAAGAGGGATTGCGATAAAACTAAAACCTTTTATCCAAATTCGATAGTATTCGACAATCCTAAGGAAGGCGCGGACCTACTCTAACTCTTTTCCTTTCTTATTAAGTTATTCCGTATAATAAATCTACTCGTTAATTTTAATAATTTTATTTATAATGGGTATTCTACCTTTAAGCGTATATAAATACCTTATTAATATTACTTCTTTTTAGTATTACTAAGATTTAATAACGGCGATTATTCCCCTAATTAATTCAACGTTAAAAAATACTTTGTCGATATTTATAAAGTATTCTAATACGTACCTCCTAATCTTTTTAATACCGATCTACTCCTCGCTATAGTCGCTCTGAAGTCCTTTAATACAAATATTATTAAAGTATAGCTAGTAAACGTTAAGGATTAAGTCGTAGAATATTCGGGTCATAGCTCTTATGAATTGGGCGATAAAATTCGTTCCTCCTTATAGTAGGGTAGTTATCCGGAAATAGCCAATTAGTATTAAGAAAGTAATTAAATTTCGGCTAGTTTCTTCGAAGGGAATTTAATCGTACCTAAAAAAAAGGTCTAGTAAGGATATTATTTTACAACTTCTAAAAGCTTCGCTAAATTCTTCACACCCTAATAGTAAGTTAGCGTCCCTTAGTATTACCCTATTAATCTACTAAATATTATTAATAAGGCGTAGACCTCCGTTTTTCTTTATAATTAAAAATTAATTATTTTAATAAATTACGTAATTTTCTTCTAGGATCCCCTTCTTAATTTAATTCTTTAATAGATCGTATACTTTATTATAGAGAGCTTTTAGTATTAGAATAGATTTTATTTACTAAGCGGAATAAAGGATAATATAAATTTTCTAAAAAGGAATAATATCGGCGTCGAATTTCCTATACTCTATAAAATCCTATACTAAAACTTCTTCCCGGTTATAGAGGATATAAGTAAATAATTCAACCTCTCTATCGTTTAGAGTATTTTAAACTATTTTTAGTAAAGCTTAGAATCGTTCTTCGGTTAGCCGTAACCCCCTAATTAACTCCGTAAACTTTAATACAATATAATAGTCCTATTCGGAGCCGAAATTTATTAATAAGGAGGCAATCTACTCCTTTACTACTTCTAATTTCTTTACCTTCCAATTAGGATTTCCTCCTAGTTTAAAATTGTTAGAAATAATATTATCGACTAGATTAGCCTTTTAAGTTACCCTTTTATATATAGTATACGTCTACGCAATAGCTACTAATTTTCCCTTTGCGTTTTCCTTTACTTCTTTCTACTACTTTTATTCTTTAATTATACGCTAATTATCCGGTTACTTAGGTCTATTAGCCTTTAAATTAGCCTCCTATATTAATTATAAGAAGGTTTTTCGCAAATAATAGTAAACTTAGCAGGAAATAATCCTTATTTATTATTATACGAATTCGTCTTCTTTAAAAATCTCTTCCTAATTCTTAATCGTAGCAGTATTAGAAGACCGGATCCTATCTACCCTAATATATAGAGCCTTATATTTTTACTTTATATCCCCTTCCGCAATTTACTTCTAAATATCCTTTAATTCCCCGAAACTACTCTAATTATCCTATAAGAAAATTAATAATTAATCCACTACCTTATTAACCAAAAGAGTAATCTATTCGTCGTCCTCTTCGAATTCCATCTACAATAGTAGCTAATTAAAATACTATAGTACTTCCTTAAGAGGGTAAATCTTAATTAAGGCCTTATTATCTTCCTCTAACTAATACTTCCTTAGTACTTTAATATACTTATAAATACTTAAACCTATAGTCGCTACTATAATAAGAGAATTAAACCCTCTACCCGCTCCCTTACTCGTCCCTTAGGGTATCTAAATTAGCAATTAGCGCGGCGCGGATTACTACTCTATCGAAAATTATAATAGCGTAATTCCTTCTACCCTCTTCGTACTTTATATAGACATTAGTATCTTAGAAAAACGGCAACCCCAAAATAATCTCATAATTAGGAAAGGCCTACTCAATAACGAAGAAATAAACTTCTTTACCTTTATCGAATAGCTAAACCTTTTCGCAAATCTTACTAAGGAATCTCTTCCTCCCTCTATTACTATCGATATTAGAAATTTTAGTAGTAACACTCTAAAGACTTAACTTATCGGCCAATACTTTATAAATAATATTATACTTAACTCCTATATCTAGTAAAGCGGCTACTTTCTTTCCTCCTTTAAATTTAATAAAAATATAAAGGGTAAATAAAGGGGTAAAATAAATAACGTCTCCTCTAATTAATAGCGATTTATCAACGAACTTTATTTAATTTATCGCTAATACTAAGGTATTACGAAGTAAAATAATTCGGGTAGGAGCGGATCTATTTTTTTTTTAATCGCCGATATTCCACTATTTAAATATAGAGAAAATACTATTATCGAAAATTAGTCGGTTAAATATCGGATCTCCCCCTTTAGAAGTAACCTCTACTAAATTCGTTAAAGAGTTTTTTATAAGGACTTACTTATTAATTAATATATTATAAATCTATACTTTAATTAGTATAATAAAGACGAATTAATTAGCTTTAGAACTATTATCGGGGGTAATACTACTATAGTATTCGAATTAGGCGGTAGGGATCCCGTCCTTACTATAAGGGATGCCGGAGAATTATTCGACTTAATTATAAATAGCTAAAACATTAGTAAAGTTATTTCGGATAATATCTTCGACGGTAATTATAACTTTGGCGTTTATAAATTTAATTACTATAGAGTATATTTCCTTTATTTCGGTAAAATTATTACAAGTCTTAACGTTTTTAACGGGGGGCTAATTTATATTACCCTTCTTTATTATAAACGAAACCTTCTTTAGTAGTATTATTATTATTAAATTTATTATTATAAGGGCTAGGGCGGATATATTCGTACGGGCTTCGTCGTTTAGGGTAATACCGGGCTACTTAAGGGCATTCTTAAGGATTTTAGTAGCGCCTATATAAAGAATTAGGGCAAAAGGGGGGGTAATCGTAGATTTTAAAACCGTTTCTTCTATTCGGGGCCTCTTCAATTCTCCTACAACGATTATAATAGCTTATTAAAAAGTATTAATCTACTCTTCCTCAATATCCGAATTAAAGACTTCTTCTACTTAAATAAAAACCGGGGGCTAGGCTTAAATAGTATAAATACTGGCCACTCAATTACGAACAAGAGAAAAAAGCCTATAAAATTTATTAAACGTTCTTATTTAAGTATAATTAATACCGAGGCTAAGGGGCTTCTTCTAGGCTTGGATTTAGTTCTAACGTTTCTTAGAACTTTCCGGGTCCTAAAATAATTCAAAGTAAAGGACGAAAGGGGGATTTTTAGGGTTACCCTATTAATAGATATCGAATTCCTACTTCTTAAAATCTCTATAGTTGGGGTAATTTAGGTCCAAAACTATATTAAAGCGGATTACCTTACCGAAAACGCTATTCTAAACGGTTACTATATATATATAATTGGGAATAAAGTTACCGAAGTCTATTATAATTCCCTTATAAATAATAACGCCTATAGACTTCTCTTTATTAGTAAACTTCTAAATAATAATATTATAATAAGTATCAGCCTCCTTCTTATTATAATTGTAAACGTAGTATTTAAAAGTACTATACTAATAATACTACTATTAATACGCTCTTCTTTAATTTCTACAACCACTTCTTCCTCTAATATTGCCGCCGTAGAAGGTATAGGCTTAAAAAAAATTAGTATAGGCATTTAAGATCTAAGTAGGCTAGTAGGGAGTAGGTTATTAGGGGAGAGTAGGAGGTTAGTAAACAGAGGGGGCGTAAATAGCGCTCCGGGCAATTATTAATCAATTTATACGGGCAGCTAAATTATCTATAACTTTATTATCTAGAACAATAATCGGTTCGGAGGGGATCGCTACTTTAATAACGGCTTTTTTAATAGAAATCTTAACGGAAATCTCTTCATCCGAACTACTAGAAGAGGAATCCAATTCGACAACCTATTTACTTTTATACTTACGCTTCTTAGTAGAAATCTCCTCCTCGCTACTATTAATATTAGAGGAATCGGTAGAGTCGACGTCGTTAAATTATTTAACTACAACTTTAATTAATTCTTCGGAAAACTCATTCTAATTTATAGCGTATAAATCCTCCCTTAATTTCTTTAAATAATTAATTAATATATACCTAATATCGATATACAACTTCTTATAAAAGTTCTTAATAGCGTTATAATTAGTACTAAAGCGATTAATTAAAGACTAGCGAACGAATAGGGCCGAATAGGTAATAATAGCGTCTACAATTTTCATTTTTTAATTAAGGAGTTTTTTAATATAGAATTTCTTTAGGGTAACGGATATATTATCGGTCTATTCGGAATCCTTAACTTTATAAGTAGTTTTAAATTTTTTAACGAATTCTTTCCAAATACAAATCCTTTTAGACTTAAGCTTATTAAAGAAACCTTTACCGATATCCTTAGGCTCCTTCTTACACTACTAAAACTAAATAGTAATTTTAAACTCATTATTAAACTTATAAATACCGACCTTCTCTTTAAATAATTTAAAATACTTAAAGACCTTTTTACTATTAAATTTCTTTTTAAGGACAATATTACAAATAAAGGTAGCACTACTAGCGAAAAAGGTAATAGCAGCGTTAAAAATTATTTTAGTAGTAGAAATAAAAGGAATAGTAATAGGGGAAGTATTAGAGGGAAGAATATTAGTAGAAGAGATATTATTATTAAATATATTAATTAGTATAAATTTACTAATAGTAAGAAAGTAGTAAAATTGTAATTTATAATACTAATACTTAAAATTATTACTAGTATCGGAATAATAACTTAGTAAAGTGCCGATCTATTACCTTTTATTAATATTTTCTTCTTCGTATAAATACTTTAGTACTTATAGTAATAATATTTAAGAATTAGAGTTTTATAGGAGCGCTAATAGCTAGGGGTCCGAAGAACGGTAAAATAAGCGAATTATAATAGCGTCGACAACTTTTTCGCCAATTTTATTAATTTTAATAACTAGGGCTTAAATAACGTCTAAAATACTAAGTAGAGTACGGATTATTATAATAAATAATTTTATAATAACTTTAAAGAGCTAAAATACAAATTCGGTATATAGTACGCAAATATTTAATTATTAAGCACTATCGGGTAAAGAGCGGATTAACTCCTTTCGGTTTTCTTTTAATCTTTCTTATTTTAGCCTATTTTAAACTCTTTTCTAAATCTTTCTAATTTAATCTTAATTTAGTTCTTCGTCGTAATTAATCCTTATTTTATAATACGAGTAGGCACTAAATTAATCTAACGGAAATAAAAGTCTGGAATACCTACTAACCGTCGTCGGTAGATCGTAGATTAGCTAAGGAGGCGGAGATCCATATACATCCGGAATCAAAGTCTCCATTGAATCGAGTGAAAGACTCCTTTACCAAGGGAATTAATTAGCTCTTCGCTATTCGGTTTTCAGTTCTTAAACTAGTATCCCGAGGCTTATAGGGATAACTTTCGCGCTTATAGGAAGTCCCGGCCGGAGACTTCTTAAATTCGTATTAACTAATTTAATTAGGAATTTGAAATTTATTTCGTTCTTATTACTATTTGAAATAGAGCGAAACTATACTAATAAAGGAAGAAAGCTTATTATACAACTATATAAGTAAAGTATAGATCTAGAGTTTGTAGGAATTATTTACGGGAACTGAATAGAGCTATTAAGCTATTACTATTAACTACTAGGAAGTAAGAAAAAGTAAAGTAGAGCTTTACCTCTTGACTTACTTTCTAAATTAGTAAGGAGTAAATTTAGCGGTCAATTTCTTTAAGGAAATTAAAGTTATAGAATATATTTAACGGTTCTAATTAGTAGGGGCGAAATTCGGATTACTTTCTTAGTACTTCTATATTTTATTAAGAATTACTTACCTTCCTTTCCTCTCTCATAGAGGGTTATCTCGCCTTTTATCTTCCCAATAATACTAAGAGAGCTAGGGGCTTTGCAACCTTCCAAGGCTACCAGCTAATTTACACCTCCCTGCTTCTAATGACCCCTTTTTCTAAACTATACTATTCTATAAGAAGTAAAAATAATAGAAACCTTCTAAATCAATACTGGACTAGAAGTCTAGCTATCTATATATACCCTAATATTCTAATATACCCCTTTAATTAAAGGTATTAAGGCAAAGTTGAACGAACCGCTAAATATATAAAGCTATTTCTAGATTAATTGTTAACTATATTTAAATTAAATAGAAATCCTTTATCCTAATCTTTCTTTACAATATCCCTAATAGATTTTATTCTTAGCATTTTCTTGAATTTAATATATTTATTAATAGATAATACTTTAATTAATTTATTTACTAGTATTTTCTTCGTTTTATAGTAGGAAACCTTAATAAATCCTTTTTAAACCTCCTATTTCAACTAATAATTATAAATATCGATATAGCGGAGTTTAATAGAAAGATTATTATTCTTAGTGGTAATAAGGCGGATCGTCTACTAGTTGTTATATTAAATTGTAGGTATTAGATTAACGAAATTGACTAGTCTCTTAACTAATCTAGTTGTAAATATTGCTTTTTTAATTATAAATCCTAAGGTTAATAATTCTACTTCTATTATTAAAGTTGTAATTATTACTTACTTAATAGCTCCCTAATATATAAGACTTTTAAATAGTTTAATTGTAAAGTTTTATAAACTCTTATAATTAAGGTAATTATTAGTAAATAAAGTATTTAAGGCTATTTTAAATATATCGTTACCCCTAAAGGTTAGGGCGAGATCCCTAATAGTGTAGAAGTAGTATAATACTTTATTTGCTACTTTATAATAGTATTACGGGGTAGAGGCACAATTAGGGGTAGGGTAAGATATATATTGTTGTACGGAGGAAGGGAAAGGAGGTGTACGTAGAGGGCTGGCTATATAGGCGAAAGCCTTAGAACTAATCCGAGGTTACGTATCTATATACGTAACCGGACGGTATAACTTTAAATTATGCTAAGGTATTCTAGTATATCGTAATAGTAATACTTAGCGTTAGGTAGGTTATAAGTAGGCTAACCCTATAATACTATCCCCCCCTTCCGTTTATTTAGCGAAGAAAAATCTAGTTATATACTATTCCCCTTTTTTTAAACGTTTAATAACTTCTTTAAAATTTGTACTATTATGTCCGTAAGGCCTTCTTTTTCGCACTAGGATAGGGTAGCGGCGGTAGCGGTTTCGGGCAATTACTATAATTAGGATAAGTAGCGTTAGGGAGGCCCGGGGGCGGGGCGGCGGCGTAGTTTAGGGGTTAGGTAGCGTTATAGGGGTTCGGGACTACCCGGGTCCGAATTTAAATTCGAATCCGTTTTTAATTCGGTAGGGTCTATTTATAACTAGTAATTAAATTAAAAGCGGACTTCTAAGGGTACGGAGGCCTAAGGGTAATCGTAATAAAATTCTAGAATTTTCTCCTTATAGTCGATAATATAACTCTTAAATTCCTATATAAAGGGGTAATCCCCTTTCTATTTAATTTAATAATACTAATAGCAATTCTTATCGAATTAGCTATAGTCGATTAAACGCTCAAAATCTTATTCGACGACGTTTATACCGTTGTTTATTTGTATTATAATACGGCTATTGTTAATAATAACGTTTGAAAAGATATTTTAATTAAGGAGGCCTCGGCCGATTTAATATTAGACTATAAAGACGTAGAAAATTGGCAAATACTTTATATTAGCCGGGAAGTTGAAATAGACCTAATAAAAATTAGCTTTAATAATATAAAAGGGGCCCTCTTAGCGGAAGGAGAGCTTTTAATAGGGGCGGCTATTAATAAGATTAGTAATATTAAAGAAAATTAAATTGTTTATTTAATATTTATTTAAATCTATACGGTATTTATTAGCGTTAATTTCGTACCGTTTTTAAGTTTAGCGGGTCTATTAGGAGATAAAGTCCTAAATTTTTTAGAAATAATCGGCGAGTTTAGTAACCTTATAATACTCTTTTAATTAAGCGGAGGAGAAGTTAGGGGGTAGCGGAGAGCGAGGCTTGGTATTTATACGAGGGTAGTAGCTATAATTAGTAAAGAATAAGGAGACGCCTATAGAAGAGGAAATAGCGTTATTACCCGAAAATTCTATAAATAAGAACTACTTTACCTAATCTATTTATATTTAATTAATATAGAAGTATAGGAATTATTCTATATCTATATTAATATATTTAATTTAAGTATTAATCTAAAAGTAGAAGGCGGAATTGAATTTCTATATAATAGAAAAGCGGTTATAAAAGGTAATTTAGAAATAGGAAATAAATTAGGAGTCTCTATCGGACGTAATAGTATTGGGTAGGCTATATAAAGAATAAATTCGATTAATAAAGCAATTAACGAATTCCTCTACTTTAAGGGTAATATAGGGGATATAGTACTATATCTTTATTAATTAGTCTATAACAACGGCGATATAATAGAAAGTTTGCCCGAAGTATTCGTTAGGTGGTAGCGGGGTAATATAGTCGATTAAAATATCCTTCTATAGGGCTAGGGAAATAGCGGTAGGCTTAAAGAAACCTATAGAACTACGTTTAAAAAACTTTATCTTCGCGTACGGGAGGTATCCTTTATAAAAGAGACGAACGTTATAATATATACCTTCCTAAAAGAATTCGCGAGCGAATAAGTCGTATGTAATATCTTTACCCGGGTACCCCACATTAGGCGAATTGTATTACCAATTAATTAATTAGAATTAAAGCTCTTTATCCTCGGGGTCGATAATAATACAATTATACTACTTCGCTACTCCGTTAGGGAAAACGTAGTACTTAGAAAAAGCGTAATTAAAAATTTTATAAATTAATAGCGGTTAGTAGCGAAGGGATTTATCCGATAAGTAAGCTATAAATTCTTATAGAAACGGAGAGGTTTTATAATTAATATAAATAAGGTTATCGGTTAATTAATTATCGAAATCGTTAAGGCCGAAGAAATATAAGTTAAAAGTAGCCGTAGGATTATTAATTTTAAAATAACCTTCTTCGAATTAAGAAAGGTCGAAGAGCTATTTCTAGCGGGCGGCGAAACGGTTGTCTTTTACGCCCGCGGGGCAATCGTTAGGTTTATAATTGAAAGCGTTTAAGCGAAGGTTTTAAAGATTAGGAATATAGTAGATTAGGAAATTAAATTATAAAAGGAATTAGGATTAGCGTATATACCGCTAGGTAAATTATTTATTCGTTATAAAAATAATAAAATTCTTATAGTTATTAAGGATTTCGAAGGGGATTTAAACGCCTTCGAATTTAGGGCGCTACTCTTCGAAGGCCTTAATAATAACGAGGAATTCCTTATCGTAGATATTATAATTATATTTTTATACGTTATATTTAGCCGAAAAGTAAACAATAGGGTATAAAATACCTTCGTTATTATATTAAAAGAATATACTGCCTATAACCCAATTTAAGGTATCCGTTTCTACTATAGTCTTCTTAGTCTAATTATAAATCTTAAGGACGGAGCCGCTAATAAAAATCTATTTAAAGGAATCGAATATAGCCTAATAGCGGTCGGTTTAAATTTATAGCGCGTCTTTTATAATTAATTTATAGAGGGGGGCCGCGATTAAAGAGAAAGAGCGTATAAATTATTAGTAAAAATTTATAAAACCGAAGAAAAATTAGAAAGACTTTTTAAATTCTAGAATTTACTATTTAATAACGGCCTTAACTTTCTCTAAATTTATTTCAATACCGCCCGGCGTAATAATAAGCCCTAAATACTTAGTACGCTTAATATAGAATTCGTATTTATTAATATTTACGCTAAGGCCCGCTTTTATTAACCGTTTAAAAACGTTATTAATATAGCGTTTATAATCCTATTTATTATTCGAATAAATAAAAACGTCGTCGAAGTAAGTAGTAATATAAATATTAAATACATTATAAAAAATATTATTAATATAATTCTAAAAAGCGCTAAGGGCGCTTTAAAGGCCGAAGGGGATAATAAGGCTTTTAAAGAGATTAAAGCGGGTAATAAAAGTAATAAACTATTCGTAGCCTTCCTTTATACGAATATAATTAAAAGTAATAATAACGTCGAATTTAGTAAAAATCTTAGCGTAACAAATAGCATCGAGCGTCTCTTTAATTAAGGGAAGAGGGTAGCGAAATTTAAGTATAATATTATTAATACCGTAGTAATCGACGTAAATACGGACTCCGCCTCCCGGTTTTTTAA
The DNA here is from genome assembly GCA_009806235.1 of Neurospora sp. CHS-2018c. NCBI lineage: Eukaryota > Fungi > Ascomycota > Sordariomycetes > Sordariales > Sordariaceae > Neurospora > Neurospora sp. CHS-2018c. Next base: position 22,115 of record RAPC01000085.1, on the reverse strand, counting down.
TAAAGAAAACCGAGGAAGAGGCTTAAAATTAAGAAGGCCGAATAAACTTCTTTTAAAAGTTATCGTCGATCTATTGTTTAATAATATTAAATTTATCTAGGTTAAAAGCGCGGCTACGTACTACGGGTACTTTTTCTCCGGATTTAAATTCGATTTTAAAATTATAAACACAATTAGGAGGGAGTATTTTAATTATAATTTAGTAAAAGGTATTTATATAATATTAGTATTAATTAAGGAGTTTAATTCGGATTTAGTCGTCGGTCTTATAGGGCTTATCCGCCTTTTTATAGAAAGTATTAGTATTTTCGGAAGTAATTTTATTAAGGGTAATACTATTAATTATAAAGTATTCGTTAATAACCCCTTCGTACTTAATAAAATTCCTATTCGTACTATTAAGGGGGATAAAATTTGAAATTCAGGTAATACAGAGGGTTACTTCTATACCCTAACCCGCGAGGGCGTTAATCTATAGGTAGAAATTAGAGCCGAAGAGTTTCTTATATTATTAATTATAATTGAAGAGGATTTATTCGATAATTTAAACTATTAATTCGTTATTAAGAGTAGAAAACTCTAATTTACTAAGATTATCCTTTATTTATTCTTCGTTATATATACATTTAATATTTTCCTTTATATTAGCCTGGGTCGTTCGGATAATTTAAAATTTGAAGTAATTAGCAAATTCGAAAAAGTTAGGCGCTAAAAGCTCTTCGATATTTTTAGGGTCGATAGGGTTATAAAGAAAGGAAGGAAGGCGGAGGGGAGCGAAGGAAATTATCGAAAGTATAAATATTTAGCCCGGGCCTATAAGGGTATAATTAATAAATTTAAGGTTAAACCGGTTAGTAACTTATTTAAAGTAGCGGTAAAAAATTTATTAAATTAGGGAGGTTAGGGAAGCGTAGTATAATATTATTAAGGCCGGGCCGGGGTCCGTAATTAAAGCCGGGGAAGGGTCTACGTTTAGGGTTAGAGGAGTAGGCTTTATAGTTAGGAGGGTTCGAATAGCCTTTTTAATTGGAAGGGTTCGAGTAATAGCTTCGGCTAGCGAAGGAGGGTAAAAATCGCCTTTATCTTTAATATTTTTAATTATAAAAATATAATATACTACTATATTAGCCTTTATTATTTTTAAATTAAGGGGTTAGAAGGCCGTCTATAGAAATAGGGCGCGGCGTAAATCTTAATATAAATCGGCTAATAAATAACCGCGGGCTTTATAAGTAGAAGTAAAGGAAAGGGTATTAAAGGGTTAAAAGATCGTTAGCGAATAATAGGCGAATTAAAAGTAGCCGAGGATAACCGGGTTATTAAGGGCGAAGTTATAAATAAGGAAATCGATAATTTCATAATATAGGCCTACTTATATAGTAAACCGGGAGAAGTAAGTAATATTACCGCCTTTTACCTCCCCCCTATTAGTAAAGTAAAGGATTTTAGGGGTAATAAAATAATAAATTAATAAGTAGTAATAGTAAATAAAAGAACGGTTAATAAAATTAAAAGTAATATAATTATTATCGATAAGAGTAGAATAATATAATTTACGTAACCCGTCGGAAAGGTAAATAGAAAGGTTTAAAATATTTAATTATTTATAATAACTATTTATAGAAGATTTATTTATCTTTATAATATTAAGCGGTATAAGGACGTCTCCTTTTCTTCTTATAAGCTCCGGCCTCTAAATACGATTTAGCGAAGAGGCTATATATTTCCTTAATCGATAATTCTTTATTCGTTGCTTAAAAGGGGGTTAACGAAGCCTTATTAATATTAGGGAATTAATTAGGTGCCATTAGGAATTATAACGTTAATTTAGTAAAATTATTAACTGTATTTAAATTATTAGCCGTACCCGGACTAGCCGGATTATTAATTATAGCCGCTACGGGAACCGCCCCTACCTCTTTTACCGCGGCCGCGGTTATTATTATAAGTAAAAAGAAGGAGTTCCTTATAAAAGTTTATTTTACTATAGTAAGCGGAAGAATAATAGCCGGGGCGCCCGTAGCGGGTATAAGCACTAGATTTCATACGGAAATTAAAAACGTTTTAAAGGATTATAGTACAGACTGTAATATTAGTAGTAGATAATTTATTGAAGTCTATAGCGTTACTACTATAGTTAGTCGTAACGTAAATAATTATAAAAGAAGAGGCCGCGCTAGAAGTAGGGTTATAAAGTTTATAAAAGGGATTATTAATTTTAGAATAATAAATATTATTTTCGAATTACTAAACAAAAGTACAAATTAAAGTAAATTATTTAGAGTAATCCGAACCCGAGGGCTAGAAAATTTATATAGTAAAAGTAGCGCAAACCTTATTATTAACCTTATTTCTAAAGAAATAAACCTTTATAGCATTATCGAAATTATAGTAATCGATAATCTAAATCTACTAATCTTTAAAATCGGACTAACGTATACTTTTACCTATAGCGAAGTCGTCTAATTCGCAATAAGCGAGGGTAATTAAATTATTATTATTATATTTAATATTAAATTCTTTTTTAATAAAAGCGCTAGTAATCTTCTATTTCTATTTCTCCTTATTTAAATCGAAATCGACGATATAGAATAGGGCCGTCTCGTAGGCGGAGAAGGGGGCGCCTTCAAAGGATTTAGTAATAAACGAGAATTTTTTACGTTCGTTAAAGAAGAACGTAGGATTATTTAACTAAATAAGGGTAATCCTTATACGCTAAGTACAATATTTTTTAACCTTCTTTAAAAAGGTTTCGCTTTTGCCGTTAAAAAGTTTAATATAAGCGTAGGAGGAATAATCCCTAAGACTATCGATAATAGAAACGGATATTACAGCGTCTTTAAGAATAAAAGCTACAGAATTAATACATTTAAATTTCTTTTATAGGGATTTAATAATCCTAATAATAGAATTAAAGGCTTATTAGAAGGCCCTATTATCTAAATCGAATTCGCTAATACGTTAATTAGTATTAACGTAGGTCTTTTTAAAGACGGAATATTTTTCTTCGAAGAGAATATTATTATTTAGGAAGTAAGCGTTTTCGGCCTAGAATTAAAAATATCGAATTTAAAGATCGGTATACACTTCGTAGAAAAATTAAAACTCCTTTCGGGTAAATTAGAATAGGGCGAGGGTAACGATAAAATCGGCGTTAAATAGGCGGCCGAAAAAGAGAGAAATATTACGGAAAACAGAATTAATAGAGAAATTAGTAGCGTATTACTCTTCCCTTATAGAAGCAGAAAGGCTATTAAAAGTAATAAAAGCCATTTAGAAGGTTTTATAGAAGTCGGCATTATACGGGTCGGTAATTTAAAGGGAGCCGATAGTAGTAATTATAATAAAATTATTTATAAAGGTAGCGTTAAGTATTAATACCTCTAGGAATTTAATATTAGGTATCGAATTAATCGATAAGAATTTATAGGTATTTCGAACGGACCCCGTCTTTAAGTAGGCGGGTAAGGGTTTCTTTACAATATTTACAAAAAATATAGAATTTCGTTTAATTGAAAGACGGGATAAAGCCTACGCTCGTACTTCGATGATAGGCCGAATTTTGAAATCCTATTTACGCGCGTAGCGCTAAAGAGGCACAATAAACTATTATAGGGCAAAGGTATAGTTAGGGGTAGGGTAAAATATATATTATTGTACGGAGGAAGGGAAAGGAGGTATACGTAGAGGGCTGGCTATATAGGCGAGAGCCCTAGAGCTAGCCCGAGGTTACGTGTCTATATACGTGACCGGACGGCATAGTTCTGAGCTATACCGAGGCACTCTAATATATTGTAATAGTAGTGCTCAGCGCTGGGCAGGTCACAGGTAGGCTAACCCTGTAATATATCTTTCGCCTTTTAAAATAGGCGAAGATAATATTATTTATATAGTAGAAGATAAAAACGCCGTTTTTAATAAAAATATAAAGCTTTTTAAGTATAGGTTTAAAGCCGTTATTAGTAAAAGCGCTAATTAGTTCCCGTTACTATAGTAATAATAACCTTTTCAATCCGTAGAGAGCCTTCTAGATTTATAAAACTTTACCCTTTTTCTAATATCTTAGTAGTATTTTTATAAAGATTTCTTCGTCGAAATTAGTATTAATAAAGGTATTAATAGCGTTATATTAAATAAATTCGAAGTTAAATCGGGTAGTAATAGTAATAATTATTCGAAATAAATATTTAGTGAATATTAAAGTATACGTTTCTTACCCGGTCTTTTGCTATTAATCTCTATGTACGACTAATCTTATTTTAATCTTTTTAAAGCGATTGTTCTTAAAGAATTTATAAATATATACTTATATATAATCGAGGATTTGCTTTCTTCAAATCTTAGGCTCGTTAATATCGACTTCAACCTATATCCTTATTTCTCGATAGTTATCGAAATATTCTTATTTAGTATTAAGGAATTACTATTAAAGGAAGTAATTATCGAAGTCTCGATAACGTTTAGGTAATAGGGGAAGGTTATAGCGATATATAATATTAAGTTTATCTTTTCTTATTAAGTAATCGAATTGAATTTTCGTAATAACTTCCCTTTAGTAAAGGGTAACCGGCTAGTACAATCGATTAGCGTTAAAAACTGCTTTCTAAGGAGTAAAGCCTTTAAAAATATCCTTTAATTAGTCGTCTTAAAAGAGGCTAGTGAAGAAGGATAATAGAAGCGGTGTATTAAGAGGAATAGGGTAATTAAAAATATAGTTAAAAGATATTTTTTTCGTATTATAACGTTTAAATTAAATTTCCTCTATCTTTTCGTTGCTCTCTTATTCTATTAATAAGGTAAATAATTATTCTAGGAGTTCGGTTATATTAGTATCTTCGAAGTCGACCCGATTACTAAAGTAATCGTAAAATTATTAAGGCTAATCGATTTACTTAAGTAAATTAGTAAATTCGTTAGAAGTAAATTTAAGGGCGGCCTTCTCTTTAAATATATCCTTCGTAAAGGTAGTATCTTTGTTAAAGATTACGTCCTTAATATTAATAATCTAATTAGTATAAGGGTTCTAAATTCGATAAATCGAAGAGGATAAGTAACCGATTAAATAGTTAATCTACGCTTTTAAATTAAATTTCTTTCGCCTTTTTTTCTTAAATTGGGCGGCGGTTATTATAGTATATATTTTATAATTATAAACCTTTAAATATAATAAATTAAGCTTTTATAGAGTTGTAAAACTGTATTAATAAGCAATAGTTGTATAGAATTGTTTATATAGGGATTTCTAATCGTAGAGGTATTGAAGTAATCTATTAGCGAAATATATTAATATAGAGGTAATCTTTAGTTATATATCGTCTAAGAATTATAAATTCTAAGTTATTGCCCTACCCTTTTCTTTAATAATACCCCTTAAGTATTTTACTCCGCCGTTTTATATTTAAGTATTAGGAATATATACTTCAACTTAAATTCCTTTAATAGCGAAGAAGTCCTCTACTATTTAGGCTTTAATAATTTTATTATCGTATTCGATATATTATAATTTAATATTGTAATAATTCTCGAAAATAATGAATAAGTCGGTTAAAACGATAAGGATAGATACTATAATCTTATTTTTAAGGTAATAATCCTATATATAACCGGTATATTGATAAGTAATTAGTATAACGCTTAAATATCCTAATTTATTTAGTTCGAAATCGAGGAAATTAATAGCCAATCTTTCTCTTAATTTATCGCTTCGTAGTTTGTAACGCTGTTTGATTTGTCGTTTAATTTTTAAAATAGTATATGCGTTATATTAAACTATTATTAGTCCTTTAAAACGTATTCTTTTAATGTTATAGAAGTAATTGAGTATTTAGGGGCCGTAGTAATTAAAACGGTAATACTAAAGATAGTTACTCTTTTTGTAATATTTACGGCCGGTATAAGAATTAAATTAATTCCTTTTCGTAAAGAAGTTGGCCTGTGTTTTAATGAGGGGAAGGTCTTCGAGAATAATTTGATTGTATTATATAAATAATTTGTAAAAGAGTATATTATTTAGGGATCGAAAGTAATTATTAGGTAATTTATAATTCTAATAATATTCTTGCCGTTATAAGATTTAGAGAAAGACGAGGTTAATAGTAAAATCGGGTATAAAGGCTACGTTTTTTAGCCTTAACCTCCTTAGTCCCCTCTTTCCTTGAATAGTAATATCGATTATCCTATACCTTCGAATCGGTATAGTTAAATCGCTAATTTAAAGAATTTCGCTGTAAAAGGCGTATCGAAATAAAATAAAGTAAATAATTTCGTTAAATACGTATAACGAATTTCTAAAGTCGAATATCGCGTAATTCTTAAGTAGGTAAATTACGTCTTCGCTTTCCCCTATTTAGAGGGCTATTTAATTAACGTTAAAAGTAATTTAATAAACGTTTTTATTAGCGAATTAATTTAGGGTATTATTATTGTTAATATTATCGTTCTCCTAATTACTCTAACGATCTTTATTACTATTATCGCAACTATTATTATTATTACTAATCTTTTTAAATAATTCCTTCGTAATAGGAATACTATATTACTTAGTTAATTACTTATAATAGATATCGATTTCTCGGCGAAATTTATTATTATTACGTAGATTCTTCTTAATTATCTTTTAAACCTTTCTATCTCCTTTCCAACTAGTTTTAACTAAGTAGGGGAAGAGATATTAGTATTTCTTAAGAAAGTAAATACCCCGATTATAAACTTAATAGCGAGGAGGGGTCTTATTTAAGGATTTAGTTAAATTAACCCGTTTCCTTTTATTTTAATTTGATTTATTTTAATGAGCGTCCTTATTATTAATTTTACTTTTATTTAGAATTAGTCCTAATCCGAAACCTCCCCTCTTAATATTATAAAACTTATTTGTTAATATAGCGAGGGTCTATTTATAAACTCCTATCCTTCGGAAATTATTAAAGACTATACGAAAATTTAATATATTCTCCTCGATTTGAATAAAGTAATAATGGCTAACGCCGGCTACCTATAGGAGGCGGACCGAATTAAAGTATATAAATAGGTCGTTAAATTAAGTATTAGCTTAAATAGTTTTAGGAATTTTATAACGTTTAATTAGTACTATAAAGGCATCCTAACTATTAATTTACTTAATTATACTTTCTTTAAATACCTTTTTAAAAGGTTTAAAATAGTTGTAGTATCGACGGCGAATATCTACTTAAATATTAATAGGGCGGTAATTATAAGCTCGTCTAAAAATATCTAATTATATTAGTATTGTTTCTAAAGTTTTAAAAGCGCTCGCCTTTAGTTTAGGGCTTATAATTTCTTATATTTAAGTCCTAATTTTATTATTATATAATCTGAAGTCGCTAATAATTTTATATTAAAGGCCGCTAGAATTCTAATCGTTATTAAACATCTCCTTCCCAATTTAAATAAAATTAGCCGGGGATATTAATAAGTCTTTAGCCTAATCCTTAGAAGATCTATTAGTAGTTTTAGTAATTAAAGGTATTTAAATACCTTTTTAGGCTTAATTATCCGAAGTAGTTATTAATAAATCGATAGAAATTAAAGTAAAAGAAGAAGCCGTTACTTGTATTATTAGCCGAAGAATAACTACGGTTATAGAAGGCTAACCGGAAGGCTAGTTAAAAGACTAGCCTATATCGTCTACTCCTTCTAAAACGTATTATAGGGTTCTATTCTTTAGCCTCGTAATATTCGTTTATACTAAAGTAATACGGCTAATTACCGCGGCTAAGAGTAGATATAAAGAAATTGGCTATTTATTAAAGATAGGAGTTAGTTCTCTACCGAGGAGGTAATTAATTAATTAATACCCCTTAGCGAGACTAAGAAATTCGTTCTCCTAATCCCTATACTTATTTAGGGTATTAAAGTAAGGACGAGAGGTCTTATTAGAATTAATATTATTAATAATAGAGGTAGGGAATATTATAATAATTTATTATAATAGGGTATTAATTAAGAAGTAGAAGTATTAAGTATAAGTATTTCTAAATAGCGTTTCGTAGTATAGCGATTCGATACTCAGACTATTAATTGTCAAAAAGCACGAAATGTAGAGTAATAAAATATGTAATAAAAGGTATTAATTCTAATAATCCTTATCCCTTATCCTTCTTAAGGTTACTAAGGTTTATATACAAGAACTAGGGATTTTGGGAGGCTATTCCTTATACGGTAGTATTGTTAGACAGCCTAGTTATCGAGCTATAACGATGAGGGGATTCCTGCATTACATATACAGTATATGAGGTTATCCAAACAGGGAGGCACATACTGGACCAGAAGTCTGGCCATCCATACATGCCCTAATGTTCTGACAACACCATACCCGATTGAACTGATATGGTCCGATTTGTTGTTGTAAGCAGTTTCAATAGCAGTACTTATCAACTCAAAAGTCTTCCTACCAAAATAAGCAGAAATCGACCCCAGGCGGTACATCATGGACCCTGAAATCAAGAGGTGCACCAAGGAAGATATATGGTCCTCGTTTTGGGGATGTTTGGTCCCCCGAGGCGCTTCTTGATTTCAGGGTCCATGATGTATCGCTTGGGGTCGCTTTCTGCCTATTTTGGTTCGCAAAATAGCTTCAAAGTAAACAGGGGGATAGGGAGGCTCAAAGAGGGATGCGAAGAACCGTCCACGAGCCGAAGTGTAGATGTCTCGGCGATACCTTCGACTTCAGCCCGTTATCCCGACACACTTCAGTACACGCTTCCCGTCGGGTCATGAAACTGCAACCATCCATCCCTTGACCTTGATGGAACGACCTTGCGATCTGAACGTTGAACCCTCGACGTTGCGCTAGGCGCCCAGGTCACCAAGGAGGTCGCAGATGTAGCACAGCCCGCTACAGGGCTGGAAACCCGAAGTATGTTTGTAGGGTCGTTCCATCCGCCGGTCGCAGAAATGGTCTGTCCTGGTAGGATACAGACTGAAACTGAGGAGCACTCGAGATAAGCGCCGGTTATGGTGTTCGAATTGTGGCGAAGGTGGTGATGCGCCATGCCGTGAGTACCGTCATGACGGTATCAGGGGCATCAAATGCACGATATTTGAGATCGCCAAACGTACCACGACTAACCCTCAAAAGCATGGACTGACTATTCGAAAAATGTCAACAAATCCAAGACAAGATTGCGCGGGCTTGTGGCGTTTATTTCCGAGAAGGGAGGCGCCGTGAAAAGACAAGAGGTGTCATTGGCGACTTAGACGCCCTTCTCCGAGAACCGGCGCTTAGAAGCCATTGAAGGATTTGAAGCCGCCATCAACGCGATGTTACAGCGGGTGGACGACCGGAGGTTCCTTTTGCGATATGTGAAACTCTTCACTGTGCTTTCTGCACTTTGAGAGACTGCGGTCATATGTCGGTCATTTGATATCTGTCTGGTGGGGGCTTTTCCGGGGAGATGACAGAATGCAACCGTCGTCATTGACGGGGAGCTGATGATTTGAATATGAACTGGCCCAAGCTCCCGTCCTGTCGAGAGCTCGACCGTTGAGAGAGCTGGTACCTTCCGCACGGGCCACAGCATCTCGCCGGGGCTTGTCCCGCTGTTTTAGCGTGCCTTGGTGGGGCTTTCTTAGCAGGATGGAAGCGGGACGGCAGGGCATTTGCTTGGCTTGGCCGCCCGCCCGCTGTCTGCCGGCTCCGGTCCAATTCCCCATTCTCGATTTCTCGGCCGCCCAGTCCCGTCCTGGTCCCATTTTCTCTATCCTCGATCTGGAATTCGCCCGGAACGCCAACGCCGACCCCGGTCGCTTCTCCCGATTACCAAGGCGACGGACGATGGCGATTCGAGCCGGCACCTGAAATCTTCTCCCCCGAACGATGCGGCCGCCGACGTCCACCCTCCGACGCAATGTCCTCCTCGACAGAGTCGTGTGTCAACAGCAGAGACTAGTACTAGTACCACAGAGGTCGTTGCCCGGTACACTTAGGACTCTTACCACTTCTCGCGCCTCGACTCTCCCTTCACAAAGCCTCAAGGCCGGCTATTTCGTCTCCAATGCCTTTCTTCCCCGCGTCAAGGCCAATGGCATCCACGACTCGGCCAGCTCCCAACGGAGCAGCACGGTAGCTTCCAGCACCACAACAACAACATCCGATACCGCCGATGGATCGAGCTCTACAACACAACCGACGACATCCGCCGACCTACCACCAGTCGATAATACCCTCCTCCCCCACCGGCGCCGACAAGCCCAACGAAAAGCCGCAGCCGCCGCCGCAGCAGCAGCAGAGGCATCACAATCTAGCGACACAACAACACCCCTCATAAACCCCGACGCCCCCACCGCCGACCTAGCACCCGACGCCTCCTCCCAACTCGCCGCCGCCGCCGCCTCCGCGCCCGCCGACTCCTTCAAGCGCCGCCTCTCCTCGCTCCTGTCGCTCTCCAAGCCGCGCCTGACCGTGCTCGTCGTTTTGTCGGCCATGGTCCCCTACGCCTTATACCCGGTCCCCTCCTTCCTGACCTCCTCCGCGCTGGACACCTCGCTCGCCCCCTCCCTCTCCCCCTTGACTCTCCTCTTCCTCACCACCGGCACCACCTTGTGCTCCGCCTCCGCCAACGCGCTCAACATGCTCTACGAGCCCGACACCGACTCCAAGATGACGCGCACGCGCACGCGCCCCTTAGTCCGGCGCTTGCTCACCACCAAAGCCGCCGTGCTTTTCGCCGTGGGGTGCGGCCTGGCGGGAACCCTGGCTCTCTACCTGGGCGTCAACCCGACCGTCTCCTTCCTGGGCGCCGCCAACATCGCCTTGTACGCGGGTGCCTATACACCCCTGAAGAGAATCAGCGCCGTGAACACGTGGGTAGGCGCCATCGTCGGTGGCATCCCACCTCTGATGGGCTGGGCCGCAGCAGCAGGCGAGTCCGCCACGGGCGACGGCACCTGGCGCGAGCTCTTGTTCGCTTCCGACGGCAGCTCGCTCGGCGGCTGGCTCTTTGCGGGGTTACTCTTCGCCTGGCAGTTCCCGCACTTCATGCCTCTCTCGTGGGGGATCCGACACGAGTACAAAGCTGCCGGCCTGCGGATGCTGGCGTGGACGAACCCGGCGAGAAACGGGCGCGTGGCGCTGCGGTATAGTCTTGCTTTTATCCCGCTTTGTGTCGGGCTCAGCGCCACGGGCGTGACGGAGTGGAGCTTTGCGGTGACGAGTTTACCCGTTAATGCGTGGTTGGTTTGGGAGGCGATCAAGTTTTGGAGGCTGGAGGGCCACAAGGGGAGTGCAAAGAAGTTGTTTTGGGCTAGTGTGTGGCATTTGCCGGTGATTATGGTGTTGGCGCTGGCGCAGAAGAAGGGGATGTGGGGGAGGGTTTGGAGGAGTGTGTTTGGGGAGCCGGAGGAGGAGGAAGAGGGGGAATGGGTGTATGAGGATGAAGAGGAGGAGGTGGGAGAAGTTGGGGAGGTGGTGAAGGGTGTTGTGAAGAAGTAGATGTTTTTGTACGTGTTTTTGTACGTGTGTATGTGTGGTTTGGAAATCTTGGTTCATTGGTATAAACGGTCTTTTAAAAGAAGCACATCGTTGAAGGATTGCAACTGTATAAATAAGAATGTTGTATAGTACTTGCACAAAATGGATGGAAAGCAAAGACGAAGGAATGTACGTTATGTCGATTTTGTGTGTATCTGTATCAATACAGTGGTTTGCATCAAGGGGGGTTGAATCGTAAAATATGAACGTACTTACTCTATAACGAAAAATGGCTGAAAGGGGCGGGAACAAGATGTTTTCTTCCAGACCAGTGCTTGATTTTATATTCAATGACATGCTTCCAAATGAATTATTTCTTTGCCATGATAAGGTGGGTATCTTGGCACCATCATCAATACCCGTTCCACGCCGTCCTTGTCTATACATGCCATGCTGTCTGTATCCTTATGCCATCTTTTCCCTTTACCGATGGTTCTGTGGTTGTGAAAACGATGATAAAATCCGAACGGAGAGTGCATGCCCAAGAATTACTCAAGAGATCTGAGATCAAAAGACATGTACCGAGAAATGAGGAGAAAATGCCGCTGGGAACGCTCGTCTGAAAATGCTGATGATGAGTGACTGCGATATGGAAGAGACAATATGCATAAAGACCAGAGGAAGTCATAGAGAGAGAGAGAGAGAGGGGAGGTAAAAGAGTTCAGAGATGCCGATAGTGAAATCATTCCTCCAGAACATTGTCAGCCGTGATGATATGAGGACAAAAGCCATGCACGAGATATAAGAGATAGAGATAAATGAGACAGATCTTGATCATAATAAGCAAACGAACATATACAGGAAAAAATGCATTAATGACAGAGAGAGTGCCCTTCATCGGGACTTTGCATACCCAACAACAACACCATTAAACGCCGTTCGCAAGTGACACCGGAAACGCCTAGAAAAATAACAGCCCATAGAGCAAAAAAGGGAAAACAACAAAGCAAGGACCAGACAGAACGCCATCTTGTGCACAACTGGGTGTAATGAGTGTAGTGACCCCAGTAAGAACCGCCAATGCCCGTCCCTTCCCAAACCAAGCAAGACAAGATGAAAGACGAGAGATGATACAATGACCTGAGGAGACATTAAGGAGTGTAGAGAGACGGGTAAGAAAAAGCAGACAGCTGTGGTTGTGAATGACAACCTCAGTTGGCATCACGTCCCGAACCACGATTGATGATATTGTTGATACCCATATCGCCCACGCTAGGGAGACGATTACCGTGACTCATGTAGGGACTCGTCCCCTGGCTCGAGCCGCCGTGGTGGGCATATCCGCCGGTAGTTCCCGTGCTCGAAACGCTGTTGCTGTAGCCGTGGTGGGGCTGGTAGCCATAGTTCTGGTAGCTGCTCTGGGTGAAGGCCTGGTGAGACGACGTGCCTCCGCTGCCGGTGCTACCGCCGGAAGTAGAGTGTGCACCGTGGATGGAACCAGAGGGCTCGGGGCTGCTGTAGTCATCCACATCGTCATCGTCAATGGGCGTCAGACCGATTCCCGAGATGCCGCTGTCATCGTCATATCCTGATGAGGATTGGCCGTTTGCCAGGCGTTCTTTCCGGCTGTATGAGCGAGCGTGAGACTGGATGTTCTTGAGACCGTTGGACATGCACTGTTGAAAATTCGTGTTAGAGTTTATCCGATATGACAAGACGGGGCAGGAAAGAAACATACCTGGGCCTCAACAACGTGCCACTTCTCGCCACACCGATCAGCCAAAGGCTTCCAGATCTCTTTGCGCATGCTCATGTATTCCTTGCTGAGACGTTCGAGCTTGAGACTGTCGAAATCGGTTTGACCCCGGCGCTCCATCAACCGCTCATGCCGCTTCCGGCAGGCATTGCCCGTCTTGTTTGGGAAGGCCTCGCGCTGGATCTGGTTCCAGTTCTTGCCCATGGCACGGAGGGCCAGCAGTGCCCTGTCATCATCCTGGTTCCAAGCACCAGAAGAGGCGCGGTGCTGTGCCGGTAGAGGCCCGCCCACGGGTCCTCCCATGGTGGCAGTGGGAATCTGCATCGAAGATACTGCGCTGACGGCATAGGGGTCGTATGAAGGCATGGCCATCTGAGGAGCAGCCGCAGTTGTGGAAAGATCTCCATAGTAGGAGACCTGACGAGGTTGCTGATAGTATGACATGGTTGAAGCGGACTGGCTAAGAGAAACTGGAATATGTTGATATTGGTGGTGGTGATGGGCCGACGTTCGGGACAAATCAGGCATGATGTATAAAGATTTGTCGACTGGTAGTTCTCTTCTTCCCTACTACCGGGAAGTAGAGAAGAGATCGAGAGATAAAAATGAAGTGATGAAATAGAGACGGAGCCGAAACGTCGAGTGTCGGTTTGATTAGGTGATTACCTATTAGACGAGGAAGAGATGGTATTCGATAGGTAACAGGTAGAGACTTGATGTATAAAAATGAAGACGGCTCGTATCAAACGATGCTGATCAAGGAGACAGATGGTGATAAGGAAACCGAGACCCTGAAAAGGAAATGAGACCTAGGAAATAAGAAGAGAGGAGAAATGCTGATGATGGTGAACTTGTTGGGCTTGATACAGGTCAGATGGGTTTAGGAGAGGAGCAGAGGCCCGACTTATAACTGAGATCACCTCCACCTCCACGTCGACACAGAAGTGAATCCACCGGCCTAGTGTAGATTCGGCCAGGGAGGGCCATGGCTGCGGGTAGAGATGTAACTCTAGCATGGCTGCCGGGTTGGAAGATCTGAAACAAGGGTAGAGGAAGAGACGGAGGGCAGATTTCTGATCATGAAACCGACAGAGTGTATCCAAACGAGCGAATATCGCCGGCAGCGGCCTCTGCTAATGGCTGGAGGGTTTCGGCATGGCGTTCATCTGGAGTTGGGCGGCTACGAGAGTAGGCCCTTTTGGAGTGGAGACTTGTTGTCGTCAAAAGGAGATTGCTGGTTGGACGGCGGCTAATGCCCTATGGGGGAGCTTGGGGCTGAACAGGGGTGTTTACATGGGGATGTGTACATTTGAAGGTTTGAGAACTGGACATTCCTCAGATCCCAAGACTCGAAAAGGGAGTAAAATCGATATAGATGAAGATAAATAGTTGGTTAAAACAGATAGGCTTGAATCGCCTATCGAACCGACCTTCAATCACAAAGACATGACAGATTAGATAGAGTTGGCAAAATGTTTGATGTCCGCTCTCGTAGAAGTACCAACAGCGTAACGGTTAGATCGCTTGACCAATGGCAACACAGCAACCATTGGACGCACTACGCCGCAAATCTGAAGGATAGGCGAGACAGTTTGCGGTTCGCAGGACTAGACGCAGGTACCGTTACGCCATCAGGAACGGCATATGTCACCCACCACCACCACATCGACTGGGATGCGACCAGGACGGAGATGACCCAATGGGAAAGACTGGGGAAATCGTTTGGCGGAAGCGGAAAGACGCACGCTTGTGGAGTGTCAAAAATAGCCGAAGAAGCGGAAGGGATGCTGTCCTCCGTCTAGTAACAAGTTAACCGCCAGCCTTGTGCGATTGATATCGAGATATGTCTCGCCTCGCAGTCCGTGTTCTCGAAAATCAGAGAGACTGTGAAAACAGCAATGACTTTGCGGATGAAACTCGATTATAAAAGGTATTGGATGTGAGTGTTTGGGAAAGCAGAGACCAAGCCCTACGGGGCATGATGGCATGGGAGTCGGAAGGGAAGCTCATGGACCCGCAGAGATGGAATGGCCTCGCGATGCGACCAACAGTCTGAGGGACGCAGTACGGGCCGCCGCCCGCCATGGCAAGCAGCAGTCAAAGAAAGGGCCAACAAGGTTGACCCATCTGCCGAGCAGACCTGAAGAGACCCGGCAGGATGGAACTGGCTGAGAATGAGTTTAGGTAGACGCTCAATGGTAGGGTAGCATGAACCGACTGTGTGAAGCGCGATAACAAGATGAAGTTTGCAGCGTGGGATTTTGGCCGCCAACAAGGGGCAACAGCTGCAGCAAGCATTGCGGGATAGCGGGATACTGTATGGACAACTGAATGGATTGCAGGTCGCAGACAGTCAACTTCAAACCCGCCCCCACAGCCGACAACCATGGAGAAGTTTGGAAGTCGGAGAATGCCGCGCCTTGAGCGTCACTCATGATGGAGATACGTAGAGATATAGAGAGAGCATATTGTAGACGTACCTGTTCAAGAGTTGTTGTAGTGTAGTAGGGAAAACATGAAACAAGGAAGAGTGTGAGATCACGAACAACGAGAGCAAGCGAGAATACGGTTGATTGAGTGTGTGATGATGCTATGGAGAAGAGGAGAGACTGGCTAGTCTGGAAGGCTAGAAATGGTGCGGTCTGGGCAGGGCACAGAGGGCACGGTCCAGAGTATATGACTCTAGCCGGCCAGTACCTGCCGGACCCACCGATACACCCCTATAGACTGGAAGACTACCAGCAAGGTTATCCTCTATTGACTATATACTATTTATATTGTAATATTCTTTTATAGTATTAATCCTTCTTAATCGATTCTTTTATACCTAGGGAACCTTCTTCTGAACTATACCGATAAGTTTGATGAACTTTGCGTACTTATTTGGCTTTAGCGGCTTCGTAAGGCCGTTAACTAGTATTTCCTCACCCGGCAAATGCTCGATGGTAAATACCTTCCTGTCCACCTTTTGGATTAACTACTTATACTGTATATTAATATAACGGTTCCTAGCGGGTATATTGGGGTTGAGAACCCTATCTTTAGCGTTGTTACTATCTATATAGAGGATCTTATTGAGCTTCTGGAGGCCTAGATCTATATTTAGATTATTAAGTATACCGCTAACCTAGTCTAAGGCCTTTATAGTAGGTACTAGATTAATAAACTCTACTTCTATCGTACTTATAGTAACGAAATCTTATCGTTTTGATTTCTAAAGGACGGGGTTATACGTAAAGAATATAATATAGCTTATAATACTCTTCCTAAATAGGATATTGTTTACAAAAGAGGCGTTTACACAAGCGTAGAAGGATAGTACTATCGATAGTAATAGTATTCCTCCTAATATAATACCTAAATCTATATATTTAGAGAGGTATTACTAAAGGTGCTTTATAATAAAGAAGTACCTATTAATAAGAGCTTTATTAGCCTTAGATAGTTTACTAATTATAAAGGAAATATTTGGCCTTATACTTATTAACAGCTAATTTAGGGAACCCGTCTTTTTGGGGTAGGATTTGGCCTCCTCAGCGGATATATTAATACCCCTATAAATTTTATAGTCCAGTTGCTATAGTATTTTAACGCCGTAGAGTTTAGTCTTACCGTCGTTGAATTTAGCGATAATTAAACGAATATATTTCTCTTATAAAATAAAGATTATACGAGTCTAGCGATCCCTAATAATATTATAGCCTAAAAAGGTATGTACCTCTCCTAATTACTTGAGCTTGAAATAGCTAACTAGTTAATCTTTAACCTCGTTAATAATAGCGACGGTTAACGCGGTAACGAAAAAGTCGTTAACGTAAAAGACTAATAGTACTCCTAGGGATTTATTAGTAAAGAGATAGGAGTCCGCGTTAATAGGTACGAATCTAATATTTTTGAGAACGGGTAAGAGGGTTTGAAATTAATAAAGTAAGGAACGTTTAAAACTATATAAGGCCTTATTAAATTAATAAACGACGTCTCCTTTATTGATATTATAGCTGGGTAGAGCTTTTTCGAGGGTAATAGGCTATTCAACGTAATATTTAGTATTGTTTAGAATAGGGGTATTTAGGAATATAGTGTCGAAGTCGAATTAGAAGTACTCGTAGTCGTTAATTGCTATAAGGGTTAAAAAGAGGCGAATACTTATAGCGTATACTACAACCGCGTAGATGTCTTATACGGCCTAATTACCTTCTTCGTAGTTATTATAAATTACCTATTTTACTCTAACTATTTAATTTTTGTCGTCGATAATATACTTCTCGTTATATACCTATTTGCTAAAGAGGACGTCCATTTCAAATATTTTAGGGACGAGGGTATAAACTTTTCAATCCTCTAAGGCCTTAGCTTATTTCTTTATAGTTAAGAGCTAATATAATTCGTAATTGGGTTATTTGCATACAATTCAATAATTCTTAGGGATATACTATTGAGCCAATACTACAACAAGGCAAAGTATATTATAATTAACCTTTATAGTAGTAAAATAGTATATTAAAGGGTCGCGTTTGACGAGACGGCCCTTAATAGTACTATAGAAGTTATTAGGCAATATAACCTTATCTTAGACTATATTACTATTACTATCTTTTACCTTTTAATTATAATAATTGTAATTAAGTAATTTGGCCACTTTACAACGAGGTCTACCTTCGCGTACCTCTAGGCGTAATACTTATACGTTAGACTTAGAGGGTTGGCTTCCTTATATTATCGGCTATACTTAAACTTATTATTAAATTATAGGCTCCGAAGATTTATACGTAGGCTCCGAAAGTTTATACATAGGTTCCGAAGATTAATGCGTAGGCTCCGAAGATTAATGTATAGGCTCCGAAGGTTTATACGTAAGCTCTAAAGATTATATTATAAGCTCCGACGTTTAAATCGGAGGTTCTTGGACTTATTGAATTTGAACCGGTTTTAATTATAATTTGCTAATCTTACTCAAAGTAGGGTTGAATTATCGAGAACGGTTTAAATTAGGGGTACCTATAGGGGGTAAACAGGCCGTTAAAATTAGTTATTATAAACTATTAGGTAGGGGAATACCTAATATAGTATATACAATTAATTCATTATTTTTATTAAAGGAATTATTACAGCGATCGCAGAGTATAAAGTCCTTTTTATCGAAGTTCTCGAAATCTAGGAAGTCGTCGTCGTTAGTTTCAATAAAGTTTTTAACGTCTAGTGATTTAGAAAGTAATTATTAAAGTAGGTCTAGCGACGAGGGCGCTAGAAATACTATAGTCGTATTAACTAGGAATTTTAACGCTAAAATCGGTAATAGGGAAATAGGTACGGGGTTTAGAAACGAATTCTAATAAACTAAAGCGACCGGTAATTATACTAAGAGAATTAGAGGGTTCTAAAGAGCTATTAAAAGTATTAGAACGACTTCTAGAAGTACTAATATCGGGTCTAGCGAAAGGGGTAGTATAATAATTATCTCCTATAGCTTCTTAACGATATACTAAGGAGGGGGTATAATTACTTATTATTATTAAAACTATTAAATTTAGAGTACCTTGCCGTCAACTTTAATCTAAATCTAGTAACCGCTATTAGCAACCTTATTAATCTTATCGACTATTTAATTAGAAAAGATAACGTAATATTTAACAATATTACCTTCGCTATTAATAATTAATTTCTTATTAATTAGGTCTTCCTTAAGGAAGGTTACTACACTAGCTTTAATAATTTCGCTAGTAGCAAAGTTCTAAATAAAGACGATTCGGCTATAGAAGTTATTAAAGCTAATGAAGTAGCCTTTCTAAGCTCTAACACAAAATTTATCGCCCTTAGATCGCTTTTCTAATTTAATAAAATAATAAGTAGTATAGAAGTAGGATTTCAAATACTTAATATATAGCATCTTAATCTCCTCTAAAAAGTTAACGGCCTCTACTAGGAGCTCCTATAGGCTCTTATTCTCTTTATTGGCTTTTAAAGGGAGTAGGTTGAATACCCTAACGATATAAATAGCTATAAACGGCCAAAAATACTCTAGAATACCCAAATCTATTATTAACGCTCTAATACACTATATAATAATAGCGCCTACGCATTCGATCTTTCCCTACATCTATAGGGTATAGGGTATTAACTTGAAAAGTTCAACTCCTTCAATATATACCCAATTAACAAGTTTATTGCATTAGAATTCCTTAGTACTAAAGCTAAATTCTAAGCTACCGTCAAGGCTAAAGGCCTTAATCTTAAGACTACTTTAGAACTTTACCTACTTCTTAAACTCTTTAATTTAAATAAAGGCATCGCCTTTATTAACTATAAACTTAGCCCAATAGAATCTAATTACTTCGTCGATAAAATAAATTATATATTTATAGCTTTTATAGCTAGGAATAGTATAGGAGACGACGTCGACGTAGATATATACTATAGGTTAAATTATAACTTTACCAGCAACTTTAGGGATAACGTCGTAAGCCTTAGCTTTGACGTATACCTCGTAAAAATATTCTTAAATATTATTTAACTTAATACCGGCCGCTTTATAGGCTTTAAAGACTTATTCCTTACTAATATACATAAGGCGGCAATATATTATTAAATAATTAATTAATACTATTATAATATAACGGGTATTTTAAGGGAAGTTTTACTAGGCGAATACTAGTAGTATTAAAAGGTTATTAACTTATTTACATTAAATTATAACTTTATAAGCTATAATCTAATTAGTTCGTATATCCTAAGACATTCTATTATCGAGAAGACCCTTAGTTATTAATAGATTTACTAAGGTAGAAGGATTATAAATAACATTCTTAATCCTAACCCTAACATTAATATTATTAATAGTAAGTATAGATAATTCAATAGTACTTATATAGTAAGCGTAAGTCGAACTTCTATTACCGATAGTGTATATAATAGGGTAGGGAAGAGGCTGTAGGTCTGTAAACTATTTAAAGTAGTTGAAGATATTAGATGTATAGCCTAAATTATAGATAACTAAATTACAAAGACCGTTTGGTTGATATTATTATTGCCTTTAAACCTATTAAATTTTAGCGAGATTACTAGAAGTATATTAAAGTTAAAGATAGGAGTTTTAATTTGAATAACTAGACTATATACTATTAATACGTTAAATTACGTCTATTAGGGGCTTTAGTAAAAATCTATATTACTAGAACTTATACTATTAGCGGCTATAAATATTCCGCCTCTATATAATAGGGTAGAATTCGGGGCAGTAGTAGGGGTAGTCAAATTAGTAGAGGTATTATTACCCAAAATACTAGTACTAGCGGTAGCGGCGGCCTTCTTAGCGATGACCTCCTTCTTAATCCTCTAGGTGTCGGGTGCCTTCTCGGAGTAATAATACCAATAGATATCTACTTTGGCTATAACGTAATAGCCGTAAACTATGTACTTTTAAGTGGGATATATCTTCTTATTGTATTTGGGGTAGTTAACGTACTTATTATTATCCTTGTCCTTCTTCTTATTTAACGAACTAGTATTTTTATTATTATTATTATTAGCCGACTTCTAAATATTAACGTTGAAATTAATTATACAAGCCTCGGTATTACTAAAATTATTGAATTTGGCTAATAAACCGCTAATAGTAAGAGTCTTATCCTTATCCTTCTCCTCAATAGCAATAGCCTAATACTTTACATCAATAGAGTAATCGTACTTTACGGTATTGAAAAGGAAGGTAACCTCGAAGTCGTTATTAATATTAAATTTAGTATTTTGAACGCGCTTATGCAAAAGGGTATAACCGGTAAAAAAAGAAGTTATAATATTGAAGTTGCCTCGTTTAATAGCTAAAAACTCGGTAAAAATTTCGCTACGAACCTCATTAATAATATAGGCAATACAAGATTAGATAAAGGTATAAAGGACTTTAGGATTTTTATTCTTCCTATCCTAACCGTTAATAATAAGAGTAGTAATAATAACTTTATCCTTAAGAATTGCTAGTAGAATCTTTATAGCTATAGCGTACTAAGTAAACTAAGCTTTATATTTATTAGCCTTATCGGTATTAAGCTCTTTAATAGTATTAAAAATATAATCGGTAAGACTAAGGTAGTCGAATTTAACTTCGAATCCTTACTCCTAATCGTCGATATTAGCCTCGCCTTAAAGGTAGACGAATAATAAAATAGATAGAAATATATTAGCAATAGTATTAATAGTATTGCGTGTTTGTTAATAAAGTAAGAGGCTAGCGCGTGTCGTTAGATTGGGCGTTAATTGCTCTAAGGATTGAATTATTTAATTTATTGTTAATTAATGTAATTAAAGGAGGGAGGTCGAATAATAGGTATTGGCGAAAATCTTTATATAGCGGAGTAATTTGCAGGTAAACTTGAATCGCAAGATTGAAGTCGTAAGAGTTTAAGACCCGGTACTATAGCGCTTTGATAAGCTTTTTAATTGAGTGCGCGATGCGCTTGTTGATTCGATTATAGGGAAGGTAAGAGAGGGCTTATAACCTGTAAGATTACGAATAATAAGAGTAAGCGAGAATACGGTTAATTGAGTGTGTGATGATGTTATGGAGAAGAGGAGAGATTGGTTAATTTGGAAGGTTAGAAATGGTGCGGTCTGGGCAGGGCATAGAGGGTACGGTCCAGAGCATGTGACTCTGGCCGGCCAGTGCCTGCCGGACCCACCGACAAAGAGAGTTTGACGGAGATTGAGGTGTCGCTGGATTGGCTCGAGTTCAATGACGGCGGCTCGCATAGCGGTTGTTCCCGCCCTCCATGACACTTGCCTGGTTTGGCTTCCATAGCGCGCACACGGTATCTGTAAAAATGGTCTTCCGGATGGTCTCCGTGCGACTGGACTATTTTCCCACGAAGGGTCTATTTTCCCACTGTAAAATAATGCCTAGTATTCTCTTCAAAATAAAACTATTAAATTTGTTATAAT